>JAZKJV010005764.1:0-354480 GCA_037367405.1 Ottelia alismoides
AATCTGAAGCAGCTACGGTCATTTCTGGGGCACGTTGGTTTTTATAGGAGATTTATTCATGATTTCAGCAAGATTGCCCGACCGTTGACTGATCTCTTGACGAAAGACACCGAGTTCCTTGTTGATGACAAGTGTCTTTCGTCCTTCGAGACTCTCCAGCAGTGCGTTATTGAGGCTCCTGTCCTTCAGCCACCCGATTGGTCTCTCCCATTCGAGATCATGACGGACGCCTCTGATTTTGCCGTAGGGGCAGTGCTAGGACAGAGGAGGGATGGAGTACCATTTGCGATACACTATGCTAGCCGCACATTGGATTCCGCCCAGCGGAATTATACAGTCACAGAGAAGGAAATGCTAGCAGTAGTGTTTGCCCTAGATAAATTCAGATCATATATCATTGGATCCCGAGTGACCTTGTACACAGATCACACCGCCATCAGGTACCTCATGGCAAAGAAGGATGCCAAGGCTAGACTGACGAGATGGATCCTTCTACTCCAGGAGTTCGACATTGAGATCAAGGATAAGCCTGGAGTCAAGAATGTGGTGGCGGACCATTTATCCCGACTAGAGCAGCCTGAGGATTCTGAGCAGATTGATCCCATTTGTGATACCTTCCCAGATGAGGCGATCCTTGCTATCGCCTCACTCCCGTGGTATGCCGATATTGTGAACTTTCTCGTTGCTGGGAAAGTCCCACAAGATTGGCCCAGGCAGAAGCTTGAGACCTTCTTTGCGAAGGCCAAGTCCTACCACTGGGAGGATCCCATCCTTTACCACGAAGGAGGGGATAGCATCTGGCGTCGGTGTATTCCTCAGGAGGAGCATCATAGTGTCCTCACTTACTGCCACAAGCTTGAGGCAGGGGGACATCATTCTGGGAGGAGAACGGCACAGAAAGTGCTCCAATCCGGCTTGTGGTGGCCTACACTCTTCAAGGACTCTGATGAGTTCGTGAAGAGGTGTACTGACTGTCAGAGGATGGGCACTTGTGGACAGCGTGATATGATGCCGATGCAGCCCATTCACTTCTGTGAGGTTTTTGACGCATGGGGCATCGATTTCATGGGTCCATTCCCTAAGAGTCAGGGATTTGAGTACATTCTGTTGGCCGTAGATTATGTTAGTCGTTGGGTTGAGGCTATCCCCGCCCGAGCCGCAGATGCAAAGACAGTTTGCAGATTTTTGAAGAAGCACATCATCATGCGGTTCGGGGTACCACGAGTTCTGATTTCTGATGGGGGATCTCACTTCATCAACGACCAGGTGAAGGCACTTGCTAGAGAGTTCAGTATAGACCATCGTGTTGCCACTCCATACCATCCACAGACGAATGGTCTAGCTGAAGTGTCGAATAGGGAGATCAAGAATATTTTGCAGAAAGTCGTCCGCCCTGACCGAAAGAATTGGTCACAGCTTTTGGACTCGGTCTTGTGGGCATATCGGACGTCTTTCAAGACTCCATTGGGTACATCTCCCTTTCGCCTCGTTTATGGCAAGCCATGCCATCTACCTGTCGAGTTGAGGCACAAGTCGCTCTGGGCAGTCACAGACATATTGATGGATCCAAATGGTATAGGAGACCAAAGGAGGGCAGAGTTAGCCGCCTTGGAAGAGCTTAGAGATGCAGCATTCTCAAACAGCCTACAGTATAAGGAGAAAGTCAAAGAGTGGCATGATTCTCATATCAGCCACAAGCATTTTGAGATTGGACAGAAAGTATGGCTGTTTGATGCAAGGCTTAGATTATTTCCAGGGAAGCTACAGAGCAAATGGAAAGGACCCTACTTGGTCAGAAAGGTACACGATAACGGTAGCATTGATATATCTGAATTATCTTCTGAGAGTACCTTCCGAGTGAACGGCCAGCGGCTCAAACCATTTCTAGATCATGAGCCGCGGGACGTTATTATTGCCGCTATTCATTTTGCGTGAGATGTGGTCTTTTGACTCACATCTTTTACATCTCACGCCTGATTTTCACTGTTCCTCCGCCTGTATAGATCCAGTTGTCCATATCATTCTATTCTTTAGTCCCACATCCCGACTTTCATCTTATGATTATGCTATACTTAGGGTGTACTTTACCCTAAGTATAGGGGGGGTGTCGGACCTGTGAGTATTCTTTTCATTCTTTCTGCTCTTGTTTTTGCTGCCTATACTTAGGGATATTTTACCCTAAGTATAGGGGGGGCAGATTCCGTATATTCTTCACTCGGCTTTCCCTTCATGTACAGCTTTCTATACTCAGGATTAGTTAATCCTAAGTATAGGGGGAAACCACCGAGTTCCTTTCATTTTATTCATTTATTCGTTCCTGTACTTAGCCATTCCTTTTCACTTCCCTTTTACTAAGCACGAGTTATGTCTTCTTCATCGCTCTTGATCACTCTGAGGACATCGTTCGAGCTAAGTATAGGGGGGGTGTGTATATATTTCATATACACTTTAGCCATAACTCGTACTTTGTGTGAGTGTGTTAATAAATAAAATGGCTAAAAATCACAAAAATTAAAATTTTTTCATGAACATAAACCTCTTCTATTCTTGCACATACATAGCTTGTGTACAAAGTATTTTTGTAAAAATGATTTCAAAAATCTTTTGTGTAAAGCTTGTGTAAATATTTTGTATCAAAATTATGTATATAGTACAATTTTTTTTCAAAATGTTTTGAAAATCAAAAGTTTGCAAAAATCTTGTGTAAATGTGTGTAAATATCTTTTTGCAAAACTTGCACTTCATGCATCATTCATTCATGATTTCAAAACATTTTTCAAAATTTTTGCATGATTGTAAAATATTTGTAAATAGCATCTTTTGTACATATCTGTATATAGTTTTTCCTGGATGAGAGTTGACATTTAAACTAAGCCTGGAATTAAATTGAGAAATGGAGCTTGAATAAGATCTTAATCCACTTAACTTCAAGAGGAACCTTATAGGACTTAGGGTTAAGGCTTTTCAGGTCCATAAGGACTTAATTCTTTGAGTCCACTAGGCTATGAGCATATGTCATCTTGATGAGCCTAAGTAGAGCACTTAACAACACACGCATGACTCTCAGAGACAATGGCTTAACTTGCACCTGCACTTTACACATGGCTCTCCATGGATGAGGTGGTGAGGAGGCAGTTTCCTTTGGCTTGGGGTAGCATATGAGGGTAGTACTTCTAGGCGGAACCTCTCCTCTTCTTATAGTGAAGGAAGTGCACCTCAACTTGGTCTAGTGGTGTTGAAAGCTAAAGACAGAAGCTGTGGGTTGCAATAAAGCTTCAAAAGAGGGATAGTCTACTGGCTCAAGGAGAAATTTCTTATATATGCTGCACCATGTAGATATGTTGTACAGAAGTCTTGAAAAAAAAAATGCAAAAAAGTGGTGGGTCGGATTGAAAATTTAATAACCCCACCGGAGTGAAAAGCAAAAGCTTATGGTATCATGTTACATCTCATGAAGCTTGCAGCGGGAGACTTAGCTACACTGGCTAAGCTTCCACAACTCTATACTTCTACCCCCTCTTCTTGAGCCGGTTGCACTTGAACTTAGAAGGGAATACCCCGCTTCTCGAGGAAAGAGTTGCTAGACCGAGGCATTAGAGTTACCAGGTTGAGGGAGGTTGTTTCTTTGTCACTTCTGAGGTGGGGAGCCACATATCACTTACACTGCATGGAAAGATTCATGGTCATTAGAGTTTGTGTATGTAGACTTGTTCTGATCTGGTTTATTGAGGAGTCTTGCCCATAGATTGGTGGAACTTGGAGGCTGTTGAGTTTTAGGCTTAAGTCCAAATAAGGTTCTGACACATTAATAATCCAAAGATCTGATCGAGCTCCATATTTCAATTTAATGAAGGAAACTTTAATAAGTCAACCTTGATCCATGTACATCCTCTTTTTCTTTTTCTTTTTCTTTTTCTTTCTTTTTCACTTCTTTTTCAAATAAGTGTTTGCTAAGGGACTAGCAAAGTTAAAGCATAGGGGGTGATGAATACCCATTCATCACTCTTTATTCTATTATTTTAGCTACAAAAACCTTTGCAAATACATGTAGATATGTGTAAATACCAATAATTACCAGAAGCATGCATTGTGTAAAAACCTATAATTAGCATGTTTTTGTGCACAAAATAAAAGAATAAAGAGCAAAAAGAAAAAAGAGGGAAATATTTAGAATAAATATTGAGCAACCTAACCCAAGGGAGGGCTCAGCATGGGCCTGACCGCATAAAAGCCAAAGTAGAGGGAGATAGGGCTCACATGTGTATATACTTCTGTACAAATATATTTTCCTCACCCAAAAATATGTTGTAAATATTTTGTATATATTTTGTAAAAGCTATTAAAACTAAAATAAAAAGATAAAAATCAAAAATTCAAAAATACTCTTCTTTCATCATGTGCATAAACCACATCTTGTATTTATTTAACCCTATAAATAAATTCATTTATTTTCTAAACTTTTTGTGAATATTCTATGGCATATTTTGTAAATAAAATAAATAAAAAGAAACAAAACAAAAATCAAATAAAAATTACAAAAATGAAAAATACCAAAATACATTGTATAAATACCATGTACATAAATGTATATATCCATTTATTTCACCCTTGTATATAAGTAATAAAAATAAAATAAAAATATTCTTTTATTCTATATTTTATCTTGTAAATAAATAAAATACAAAATTAGCATAAAAACACCTAAAAATAACAAATAAAAATCAAAAATAAAAATCCATATAGTGTACAAATACCTATATATAGAGCTAACCTATTTTATTTCCAAAAATTAAATAAAAATCACCAAAAAATAGAAAAAATAAAAGAAAAACATTTCATGTTTTGAGTTTTATTTAATTCGACCTATTTCTGCCCTAAAATAAATAAATAAAACTCGGGCACACGTGGCCGCTCCTGGTTGGTCCACGGGGGAATGTTGACCCCGGTCAACTCCCCCGCGACCCCCTTCCTTTTCTGGAAGTCGCGCGCCGCGCCATCTTCCCGATTTTCCCACGCGCATCCAGGCTGTCACCCACTCAACGCCCGAATTCTTCTCCGTTCATCCCTCTCCCTCGCCGGATCTTCAGCCATCAAATCCACGCTTTCCTTTGCTGTCCTCACTCAACCCTAATCGCCCCGGTCACTCTATATAACCATCACCTCCGCCGCCTCCGCGCCGCATCTTTGGACCCTCTCCTTCTTCCCCGTGACCTCCATCGGCAAGGCGAGAGTGACAGCAAGCTTTGGCCCTTGTTGCAGTGAGGTGAGGAGGCGATTCCTTTGATCCGGCGTACTTCGCCGTTCTTGCTCCGCCGCCGGCGTTGAGCATCGAGCTTCAGGCCTTGACGCCCTTCGAAGCTACGACCCGGAGATAGCCACGCTCCAGCACAGTCTCCAGCATCCACCAGGTAGCTTTAGTTCTCTTTAATTTCTTCTAATTTTAGATTACGCCCAATTTCCATCTCCGACGTACATCTCCGATTCCGACCATCTCACGTTTCATCTCAATCATCCGACCCGACCATCACTTCCGCCTACCTCCCACGCACCTTCTTCACCCATTCGCACAACCCAGATCGCACAGGATCTGGGATTCGAGTTCCCTCGCCGTCGCTTCGCCGGAGCTCTTTCGCCACGCCGCACCGTCCACCTTCACCCCGCCTTCTTGGGTCGAGGCACTTTGCCCTCGACCCGTGAAGCTTCTGAACTCTTTTGCAGGTCCAAAGGGAGGCGTCTGAGGCCCCCCCAACTTCAAGCCAGGAGCTTCTTCTCCGCCGTCCTTGCTCGAGCTCCTCGGAGCTCGGTTTGACCACCGGAGACCAGTAGCAGCTGCGGAACTTCACGCCGGAGCTTCTCCGACCTTCAGGCGCAGCAGAGGAGAGAGGAGACGCCTTCACGAGGCCGGCGAAGTTCGCCGGCCATCAGTTCTTCGAGGACCCTCCATCGCCGTCCGATCTTCCTCATCGCTCCAGGTCAGATCTTGGCCGTCCATTCGAGGAGCTGCTACCACCGTCCGATCAGAGGAGACGCCATCTGGAGCGCCCACCAGCCGCAACCGTTCGATCCACACGTGGCGCGCATCCAACGCTTCATTAATAAAGGGGTAAATATCGTAGGCCCCCCCTCGTAGTTTGTCCATTTCTTTTTAGTCCTGTAATTTTTAATTCAGTTGTTTATTTTCTGGGTTATTTGCATCAAGGACCTCGCGCTTTATTTTAATTGCACTTATACCCCTGCCAGTAGAGACCCACGTGCTTCGTCACGTGTTTTGTTGGGCTTTTTGCATAATCAATCCTGTAGATCTGGTTGTTATGAATTGAAAGAATATTTTTGAGAAATTACATTCATGCCCCTGTGAGCATTGTTTATTGTGCATGTGCGTTATTTCTTGGGCTTTTTGCAACCTTGCCCCTGGGGTTTTGATACGTGTTATCAAAAACCCCTAGGACTTGGTTTTTGTTACAAATCAGTCCCTGTGTGCCCCAGCCACGTGCGAAGCGCGTGACTTGCTGGGTATTTTGCACCAAGGCCCCCAGATCTTTGGGGTATTTGCACTTAGGTCCCTGTGCACAGTGCCCCACCTTTCTTTTTGAATAAAATATCAAACGACCTCCAAATCCAATGAAATTTTGACACATGGCTCCTGCCATGGTGTAGGAATTTCTATGATTTTTGGGGACATTTTTGATTTCATTTATTATTTTTAAAAATTCAAAAACCCTCTTTTTATTCACTGTCTGACTTTAAAAATACCAAAAAAATATAAAAACCTCTCCAAAAATTCTAAAAAAATTAGATATTGTTGTTTACTGGTTGTTTGATTTTCCAGCCATTTTTGGTGACTTTTCACCTTTTAAAAACCCTAAAAATTGAAAAACCCCTAAAAACTCATAAAAATTATAATAAATCAATCAAAAATCCAAAAATAATAATTAGGGTGCCTAAATTTTCCTCATTCTTCATAGATTACAGGAAAATTACCTCCAAGGTTGATTTAAGCTCTTAAATATTTTATTTTTGAGTTTCTAACCTTGCTGGACAGTACCTTTGTTTTCTTGCATTGTTTGATTTTTAATAAATAATTTACCCATTAGAAAAATCCCAAAAATTCACCAAAAACAGTAAAAAACTTGAAAAACTTAAAAACCAATTTTCTTGAATTTTTGCATCATTTTTGTGTGTTGTATAAATTGTTGAAGTTGTCTTGTGTTTACATTCTTTTATTTTCTCATTGTTTAAAAATCTAAAAAAAATTCTAAAAACAAATAAAACCATAAAAAAAGACTTTTCTAGGATCTCTGACTACATCGTAGGCCGCAAGGCCAATCTGTGCTCCTTGAGTTCGACCCTGGGAGCTATACCAGGTTAATCTTATAGCTAGATCGCTCTTCCTTGTGCTTGCTTGTTTTTTTTATCTTATTTGAGTGATTGGATTTTTCTTGATTGACACGTGCTGAGTGACTGAGGACAACGACATTGTGATTTATTTTCTACCTCAGTTGTTCGGGTGATTTTCGTGCGATCATGGCCTCAAGGGGTGTCTCGGCCCGAGGCTCGAGCTCCTGCTCTGGGCGGAGCACGGCGGCGCTTAGTCACCGGATCAGTGGAAACCAGCCCCTCTCCTCGCTGCGACACGGGCAACCGAGAGCTGTCACCTCAGGGGCTGCTGTGGAGGTCACGGGACAGAGAATGGGGAACCAAAGATGATCAAAGAATGCGGCGGAGCTGGGTATTTAAATGGCTGGGGGTCCGAAAAGAGGAGCTCGGGTAGGTCATGGAGGCGCGCGGACCCCGAGGTTGACGCCCGGCGAGGGTGTCGGATGTGGGAGGCGACAAACGGAGCCGGGGTTAGGGTGTTAGGCAATCGGGTCGAGCGGGTATAAAATGGAGAATCGGGTGGCCGCTCGAACCCGTGGGAAGTGGTCCTGGGGGGCCAGTTGACCGGGCGGTCAACATCCCCAGGACCCAATGGTTAGCTGCCACGTGGAGAATGTTTGAAGCTCAAAAATGAGGCAGCAAATGGCCGATTTTCCAAAAACTTAAAATATGAATTATTTTTATTTTATTTTTTTCTATTTTTTGGTGATTTTTAATTAATTTTTGGAAATAAAGATAAAGTATTTACAATATATAGCTATATAGGTATATGTACAATATGTTGTTTTTTTTTTTATTTTTTATTTTTTAATGATTATTTTTGTACAATTTTATTCCTATTTTATATTTTATTTATTTATAGAATAAAATGAGGAATAAAAGGGTATTTTTTAATTTGATTTTTAATTATTTATATACATAGGTAAAATAAATAGATATATACATCTATATACATGGTATATATACAATGTATTTTTGTGTTTTGAATTTTGTAATTTTTAATTTGATTTTTGTTTTGATTCTTTTTATTTTATTTATTTACAATATATAACATAGAATATTTACAAAAAGTTTAGAAAATAATTTTATTTATTTACAAGGTTAAATAAATAAATAAGGAAGCAAGGTCTATGTACATGGTGAAAGGGTATTTTTGATCTTTTTGATTTTCAAATTTTTATTTTGTTTTTATCTTTTATAAATATATACACATATTTACAAACATATTTTTGAGTGAGGAAAACATTTTTATTTTTATTTACATAAATATATACACATGAGCCCCTATCTCCCTCTACTTGGCTTTTATGCGGTCAGGCCCATGCTGAGCCCTCCCTTGGGTTAGGTTGCTCAATATTTATTCTAAATATTTCCCTCTTTTTCCTTTTTAATCTTTATTCTTTTATTTTTGCACAAAAACATGCTAATTATAAGTTTTTACACAATGCATGCTTTTGCTAATTATTCCTATTTACAAATATCTACATGCATTTGCATAGGTTTTTGTAGCTAAAATATGAGAATAAAGAGTGATGAATGGGTAATCATCAGTGATGACGGGTGCTCGGAGGGCCCGTCTCTTTGGTGCTAACGGCTCTTGTTTGCGGTGTGGAGAGGAGGTGGAGGATGCTAATCACTTGTTTTTTATTTGTTCTTCCTCGAGACAAATCTGGGCAGGGGTCAACCTACATGCAGTTGCATCCTCAGGGAATATAGAATTCTGGGAGTCCATTGGAACTCGCACAATGGCTGAGAAACAGAGGGCAGCATCTATTCTATGGGCAATTTGGTTGGCAAGAAAATGGAACTATTTTTCGTGGGGAAAGATGTTGTACTGAAAGTGTAATAGAGCATGCCAGACTCCTATATGAGTCTTGGTCTTTGTAACCTTGTACTTAACTTGTGATTATAAAGTTTTTGGGTGTCTACCTTCACGGTTTGACACCCTTTTTTCCTTCAAAAAAAAACTATCTTTTTCGAGAAAACGACACTCTTTTATATTTAATACTAATCTTTTTAGTTCAAAGATGTGTTGGAGACAATGTGGATGCACATCAACCACCACCACCACGAAAGAATGTGAATAATTAGATAAAATAAAATAACAATGACGCCAAATAAGAAAAAATTACTATGGAGGAGAATAAATACAACTGCCTCCCAAGCCCTTTTTTCTCAAAAAAAAAAATAAAGTAAATACAACTGCCAAACCGTAGAAACGGATTTCAAGGTGTTAATTTGTTGGTGCATCTTAATCCCCTTTGGTTGTAACTATGGTCACTTCTAAGAGAAACATCTTGGGGCTGCTATTAGAACACCCTGCTCATCTAACAAGCATGGCATCAGTCGAGCTATTTGATATACGAGATATCTCTTCAACCCACAAGCTGATACGGAGACCACGGGGTTTATTTATAGCTACCTACACACAAGATCTTCAACCTACATGCTGATATGGAAACAATGGGACATGCTATAATCACGACAATCTAGCAAACTTGGAAGTAGAAGAATAATCACGACAATCTATCATCCATTGCGAGAAGAGTCCATCTTTTTCGATCAAGTCCTACATTAATCTTTAGCATTTAGAATGAAGGGGTCGGGCATATAGTGCATAACATGTTTGTTCTAACCCCAAAGTAGGGGTTGCTTGTAATTGGAGATTGAAATCCTGGTTTTTGAATTTGAACAATATCATCCATTTACTCAAAAAAAAGAGAGACGCCTATTTGATTGTGTATCAGCATTTTACACATTAATTACCAGTACTGTAAAATGAATTCTTGCTGCAGTAAACCTTCAACAGAGAAGAAAACATATAAAAAGCATTAGGCCAGAGGGAAAGCCCTAACCCTAACCCTAGGGAAGCCAATTTTAGGGGTCACTCTGTCCCATCACTCTCAGACGTCTCCTTTACTGGTGAAAAAACAATCCCTATAGGCTAAACCTCCCGAACTTTCACAATACATTGTGTTTTTCTGGTGGTTGTGTGTGGTATTCAAGTATGTATAAGGCACCTGGATTTTTCTAATTCCTTCCTGCGCAGTTTGACAGATTGAGCTAATTGAGTAAAAGCAAGAATAGTCGGAGTTATTATCATGCCAACTTCTAGCATTTATAGTCGGGGATAAAGAAGGCTTGAATGCAATGTTTAGTGCACTTCAAAGCTAGGAGGTAGTTGGCCTTTCAATATCAAATTGAATGAGACTGAATTAGATCTTTGCTTCTGATCAACACTGTAACCAATTGTAGGCATATAAAAATGAAGAAAGCATACGCGGAAATCTTTAGATTTGCTGAAAAGTAGCCGTTTCGGATTGTTGTCAGCACTGAATGTAAGAGATGGATGTTGATGGTGAATAAATTTCAGCTCGTAGAGGTTCCCAACGGACTGATCAGATCTTATAAGACTCGGTAAATAATTATAATCTCACCAGATCTTGCAAGGAATTATTTGGCTCTCAAATTACTTTTTTATGGTTTTAAAATTAAATTATTGAGCTCTGTACTCGTTTATTGTTTGCACATAAAAATGGTGATTATACGCATAGATTACTACGCCTTAGATTGTATCCTAATATTGTTGATTTACGCCTTAAACACTTACGATAAAACTACGATCCAATACATATTTAAATAGATCTTGGCCGATCCGAATTGCAGCTTTTCTTATTGGATTGAAGATCCATTTAGTCATGCGCGTTTTGCATGTGTTTGAATATGAGCAAGTGTAAGCCATTCTTTTTTTTTTCGAGAGAGTACAGTTTCCTAGGCTTTTTTTTTGCATCTGGCACTCCTTTTTTCCATCATTGTACATGCTTCTTTGTCCTTAATTTTTTAGTTCTTTACTCTGATATGATTTTTGGATCGTTGGTTATACAATGCGGTTTCCAAATAAATATGTTTAGTATGAAGTCGAAAGATTTGATCAAATGAAAGATATTAGATATCAATTACGTAAATATTGTAGCTTTCATGTGCGTGAAGAGAGAGAGAGAGGCTCAACTATAGTAGAGCAAAAGAAAGTGGCTTTTTTTAGCAAGCTAGAAATATAATGTATTCATCTAGAAGCACAACGAGAAGGCCAAGAACAGAAATGGCCGATGCTACAGACCAAGAGAGCAACCGGCGAGGGGGCAACCATCGGCACAATATTATACATCAAAAAGGGTTTGTAACTTTGGCACAACACATGCGCAACATATAAAAAAAGGGAAACAAAAAACAGAATCGAGAGAAGGAAGTGAGCCAGTAACCCCAAAGAAAACCAACACTGCGGCAACATGAGCAATACCATTATCCTTTCTTCTCACTACTCGTTCTGCGTCAGATGTTCATAGACCCCATCTTGTTGGAGAGGCCTGCAGAGAGCATCAACATTAGGCCAATGAGATGAGAGGAAATCATGATACTACACTGGAGCAACTCATCGACGGTGTTGTCTTCAAAACAGCCAGAGATTAAAGATAAAACGGCAGGCTTTCTTTTTGCCGGTGAAAGACTTTGACGACGGTCCATAGACAGCAGCGGATGATAATTCACCCCAACTGCCGGCGATGAAACGCTACCCATCTCGACGTTTGTGATACAATTTAGACGGTGTATGATAGAACTTAGAGGTAACTAAAATTATCTCAGAGATGCCCTACTACGACGAACACGTCCAGGGTGCTCTTTAGGAAAGACCGATAAAAATGTCTTCTCAGAGATTATCTGAGGGATCAGTTCATCACAAATATTTTTCTGTTGTGCGGACAGTTAAGTCATCTCCTCCTGTTTTAAGGGAAAAGCTTTTCTTTTCTCCTGTGAACATTGCCTGGTTGCTTTTCATGCTTGTGGTCCAATCCTGATAAAATAGCTCCTTTGACTCATCACTCTGCAAGAGACAGATTTCATTGGCAGCATTCAGACCATCAATCTGATTAGACCCAATACAATTAAATCCCCCCATCCCCAACCATGTTACATCGTTTCTCGTGCCCATGAGAGGTACCACCATATGCGCGTAAAGCATCTTGGATCCACAGGATACGACCTTGAAATGGAGAAGTCATGACGCATATCTAACAAGAACGCATGGGGTGAGATCCATGTGCATATATATTGGCTTGAAGTTAATGATATGTGCCGTCATAACCTTGCTAGACAGCAAGGAGGGATTCCTGGGGTAATATCTACGTGTCATTCCCCTCTCTAATATATCGACATCCCTCTGAGGCACACGCATAAAAGAAAGAAAAAGAGAAGGGAGGCAAAAGGCCAAGGCATTGAATCCACAATTGAAGGCTTCTGAGAAGAGCATCAGCATGTCAGAGTACCATACAGCGCCTTCTTCTTCTCAGCCTTTTTATAAATTCCACTCTTTGGTCCCCATTCCTTCCTCAGTGCATTCCTTTTGTCTCTCGAATTCTACCTTTTGTTTTACTCTCCTCCTTTCCATAGTCGGAGAAAGAAGCTTTTAGATCCAGAACCCTTTGGAAAAAAAAAGACATGCCTCAAGTACCTTCCACAAGGTGGTGTCCAACTCCTGAACAGCTCATGATACTGGAGGAGATGTATAGGAGTGGACTGAGGACCCCAAATGCCACTCAGATACAGCAGATCACTGCCCATCTCTCCTACTATGGCAAGATAGAGGGGAAGAATGTGTTCTACTGGTTCCAGAACCACAAGGCCAGGGAGAGGCAGAAGCTGAGGAGGCGGCTCAGCAGGCACCAGCAGCTCCTCCATCAGCACCACCAGAGTGGCTGCTCCCAGTCATTGACTCCCTTATTCCAGATGGACCTCCCCCCTCCCCCTACTCCTTCAGTACCCTTCCCATACCCACCTCGCTTTCTTCACCACCAGGTATATTTGGTTACCCGGTTAGAGTTCAACATGATTAAATTATATTCTGTGTGTGGTACACATAATTTAGCCAGATGGATTTTTCCGTTTGCTATATTGCAAATACTAATGATGGAACCTGCATTACATGATTTCACCATATCGTTCTAACAGATAATCCTTTCATTATTTTGCAAGCTGAGGTTCATAGCACAAACTTGCAGGACATCACCATCACTGATAACTAGGGCATGCTTATCCTTAACGTACCCACGATATTATGTTTTTTAGAAATACACTTCATCTTCAAAAAAGGAGCTCCTGTGCGCTTCTGCCCTTTTTCCTGCACTGCTGCACACTTGTGCTCCGAAAGTTGAGCATAGGGTTTTTGAAGTAAGTTGCATGTAACAGGTGCTGCAGAGATTTTGTTGAGCATTCTTTACGTAATAGGGAGTTCTGAATAGTGATGCGGTGCTGACAAGCCAACCAAGTCAATCCCACTGCTTCATTCCACCCTTCCGCCTTTGACTCCTTTTCATGAACAAGTGTCACTGTCTGTGTACAGAAATTCTTGCCCTTGTCGGCATACCATTCCGGTAAGGGTAATTCCATCCCGAAACCAAGTCTTGCAGCAACAACGAAAGGTCACATGACTTGTATCACGTTCACATTTTCTCGAAAAAAAGGCATAAGACTTGTCTATCGTTTACATCGTTAAAAAAACAACGTATATCCCTTAAAGGATGCTGATACTAATCACGATATTGATTTAGATAAGTTTTATGTAGAGTTGCATATGATATATAAATATATACAGGAAAACAAGAATTATTAGACGCAGACTTATATATGTCTCCCGATCCACATGAACAAAGGCGTTTTCTTATGAACGAACTTTATGTAAATGCTGCAAATGTTGCTTGCAGGGTCTGTATCAGGAGGTAAATCCTGCAGTAAACCTTGTGTACAAGATGGATACGTGCGTGAATGAATGGGAGATGGAGAGGACTGCTGGACCTGCGAGCTACAGGGAGGATTTGATGGTTGTTCTGGATGTGGGTGGATCTATTCCTGAATGTTGCAGGCCTCTAAAAACCCTAGATCTCTTCCCCACAAAGAGCACAGGACTCAGGGAGGAGTACATCAATTCCAAGTCATCCTCATGCTCCGCTTCCACCACCAATTGACCTCAATATTACTCAGTCGGTCTCTCATCTGCACCTGTTTTTCAACCCTAATCTAGTGTAATTAGGTCTTGCTGGCCCTATTAGTGTGCCTGGTCACTAGACCATACCATCTATATGTATCTATCTCTGCATCTGCCGTCTCACGACTTGTTTATTGTAATGTAGTGCCTCTATTTTATTCTTCAGATTTTTCTGTTGACAGAACTTTATTTCGTTTCGGGGCAGTTGAGGTGCATGTAATTGTAGATTTTACGTCTACTTTATGGATTTCCTGCGTATATTTCTTGGTAGGAGCGAGGAACAGACATGGATCTTTAGACAAGACAAGGTATCTAGGGATTTGGTTCTGCGTGGTTGCATGTGGACTGTGGCCTCTTCTGTTATTGCCCTATCGATTGCCACTGCGGGTATTTCAGGGGTCATTTCAGCAGTGGGGAGAGACGGCTTGACAGAAGGGAGGGGTCAACCAAATTGGACGTGAGTTGAGTAGCTAGAACTCCTAGGGCAAAGCATTCGAACAGATCAAAGAGTAGTCTGATCTGATGGCAATCTTTCGCACCAAGACCTTTTTCTCCTTTTGGGTGTTTCTCTCATCACATACCTTTTTTAGTTTGTACTTTGTTCAAAGTTATCTTCTGGTTATAAAAAAGGTAATCAAGAATGCCATAAATTTAATTCAGACAAAGAATTCGGATCGAATGGATGTGTGATGAATTCCTCAGCGATCAGAATATCTGCTATTAAACTATTGATATTCTTATTATTGAAATATTTGAATGCTAGGAGGGACATGATGTTCCATGGTTTTAATGACTTGTGCCAGCAACGGAGAGCTTTCGTTCTTATTGGAATTCAATTGACATGTCTTAACAGTCACGACGTTGCGGGAGATTTGGCTCGCAAGGAACGGCATGCTATTTAGAAGAGATATATTATACAGAAAATGTGTTACAACAAATCAAAATCTTTTGGAATTCTTGATCTTTGTAATTATAACTTTTAACATGTGAATATAATTTTTTTTTTCGTGGTTGCATCTACAACTTTGCACCCTTATAAAAAAATAGCCGACCGAAGACAAGGGAAGATGGTGGTATTATTCTTTGTTCTATTTTAATGTCGAATATCACGTCTTCTTGCTAAATCCCAAACATGCATACAGCTATGAACAAGCATGCACTTTTCTGTGCACGTATAATTAATAGTCGGGCTTCACTAAAACAAATAGAAGATAATCGTAATTACATTTATTACATGAAGTCCACAATTTGGGATCTCACCAAATCAAGACGTAGAATGTCGTTTTTGGGTTGAAGTCCCCACCCATGGATATGAACACATCCCGTCTACCATATCAATGAAATAAAAAAACACAAAAATATCATATTGAAATTTTCTTTTTGATTTTATTTTATTGATCCAATCGTAATTTCGGTCAGTGTCTTGTTGATCTAATCGTACACATATATTTTGACTAATTTACAGTATACATGTTTCAGAAAAATAATAAAAATATATGTTGTATCATTTATCTTACATGGTTTATCTCATACTTGAGTTTTTGTTGAAAGAAAAAAGGGATTCCACCTTGTAGGTGTGTGCTCAAAAACTTCACCTTTTATTCACCAAAATATAGTACAAATATAGTGCCAGAAGCAACAAGAATTTTCCACAGGGACCAACTCTCAGCTAGCGCCTTTACGCACGCCATAATACTCTCATCATAACATCGTTCTTTCCTAAAGGTCATTGAAATACCAAAAAGAACCCTCATGTATTGTCGTGTGGTCCACATAAGCCGGGACCACTAAGTCATTGCAATGACAACCTAAGAACCTCTCTGATAATTTCAACAATCAAAAAATAAGTTCAACAATCAACCCACACAATATAAGAATCGATCAATGAAAGCAAGTGTGAATCAAAATAGATTATACCCTATAGATAAGTGTATAGCTGACAAGTAGGTAGGGGTCGAACATAGGGAGTATGGGACGTAGCAGGAATTATTTAAACAAATGAATAATTCAAATATGTATAAAAGTATGCACAATATCAATCAATGTGTTTGTGGATTTTTAATTAAATAAAACCATTTCAATTTTAATTCTAATTTTTTGATATTAAATTTATTGTTAATTTAATAATATAAATTAAAATGTATATATGTATATAAAAGTATTGATGAATCCGTGATTTATCGCCTTTATTCTTACATTTTAGCTAAAATCCTTGGTAAAATGCATGTAAATACTCATTAATTCTCATTAGTTAATGATAAGCGACCTGAAGGCTAGGGTAAAGGTGCTAAATTGGTCGTTGCGACCCAAGCGATCAAGTCAGCTTAATCAAGAAAAATATCAGACCACTAAATAAATCAAAGATCAATCAAAACAAAGGATAGCGGTCCAGCTATGAGATTAACCTGGTATAGCACCCAGGGTCGAACTCGAGGAGCACGGGTTGGCCAAAGGCCTACGAAGTAGTAAAAATGAAATAAAATAAGGACAAAATGTTTTTAGTGATTTTTAATGATTTTTATATTTTTTTGGATTTTTAATATGTAAAGAAAATAAAAGAAACAAAAACAAGCACACTTAAGCAAATTATTCAATGCATCAAAAATCAAGCAAAAATTCAAACAAAAATATTTTTTATGTTTTTTAGGTTTTTTAGTGTTTTTGGTGAATTTTTGGAATTTTTCTAATATGTACTTTATTTTCTAAAAATCAAACAGTAACAAAAATGCAAGGTACTGTCCAGCCAGGCCCAAAATCCCTAAATAAAATATCCAAGGATCTCAAAAGGGCCTGGAGGTATTTTTCCTGTAAACTAGGTAAAACAAGGAAAATTTGAGTACCAAAATTATTGTTTTTAGAATTTTAGATTATTTAATATAATTTTTATGAGTTTTAGGTGTTTTTAAGTTTTTATGGTTTTTAGGCAGTGAAAAATAGCCAAAATTGGCTAGAAAATCAAGGAGCACAAAAGAAACAGTACCTAATTTTTATAGAATTTTTAAGAGGGTTTTTATATCTTTTTTGGGGTTTTTAAAACTAGACAGTAGCTGAAATAATGATTTTTGAATTTTTAAAAATATCAAACAAAATCAAAAATGTCCTCAAAAATTCTCAAAAATCCTACAACATGGCAGGAGCCATGTGTCAAATTTTCATCGAATTTGGAGGTGATTTGATATTTTATTCAAAAATCAAAAGAGGGCACTGTGCACAAGGACTGAAGTGCAAATACCCTAAGTTCTGGGGGTCCAGGTGCAAAATACCCAGCAACGCACGCGCGCGGCGCGTGCCTGGGGCACTCAGGGACCTCTTTGTAAAGAAAATAAGGTCCGGGGACTACTTGGTAACACGTACCAAAAGTCCAGGGACCTCAGATGCAATTTACCCGAAAATAAGCGCACATGCGCAATTAAAACATTCACAGGGGCATGGATGCAAATACACAAAAAATTTCATTCATTTCTAAACATCCAGAACTACAGGGAATATATTGCAAATAACCCAAACATACACGTGACGAAGCACGTGGCTCCACACAAACAGGGGTATAAGTGCAAATATACTAAAGTATGAGGTCCAATGTGCAAATAACCCAACGTAAATAAAGTACGCAAAATATTTACAGGACTGAAACTAAAAGCATAAACTAAGAGGGGGCCTAAGACAAATTACCCCTTATTTAACGTCGAGGGCCGGATGATTGACGCGTGGCTGATCTGACGGCTGTGGACGAAGGTGCCTTTAACCCTTGAGAAGCCTGGCCGGATCGACGTCTGAGAGCGAGGCACGTGGCAGATCTGACGGCTACGGGTGGCTGGTGCCTCTCTCTCTCTCTGCTCTGACGGTCAAGATCAATCCTCTGGATGATCGGACGGTGACTGCAGCTCCGTGGATGGATGGACCCGATTAAAACTGGAGCGCCGAGGTCGATCTGACGGTTGGCGAGGATCCTGGAAGAACAAGTCGCCGGTGACTTTCGCCGGCCTCGTGCGTGCGCGGTGGTCCTCGTCTGCCGCTCCTGGAGATCGGAGAAGGTGCGCAATGAAGTTCCGCGGCTGATGGTGGGCTCCGATGACCCAGCCGAGCCCTGGAGGGGCTCCAGCGAGGTCGGCGGAGGAGAGCTCCTGGCCTGGAAGACTTGAGCCTTCAGATAGGCTCGCACTGACCTGCAAATGGAACCAGGAGATTCGCGGGTCAAGGTCAAAGTGCCTCGACCCGGTTAGGCGGCGTGGAAGTGGTCTGTGCGTCGGAGCGGATGAATCCCGGTGAAGCGACGGCGAGGGGATTCGAATCCCAGCTCCTGTGCGAGCTGGGATGAACGGAGGGGCGGAGAAGGTGCGCGGAGGGAAGGCGGAGGTGAATATGGGTTCCGATGATCAAACGGACGCGGGAGGTGGTCGGAATCGATGGAACACGGCGGCGGAGCGGATTGGGGCAAAATGGAAATTAGACTAAAGGGCGAAGCTAAAAGACTACCTGGGTGGTCGAGGAGACTATGCTGGAGCTGGGGTAGCTCCTGGTCGTGGCCTCAATGGTTGTCTCGGCCCGAGGCTCGAGCTCCTGCTCTGGGCGGAGCACGGCGGTGCTAAGTCGCCGGATCAGTGGAAACCGGCCCCTCTCCTCGCTGCGACGGCACCTGGAGCGAGCTGTCACTCACGCTCGGGCACTGGAGCTCACTGGGGGTGGAACGGATTAGCCAAAGATGGGAAAATTTGGTGGCGGAGCTCGGTATTTAAGTGGCTAGGGGTCCGAGAAGAACAGCCCGGGTAGGGTCACGGTGGCGCGCGGACCCCGAGATTGACGCCCGGCGAGGGTGTCGGGTGTGGGAAGTGTCAAACGGAGCCGGGGTTTAGGTGTTAGGCAATCGGGTTGAGCGGGTATAAATCCGAGAAAAGAGTCCGGTGCTCAAACCCGTGGGAGGTGGTCCTGGGGGGGGTCAGTTGACCGGGCGGTCAACATCCCCCAGGGCCAATGGCTGACGGCCACGTGGCTGGATCAAAGAATGACAAATACACATAGCTAGGGGCCGAATCAGCAAAAACCCAAAACATGAAATATTTTTATTTTATTTTTTTCTATTTTTGGTGATTTTTAATTAATTTTTGGAAATAAAAATAAAGTATTTACAATATATAGCTATATATAGGTATATGTACAATATGTTGGTTTTTGATTTTTGATTTTTAATGATTATTTTTGTACAATTTTATTCCTATTTTATATTTAATTTATTTATAGAATAAAATGAGGAATAAAAGGGTATTTTTATTTTTTTTTATTATTTATCTACATAGGTAAAATAAATAGATATATACATCTATATACATGGTATATGTACAATGTCTTTTTATATTTTTAATTTTGTAATTTTTATTTGATTTTTGTTTTGATTCTTTTCATTTTATTTATTTACAATATATAGTATAGGATATTTACAAAAAGTTTTAGAAAATAACTTTATTTATTTATAAGGTGAAATAAATATAAGAGCATGGTTTATGTACATGGTGAAAGGGCATTTTTGAACTTTTTGATTTTCAAATTTTTATTTTGTTTTTAATATTTTCTAAATATCTACAAATATGTACAAGCATATTTTTGGGTGAGGAAAATATAATTTTATTTATTTACAGATATTTACACATGAGCCCCTATCTCCCTCTACTTTGGCTTTTATGCGGTCAGGCCCATGCTGAGCCCTCCCTTGGGTTAGGTTGCTCAATATTTATTCTAAATATTTCCCTCTTTTTCTTTTTAATCTTTATTCTTTTATTTTTGCACAAAAACATGCTAATTATAGGTTTTTACACAATGCATGCTTTTGCTAATTATTCCTATTTACAAATATCTACATGCATTTGCATAGGTTTTTGTAGCTAAAATATGAGAATAAAGAGTGATGAATGGGTATTCATCACCCCCCTATACTATACTTTGCTAGTCCCTTAGCAAACACTTATTTGAAAAAGAAGTGAAAAAGAAAGAAGGAAAAAGAAAAAGAGGATGTACATGGATCAAGGTTGATTATTAAACTTGCCTTCATTAAATTGAGGTAGGGAGCTCAATCAGATCTTTGGATTATTAATGTGTCGGAACCTTATTTAGACTTAAGCTTAAAACCTAACAGCCTCTAAGTTCCACTAATCTATAACCAAGACTCCTCAATGCTCCAGATCAGAACAAGTCATCAATCACAAACCCTGAAGACCATGAATCTTTTCTTATCCTGTGGATGTGAAGTCTAAGCTCTCCACCTCAGAAATGGCAACTTGACAACCCTCCCCAACAAGGTAACTCTATGACCTCAATCTGGCCACTCTTTCCTCGAGGAGCGGGGTATTCCCTTCTAAGTTCAAGTACAACCGGCTCAAGAAGAGGGGGAAGAAGAGAATGGGTCAAGGCCAGTGTAGCCAAGTACCCTTGGGAGCTTGACCAGTGTAGCCAAGTCTCCCTGCTGCAAGCTACAACAGGTGGATCATGAAACCAAGCTTTGCTTATTGCACTTATATACATACTCCGGTGGGATTATCATTTTCTCTCAGACCCACCACTTTTTTGGAGTTCTTTTCTTTTTGCACATTTTTTTTTCAAGTGCATCTATACAACATATACATGTGCAGCATATATACAAGGAGTTTTTCCTCTTGAGCCAGTAGACTATCCCTCTTTTGAAGCTTTATTGCAACCCACAACTCCCGTCGTTAGACCTCATGGCAACCAGACCAAGTTGAGACGCACTTCCTTCACTATAAGAAGAAGAGAGGTTCCGCCTAGAAGTACTACCCTCATATGCTACCCCAAGTCAAGGAAGACTGCCTCCTCACCACCTCATCCGTAGAGAGCTCGGTGCATAGTGCTGGTGTCCAAGTAAAGCCATCATCTATATGAGTCATGTGTTGTTGTTAAATGCTCTACTTAGGCTCATTGAGATGACATGTGATCATAGCCTAGTGGACTCAAAGAATTAAGTCACCATGGACCTGAAAAGCCTTAAACCTAAGCCCTATAAGGTTCCTCTTAGAAATTAGGTGGATTAAGATCTTAATCAAGCTCCATTTCTCAATTTGATTCCAGGCTAGTTTAAATGTCAACTATCATCCAGAAAAACTATATACATATGTACAAAAAGATGCTTATTTACACAAAATTTACAATCATGCAAAATTTTTGAAAAATGTTTTGAAATCATGGATGGATGATGCATGAAGTGCAAGTTTTGCAAAAAGATATTTACACACATTTACACAAGATTTTTGCAAACTTTTGATTTTCAAAACATTTTGGAAAAATTTTGTACTATATACATAATTTTGATAAGAAAATATTTACACAAGCTTTACACAAAAGATTTTTGAAATCATTTTTACAAAAATAATTTGTACACTAGCTATGTATGTGCAAATAAAAGAAGATTATGTACATGAAAATTTTTAATTTTTGTGGTTTTTAGCCATTTTTATTTATTAACACACTCACACAAAGTACGAGTTATGGCTAAAGTATATATGAAATATATACACACCCCCCTATACTTAGCTCGAACGATGTCCTCAGAGTCAAGAGCGATGAAGAAGACATAACTCGTGCTATGTATAGGGAAGTGAAAAGAAAGGCTATACAAAAGGGAAATGAAAAGTCAAGAGGGACTCAGGTCTTCCCCCTATACTTAGGATCAAGTAATCCTAAGTATAGCAGGCTGTATACTAAGGGAAAACCTGAGTGCCGAATGTACAGGGTCTACCCCCCCTATACTTAGGGTGAAATATCCCTAAGTATAGGCAGCAAAACAGGGGAAGACAGAAACAAAAGAAATACCCGATATGTCTCACATCCCCCCTATACTTAGGGTAAAGTGCACCCTAAGTATAGCATAATCACAAGATGGAGAAAGGGATGTGGGACTAAAGAATGTGATGATATGGACATCTGGATCTATATACAACGGAAGATCAGTGAAACTCAGGCGTGAGATGCATTAGATGTGAGTCAAAGACCACATCTCACGCAAAATGAATAGGGGCAATATCAACGACCCGCGGCTCATGATCTAGAAATGGCTTGAGCCGCTGGCCGTTCACTCGAAAGGTACTCTCAGAAGACAACTCAGATATGTCGATGCTACCGTTGTCGTGTACCTTCCTAACCAGATAAGGTCCTTTCCATTTGCTCTGAAGCTTCCCTGGGAATAATCTAAGCCTCACATCAAACAGCCATACTCTCTGTCCAATCTCAAAATGTTTGTGGCTGATATGAGAATCATGCCACTCCTTGACTTTCTCCTTGTAATGTAGGCTGCTTGAGAAAGCTGCATCTCTAAGCTCCTCCAGGGCAGCTAGCTCTGCCCTCCTCTGGTCTCCCATACCATCTGGATTCATGATAATATCTGTGACTGCCCAGAGTGACTTGTGCCTCAGCTCAACAGGTAAATGGCATGGCTTGCCATATACGAGGCGAAAGGGAGATGTGCCCAAAGGTGTCTTGAAAGACGTCCTATATGCCCACAAGACCGAGTCCAAAAGCTGTGACCAATCCTTTCGGTCAAGGCAGACGACTTTCTGCAGAATAGTCTTGATCTCCCTGTTCGACACTTCGGCTAGACCATTCGTCTGTGGATGGTATGGTGTAGCAACACGATGGTCTATGTCGAACTCGCTAGCAAGTGCCTTCACCTGGTCGTTGATGAAGTGAGATCCCTCATCAGAAATCAGAACCCGTGGAACCCCGAACCGCGTGATGATGTGCTTCCTCAAAAATCTGCAAACTGTCCTTGCATCAGTGATGAGCGACCCGAGCGAACGAGGTAAAGGTACTAAATAGGTCGTTGTGACCTCTATCACTCATAGTCACTCAATCAAGAAAAATATCGAACCGCGAAAGAAATCAGAGATCAAAACACGAAGTGCGGTCCTAGCTATGGGATTAACCTGGTATAGCTCCCAGGGTCGAACACAAGGAGCACGGGTTGGCCTAGGGCCTACGAAGTAGTAAAAAGAAAATAAAAGGAAAAACAAGGATTTTTAATGGTTTTTAATAATTTTTATATTTTTTTGGATTTTTAATATATGAAGAAAATGAAAGAAGGCAAAATCAAGCACACTTGTACAATTTATTTAACACACCAAAAAGCAAGCAAAAATTAAAAAAAATTGTTTTTATGTTTTTTAGGTTTTTAAGTGTTTTTGGTGAATTTTTGGTATTTTTCTAATGTATATTTTATTTTATAAAAATCAAACAGTGCTCAAAGGCCTAGGTACTGTCCAGCAAGGCTTGAAACCCAAAAATAAAATATTTATGGATCTCAACAAGCCCTGGAGGTAATTTTCCTGTAATCTAGAAAGAATAAGGAAAATTTGGGCACCTAAATTATTGTTTTTGGATTTTTATATTATTTATTATAATTTTTATGAGTTTTTAGGGGTTTTTAGATTTTTAGGTTTTTTAAGCAATGCAAAATAGCCAAAATTGGCTAGAAAATCAAACAGCACACAAGAAACAGTAACTAATTTTTTTTGGAATTTTTGAAGGTGTTTTTATATTTTTTTGGTATTTTTAAACCTAGACAGTAGCTAAAAAGGATGTTTTTGAATTTTTAAAAATACTAAATGAAATCAAAAATGTCCTCAAAAATTCTCAAAAATCCAACAACATGGCAGGAGCCATGTGTCAAATTTTCATCGAATTTGGAGGTGGTTTGATATTTATTCAAAAATCAAAGAGGGGGCAATGTGCACAGGGACGTAAGTGCAAATACCCGCAAGTCTGGGGGCCAAGGTGCAAAAATCCCAGCTAAACACGCGCGTGGTGCGTGCCTGGGGCACTCAGGGGCCTTTTGGTAATAAAAACCAAGTTTCTGGACCTTTTGGTAACTCGTACCAAAAGTCCAGGGGCTTGGATGCAAAAATCCCACTAAAATCCGCACATGCGTGAATAAAATGCTCACAGGGGCATAAATGCAATTACCAAAAAGTTATCATTCATTCACTAACCCAACAGAACTACAGGATAAAAGACGCAAATATCCCAAACAAGCACGTGGCGACGCACGTGAGATCACATACACAGGGGTATATATGCAAATAAAAACAAGCACAAGGTCCTCAGTGCAAATTACCCTACGTAAATAAAATAACTAAAATATTTACAGGACTAGAAATAAAAGACTCAAACTACGAGGGGGCCTAAGTAATTTACCCCTTTATTCGTCGACGGCTCGATGGCGGACGCGTGGCGAATCGGACGGCTCAGGTGCCTGGCGCCTCTTCTCTTCTACAGCACGTGGGCTATCGACGGTCCAGAGGGAGACACGTGGGAGATCTAGCGGTTCAGGTGCTACGCCCTCTCTCCTCTGCTCTGACGGTCCGGATGACGCCTCGAATCAATCAACGGCTGCTGCTCCTCGAAGAACGGACGATCAAGATTAAAACTGGGAGCGGAGGCTGATCGGTCGGTGCTGAAGGATGGTGGAAGAACACTCAGCCGGCGAGCTTCGCCGGCCTCGTGCGTGAGCTGTAGACCTCCTCAGCTGCTCCTGATGATCGGAGAAGATCCGCGGTGATGCCCCGCGGCTGGTGGTAGCCTCCGATGGTCCACCCGAGCCCTGGAGGGGCTCCGGCGAGCTCGGCGGCGGTGAGCTCCTGGACCTGATGTGAGGGGGGCTCAGATGCCCTCCTTCTGACCTGCAAGATGTACCAGAAGCTTCGCGGGTCGAGGGCAAAGTGCCTCGACCCAAGGAAGCGGCGTGAGGGTGAACGGGGCGTCGGGGCGAATGAGCTCCGGCGAGCGGAGGATGGGGGAGCTCGACTCCCAGCTCCGGGGCGAGCTGGGTTGAATGACTGGGTGAAGAACGTGCGTGGGTGGATGGCGAAGATTATGGTGTGTCCCGATGATCAAAATGGTACTCGATATGGCCGGAATCAGCTGAACACGCCGGAGATGCGATTTGGGGGAAATGAGAAATTACACTAAGTGGAAGGGCTAAATGGATACCTGGGTGATGCGGGAGACTATGCTGGAGCTTAGCTAGCTCTTGGTCGTCGCCTCGAAGGGCGTCAAGGCCTGAGGCTCGAGCTCCGGTCGAGTGGCGGAGCACGGCGGCGCGAAGCTGCCGGATCAGTGACTGGCCACCTCCTCCTCGCTGCAACAAGGGCCAACGCGAGCTGTCACCTCGGTGGTTACGATGGAGGTCACGGGAGTGAAGGTAGGGAGCCAAAGATGGAAAGAGGAGGCGGCTGAGCTCAGGCTTTATAGTGCTAGGGGTCCGGCTAGATCAGAGTCGGGCGTGAAGCTCGGAGCGCGGATCCCCATGCAAACCTCCGGGCGAGGATCTCGGATGTACGCAGAAGGATTAGGACCCGGGGTTTACGCGATTGGCAGGCGGATCGAGCTGGGAAAAATCAAGGAAATCGGGTCGACAGCCCGATCCGCGAAAGGGGAAGGTCCGCGGGGGGAGTTGACCGGGGGTCAACATCCCCCGTGGACCAATCAGGAGTCGCCAATTATTGAGTTTTTATTTGATTTTTTTGGGCCTTTAAATGGCCGAATTTTCAAAAACTTAAAACACAAAATATTTTTATTTTATTTTTTTCTATTTTTTTGTGATTTTTAATTAATTTTTGGAAATAAAAATAAGGTATATAAAATATAGGTCTATACATAGGTATATATACAATATATGATTTTTAATTTTGATTTTTAATTAGTTATTTTTATACATTTTTATTCCTATTTTATATTTTATTTATTTATAGGATAAAATGAGGAATAAAAGGCTATTTTTATTTTATTTTTATTATTTATATACATAGGTGAAATAATTAGTTATATATAACTATATACATGGTATATGTACACATATTTTTGTATTTTTAATTTTTTGTAATTTTTATTTGATTTTTGTTTTGTTTCTTTTTATTTATTTTATTTACAATATACAATAAATAGTATTTACAAAAAGTTTAGAAAATAAATTTTATTTATTTACAAGGTGAAATAAATAAAGAGAGGTGGTCTATGTACATGATGTAAGGGGAAGTTTTGGTCTTTTTGATTTTTAAATTTTTATTTTGTTTTTAATAGCTTCTAAATATATACAAGTATATTTTTGGGTGAGTAAAATATAAATTTATTTATTTACAAATATATACATATGTGAGCCCCTATCTCCCTCTACTTTGGCTTTTATGCGGTCAGGCCCATGTTGAGCCCTCCCTTGGGTTAGGTTGCTCAATATTTATTCTAAATATTTCCCTCTTTTTCTTTTTCATCTTTATTCTTTTATTTTTGCACAAAAACATGCTAATTATCTATATTTACAAAAATGCATGCTTTTGCTAATTTTTCCTATTTACATATATCTACATGCATTTGCATAGGTTTTTGTAGCTAAAATATAAGAATAAAGAGTGATGAATGGGTATTCATCAATCAGCGGCTCGGGCGGGGATAGCCTCCACCCAACGACTCACATAATCAACGGCCAACAGAATGTACTCAAATCCCTGACTCTTAGGGAATGGACCCAGGAAATCGATGCCCCATGCGTCAAAAACCTCACAGAAGTGAATGGGCTGCATCGGCATCATATCACGATGTCCACAAGTGCCCATCCTCTAACAGTCAGTACACCTCTTCACGAACTCATCTGAGTCCTTGAAGAGGGTGGGCCACCACAAGCCGGACTGGAGCACCTTCTGTGGCGTTCTCCTCCCAGAATGATGTGCTCCTGCCTCAAGCTTGTGGCAGTAAGTGAGGACACTATGGTGTTCCTCCTGAGGAATACACCGACGCCAGACGCTATCCCCTCCTTCGTGGTAAAGGATGGGATCCTCCCAATGGTAGGACTTGGCCTTCGCAAGGAAGGTCTCAAGTCTCTGCCTGGGCCAATATTGTGGGACTTTCCCAACAATGAGAAAGTTCACAATATCGGTGTACCATGGAAGTGAGGCGATAGCAAGGATCGCCTCATCTGGGAAGGTATCTCTAATAGGGTCAATCTGCTCAGAATCCTCAGGCTGCTCTAAACGGGAGAGATGATCCGCCACCACATTCTTGACTCCAGGCTTATCCTTAATCTCAATGTCGAACTCCTGGAGTAGAAGGATCCATCTAGTCAGTCTGGCCTTGGCATCCTTCTTTTCCATGAGGTACCTGATGGCGGTGTGATCTGTAAACAAAGTCACTCTAGATCCAATGATATACGATCTGAACTTATCCAGGGCAAACACTACGGCTAGCATCTCCTTCTCTGTGACCGTGTAATTCTGCTGGGCGGAATCCAATGTGCGGCTAGCGTAGTGTATAGCAAATGGCACTCCATCCCTCCTCTGTCCCAGCATTGCCCCTACGGCAAAATCGGAGGCATCCGTCATGATCTCGAATGGGAGAGACCAATCAGGCAGCTGGAGGACAGGAGCCTCAATAACGCACTGCTGGAGAGTAGCAAACGACGAGAGACACTTGTCATCGACAAGGAACTCGGTGTCTTTCGTCAAGAGGTCAGTCAACGGCCGGGCGATCCTGCTGAAATCCTGAATGAATCTCCTATAAAATCCAACGTGCCCCAGGAATGACCGTAGCTGCCTCAGATTGGACGGCGGAGTGAGTTTCCTAATGACATCAACCTTGGCCGGATCAACCTCCATGCCCCTGTTGGAGATGATATGGCCAAGCACCGTCCCTTGAGTCACCATGAAGTGACTCTTCTCCCAAGATAGCACCAAGTGATACTCAATACATCGCTGGAGTACTCAATCTAGGCAGTCAAGACAAGAATCAAATCCGTCGTCGTAGATCGAGAAATCATCCATGAAGACCTCCAAGCACTCCCCTACCATGTCCGAAAAGATCGACAGCATGCATCTCTGAAAAGTCGCAGGGGCATTGCATAGCCCAAATGGCATGCGTCGAAAAGCATATGTGCCGAAGGGACAGGTAAAGGTGGTCTTCTCCTGATCCTCAGGAGCGATGGCCACTTGGTTGTAGCCCGAGTACCCATCCAGGAAGCAATAATGGCTCTTCCCTGCCAGTCTCTCAATGATCTGGTCAATAAAAGGCAGGGGGAAATGGTCCTTCTTGGTGGCTTGGTTGAGTCTCCTGTAGTCAACACAAACCCTCCAAGAGGTGGGTACTCGTGTAGCGATCTCCTCTCCCGACTCACTGATCACAATCGTGATGCCCGTCTTCTTGGGCACCACATGCAAGGGGCTAACCCACTTGGAGTCGGAAATGGGATAAATAAAATCTGCACCCCACCATTTTGATATTTCCTTCATCACAACCTCTCTCAGGTTGGGGTTCAGACGCCGCTGGAATTCACGCGACGGCTTCGCCCCATCCTCGAGATAGATATGGTGGGAGCACACTGATGGACTAATCCCATGGAGATCTGCTACGCTCCATCCGATCGCCTTGCGGTTCTTTTCAAGAACCCCCATCAAACGGGATTCCTGCTCTCCAGTCAACTCGGCGGAGATGATGACTGGGTACATCTCTGGCTCGCCCGCAAGGAATCGATACTTCAGCGAAGTAGGGAGCGACTTCAGCTCTGGAATGCTGGGTGCCGGCAAATCTGGCTGCGGAAGAAACTGAGTGAATGCTTCTAAGTCTGCCAAATCTGCCTGGGAAAGTGAAAGCATACTCTCGCAAACTGGATCGGGGGGAGGCTGCTCAACTGCACTGTCTCTGCTCGGCTCTGCATCTACCTCCTCCTCATCAATAGGCTCAGATGGACTCAGGTCTGGCATCTGATCATAGCAATCGGCCCAATCAGACTCTGAATCCGAGGGATCTGTATCAGAAGCGGTGGCATCAGTACCACCGGAAAACAAGGTGGCCTCAGCACCACCATCACTAATCATCGTGTTGCGATCAAGGACCGGCTCCGCTGCCTCAATGGTATCCTGAACCAGGTCTGTGCTCTCCAGACTCTCCTCTGCTGTCATCTCTGCCTCAGCTGTATCTGAAAGTGAGAGGATGGTCTGTGTCTCGAGATCTGCCCAAGCTGCCTCATCATCTGTGATCACAAAATCACAGTCCTGGTGGATGTCTGGCTCTGCGTCTGTCAGCTGCTCTGAATCTGTACTCGCATCTGAGCGGGCTCTGAATCTAGCTCTGTAGTCCTCGACCGTCTCTATTTTTATACTCTCGCCCTCGACGCGAAAGTACACCTTCCCGCTATCATGATCAGTCACCGCCTTGGCTGTGGCCAAGAACGGACGACCAAGGATGATGGGGGTATCGTCCACTGACTCAGGGATCTCCATGTCCAACACTACGAAGTCCACGGGGAATTTCAGGCCCTGAATCGTGACGATAACGTCTTGTAATAACCCCTTCGGCCTCTTGACAGATCGATCAGCGAACTGAAGGACTGTCCTGCTCTGTCGAAGAGTGCCCAACTAGAAGTGGTCGAGAAGGGCTGCCGGAAGAAGGTTGATCGACGATCCGCTATCTAGAAGAGTACGGCCGAACCTCTGCTCACTGATCTGGCATCTGACATACGGGGCCCCTGAATCTGGCCTCTTGGCTGGCAGTCGGTTCTGGATCGCAAAGCACGTGGCTTTTGTCAGCACATGTATTTCTGAAGTGTGGTTCCTCCTCCTCCTCCTGACTGTAGTCCTCTCTCTCAAAGATCTCTGGAGAAGGGGGATGTGCTGCAAAGCCTCCTGGAGGGTCAGCTGGATATGGAATCGATCGATCATGCTCTGGCTGAACTCCTCAAGCTCTCTCTTTTTTGGATCTTTTTTCTTCTCCTTCCCCATCTGAAGGGCTCTAGGGAAGGGGATCACAGGGTCCTTCTCAGATGAAGGACTAGGAAAAGGTCTAGGCGGTTCAAGGACCGGATCCACACATACATCATGCACCACAGTGGGACCAGAAGAAAGTAAACCTTTTCCTTTATTCACAACAGAGTTCTGAGATACAGGAATACGAGGAAAAACATCATCTCTATCTGTACAAACACCGGTGGCCTCAGTACCACAACGGGCTGGCTCTGCTGCTGCTGCTGGTAGACGTCGTGCGGCATCAGTACCGCGGGCTGGCTCGGCTGAACGGGTGGCATCAGCACCACCTCCTAGATCTGGTGAAGCAGCGGCCTCAGTACCACCAGTGGGATCAGCATCCTTGGTGGCTTCAGTGCCACCGTCATCATCTGGAGCGGCCTCAGTACCGCTCTCCTCCTCCTGTGGCGCCTCTGGGATGTCCTCGTGATGAAGCTCAGATGAGGCGCCGCCGCCTGCTGGGGTCCTACCGCTCCTAAGTGTGACAAAATCAGCATCAAATAGATCCGAAGATGTATCATCAAATGGGTCACTAGGAGTGGCTAACTCAGTATGTACTACCTGCTCAGATTTCCTCTTGAGGTTGTTCGGATTCGGCTCTATCTGGGCTGGTATGGCGGCCTTCCCTCTCACCAGGTCCCGCATCTCCTGGCGGAACTCGTCCATCTCCCGTCGGAATGTGGCCTGCTGGTCCGTGAGGAGGCGGGCGATGTCATCCAAAGCGGGGCTCTCGTGGGAGCCCGATGGGTGGCCTCTCTGTGGGTGAGGCAGCTGGAACTGCTGCTGCTGGTGCTGGTAAGAGGGGTATGATGGAGGGTGCTGCTGCTGATATCCCAGGTGAGCCTGCTGCTCACGTCTCCATGATTGTCCCTGCTGCTGATAGGGACGCGGACCGAAGGATGACTGGTGCTGCTGATATGCTGGGGGCTGCTGCTGCGGCTGGTGCTGGTCTCTCTGCTGGGAGTACTGCCCTCCCTGTCCTGACGGCTGCTGCTGGGGCTGGGTACCACCACTCCCCCACCTGAATCCGGGATGGTCTCGTCGGATCCCAGGCTGGGGGCGGTCATACCAAATCCCGTTGACATCCATCAATGGCTCGGCATCGAAGGGGGCTGGCGAGAGTACTGCCAGAGGCTGGTCCGGCTGGTAGACCACCATCTGCATCTCTGGAGATGGTGGGGACTGGTAGGTGGGCTGCGGCTGCTGGTACGGCTCCGCCTGTACAAGGTGGACCTGTCTAGGCTGCACGTGGGTGCTGGAGCGCTGGGACGAGCTGCTGCTGCTGCCGGCGTCGCCTCGCGACTGAAGACGGGGCTGAGAAGCCGTCTGTGCCTCCTGGAGACACATGAGCTGTGTCTTCATGTCGCTCAGAACCTGTGCCATCTGCTCCATCTGCGTGATACTCTGGCACTGCTTCTTCTCTATCAGCTCCATGCGGTCCAGCTTCTCGCTGATAATGCCCATGTCCGCAGCTGAAGACTCTGCCTGTGCTGCTGCTGCTGCGGACGAACTGGATGGACCTGCATCTACCCGTGCTATCCTCTGGTACTGCACGGGTCCTGGCTGATGTGGCTGGGTCTTCTGAGTATACAACCTGGTCTGAGACATCACCATATAGTTCTCAGCCATCTCCTCGAAGATGGCCCAGACCTGGTCGTGGTCCTTGGCGAAGTAGGACCCACCGCAAGAAGCATTCACCAGGCCCTGTAGCTCTGGTGTCAACCCGCTGAAGAAGCTCTGCACAAGGTTCGGCTTCGTGATGTCGTGGTGCGGGCATCTGTCCAGAAGCTCTCGGAACCTCTCCCATGCCTCGTGAAACTGCTCGTTGGGGAACATGGAGAAGTTGCTGATCAGGGCCCTCGCTGCATTTGTCCACCTGAGTGGATAGTACTTGTTCAAGTACTCGGTGCGGAGCTGCTCCCAGGTATAGACAAACCTCCCAAGATGCTTCAGCCAGGTGGCTGCTCTATCTGCCAGTGAAAACGGGAAGGCTATCATCCGGATCGTGTCCTGGTCCACGTGGCGATCGTGGACAGTGCTGCAAATCATCAGGAACTCCTGGAGGTGAAGGTGGGGCTCCTCAGTGGCGAGTCCGTGAAAACGAGGAAGTATCTGCAGGGTGTTCGGGGGGAACTTGAAATCCCCAACGATAGCAGGTACCACCACCCAATGGTGCATCAGTGTAGATCCGGGGTTGTGCAACTCCCGCATCGGTCTAGGTGGTCCTCCTCCTCCTGCGGCTGCTGCCGCTGCGGCGGCGGCCGCGGCTGCTGCTGCTGCTGCTGCTGCGGCTCGTGCCTCTGTATCCGGTATCTCCTCGGGCTCGCTCTGCTCATCTCGCTCTACTCGGAGGCGCTCCAACTCTCTCCTCATCTCGATCATAAATGCTCCCTGATCACGTAACTGCTGCTGAACTGTCTCTAATGAGGCGATCAGGGTGGATTTGATCGCTCCCTGATCCATCACAACGTGCTCTGTGCGGGAACGATCCTCAGAACTGCCGGCCATGGCGACGTCTGCAAAACCAAACGAGCCCAACTCAGGTGCTGTCAAATGTATCAATCTCTCCTCGGGCTCGTGTCTCTCAGGTAGATCAGAAAGGGGGTCAAGGGGGAACAGGGTGGAGTCGTACTCGGGCTCGGAGAGCGGGTCTGGGCTCTCGCGAGCCAACCTAGATGATGAGGCAGACGTGCCCGAAAGCGGTGCAGACAGAGGCTGCCTAAGAGACCGTCTACCCATCATCTTGATCTGGCGAGTAAGGCGGATGAGATCTGGAAAAATTATGATCAGAAAACAAACCCCCGGTTCACCAACGCAACGCGAGCTGAAGACCGTGAAAGTTCGGTCAAATTATCTTGTCGATTTTATTTTGGTGAACACACAAAATATCAGAGCGCTTACGTGACCTGTTGGGGTATCCGATGCTAACCCAACCGACTGGCCCGCACGGAAGAGTCGGTAATCAGTCGGGACTAGCAACGGGGGGCTCTACCTAGCGTGCGGGTCACTCTCTCGCGCATCCAAACCAAATAATGAGAGGGTTGCTCTCCCCAAGACAAAATTTTTAAGGTGAGCAGATTTTAAGATCAATAAGATTAGCAGTCCCAATTTTTTTGGTTTCACTTTTTTAATCTTTTTCAAAGCAAACAAAAGGCCTAACGAATTTTTCGGTTCTCCTGATTATTAAGTCCAAAACAGGAGGGAGAAGACGAAAAAGCCGATGCACGATAAATCAATGATGCATGCAAAGTCAGAAATGCGTACCTGCCTCCAGCTCTCTACATGCAATATGATCTGCGCATAAAAGTAAAGACAGAAATAAAACTAACCTAAATGATGCAGCGGTAAAGCCGAGTCCTAGATGAGAAAGTCTAGCGAAGAGCCGTCTAACCGGTCACCGACCTCCAAGCCAAAGAGTCCGATCTTGGCCCATCCCTCCTCTGTCCGACAAATCGGGGGTAGGAGTAAGCGCTTTACAGGACGGGCTGCGGCACGTAGGCTACGGAGGCAAATGAATTGGTTATTTTTATTATTTATTTTAAGTAGGTCCAATTATCGATCTATGGGAACAGATATGCAATTAGGTGTGTGGATCCTACTAATTACGGCACATTCACCAGAAAATCCTAAATCTAGGGGCTCGAGCAAAAACCGCGAAAAACCGAAAAGACAGAAATAAAAGAAAAATAAAACCGCGAAAAAGCCGCGAAAAACCGCGAAGGTCCTAAAGGGTCCCCCGAGCACACCGGTGCTCGGCGAAACAGACCCGCTACGGTCAAGTCACAAGAGTGTCCAAGTCCTGTCCCTGTATTATTACAATAATAATAAAAATAAAAATAAAAACCTAATCTAACCTCACCCACTCAACTCTCTCCCTCTCGCTCTTTCCTGCGGCTTCGTAGAGAAAGAAGCCGCCTCCAAGTTCCTCGGCTGCATCGGCTCCTCGAAAGTCGCCTCCGCGGTCCTCGGGCCCTCGCAAGAAAAAGAGATGAGTGGTCAGACCAGCAAAAATAATCAAATAATAAGGAAAAAGAAATGAAAATAAAGGTGAGGGTATATATGCAAAAATGGAAAATAAAATAAACACACAAAATAAAACAAAAATAAAAATAAAAGAAAATGAAAAAATAAATTAAAATAAAACAAAAAGAAAATAGAAACAAAAGCCGCGAAAAGCCGCGAGCTCCGAAGAGCCGCGAAAAGCCGCGAAAACAAAACGAAAATAAAAACAAAAAGAACTACTAAGCTGTGCTCCCCGCCAACGGCGCCATTCTGATAAGCGACCTGAAGGCTAGGGTAAAGGTGCTAAATTGGTCGTTGCGACCCAAGCGATCAAGTCAGCTTAATCAAGAAAAATATCAGACCACTAAATAAATCAAAGATCAATCAAAACAAAGGATAGCGGTCCAGCTATGAGATTAACCTGGTATAGCACCCAGGGTCGAACTCGAGGAGCACGGGTTGGCCAAAGGCCTACGAAGTAGTAAAAATGAAATAAAATAAGGACAAAATGTTTTTAGTGATTTTTAATGATTTTTATATTTTTTTTGGATTTTTAATATGTGAAGAAAATAAAAGAAACAAAAACAAGCACACTTAAGCAAATTATTCAATGCATCAAAAATCAAGCAAAAATTCAAACAAAAATATTTTTATGTTTTTTAGGTTTTTTAGTGTTTTTAGTGAATTTTTGGAATTTTTCTAATGTGTACTTTATTTTCTAAAAATCAAACAGTAACAAAAATGTAAGGTACTGTCCAGCCAGGCCCAAAATCCCTAAATAAAATATCCAAGGATCTCAAAAGGGCCTGGAGGTATTTTTCCTGTAAACTAGGTAAAACAAGGAAATTTGAGTACCAAAATTATTGTTTTTAGATTTTTAGATTATTTAATATAATTTTTATGATTTTTTAGGTGTTTTTAAGTTTTTATGGTTTTTAGGCAGTGAAAAATAGCCAAAATTGGCTAGAAAATCAAGGAGCACAAAAGAAACAGTACCTAATTTTTATAGAATTTTTAAGAGGGTTTTTATATCTTTTTTGGGGTTTTTAAAAACTAGACAGTAGTTGAAATAATGGTTTTTGAATTTTTAAAAATATCAAACAAAATAAAAAATGTCCTCAAAAATTCTCAAAAATCCTACAACATGGCAGGAGCCATGTGTCAAATTTTCATCGAATTTGGAGGTGATTTGATATTTTATTCAAAAATCAAAAGAGGGCACTGTGCACAAGGACTGAAGTGCAAATACCCTAAGTTCTGGGGGTCCAGGTGCAAAATACCCAGCAACGCATGCGCGCGGCGCATGCCTGGGGCACTCAGGGACCTCTTTGTAAAGAAAATAAGGTCCGGGGACTACTTGGTAACACGTACCAAAAGTCCAGGGACCTCAGATGCAATTTACCCGAAAATAAGCGCATATGCGCAATTAAAACATTCACAGGGGCATGGATGCAAATACACAAAAAATTTCATTCATTTCTAAACATCCAGAACTACAGGGAATATATTGCAAATAACCCAAACATACACGTGACGAAGCACGTGGCTCCACACAAACAGGGGTATAAGTGCAAATATACTAAAGTATGAGGTCCAATGTGCAAATAACCCAACGTAAATAAAGTACGCAAAATATTTACAGGACTGAAACTAAAAGCATAAACTAAGAGGGGGCCTAAGACAAATTACCCCTTATTTAACGTCGAGGGCCGGATGATTGACGCGTGGCTGATCTGACGGCTGTGGACGAAGGCGCCTTTATCCCTTGAGAAGCCTGGCCGGATCGACGTCTGAGAGCGAGGCACGTGGCAGATCTGACGGCTACGGGTGGCTGGTGCCTCTCTCTCTCTGCTCTGACGGTCAAGATCAATCCTCTGGACGATCGGACGGTGACTGCAGCTCCGTGGATGGATGGACCCGATTAAAACTGGAGCGCCGAGGTCGATCTGACGGTTGGCGAGGATCCTGGAAGAACAAGTCGCCGGCGACTTTCGCCGGCCTCGTGCGTGCACGGTGGTCCTCGTCTTCCTCTCCTGGAGATCGGAGAAGGTGCGCAATGAAGTTCCGCGGCTGATGGTGGGCTCTGATGACCCAGCCGAGCCCTGGAGGGGCTCCGGCGAGGTCGGCGGAGGAGAGCTCCTAGCCTGGAAGACTCGAGCCTTTAGATAGGCTTGCACTGACCTGCAAATGGAACCAGGAGATTCGCGGGTCGAGGGCAAAGTGCCTCGACCCGGTTAGGCGGCGTGGAAGTGGTCTGTGCGTCGGAGCGGATGAATCCCGGCGAAGCGACGGCGAGGGGATTCGAATCCCAGCTCCTGTGCGAGCTGGGATGAACGGAGGGGCGGAGAAGGTGCGCGGAGGGAAGGCGGAGGTGAATATGGGTTCCGATGATCGAACGGACGCGGGAGGTGGTCGGAATCGATGGAACACGGCGGCGGAGCGGATTGGGGCAAAATGGAAATTAGACTAAAGGGCGAAGCTAAAAGACTACCTGGGTGGTCGAGGAGACTATGCTGGAGCTGGGGTAGCTCCTGGTCGTGGCCTCAAGGGTTGTCTCGGCCCGAGGCTCGATCTCCTGCTCTGGGTGGAGCACGGCGGTGCTAAGTCGCCGGATCAGTGGAAACCGGCCCCTCTCCTCGCTGCGATGGCACCTGGAGCGAGCTGTCACTCACGCTCGGGCACTGGAGCTCACTGGGGGTGGAACGGATTAGCCAAAGATGGGAAAATTTGGTGGCGGAGCTCGGTATTTAAGTGGCTAGGGGTCCGAGAAGAACAGCCCGGGTAGGGTCACGGTGGCGTGCGGACCCCGAGATTGACGCCCGACGAGGGTGTCGGATGTGGGAAGTGTCAAACGGAGCCGGGGTTTAGGTGTTAGGCAATCGGGTTGAGCGGGTATAAATCCGAGAAAAGAGTCCGGTGCTCAAACCCGTGGGAGGTGGTCCTGGGGGGGGTCAGTTGACCGGGCGGTCAACATCCCCCAGGGCCAATGGCTGACGGCCACGTGGCTGGATCAAAGAATGACAAATACACATAGCTAGGGGCCGAATCAGCAAAAACCCAAAACATGAAATATTTTTATTTTATTTTTTTCTATTTTTTGGTGATTTTTAATTAATTTTTGGAAATAAAAATAAAGTATTTACAATATATAGCTATATGTACAATATGTTGGTTTTTGATTTTTGATTTTTAATGATTATTTTTGTACAATTTTATTCCTATTTTATATTTTATTTATTTATAGAATAAAATGAGGAATAAAAGGGTATTTTTATTTTGTTTTTATTATTTATCTACATAGGTAAAATAAATAGATATATACATCTATATACATGGTATATGTACAATGTCTTTTTATATTTTTAATTTTGTAATTTTTATTTGATTTTTGTTTTGATTCTTTTCATTTTATTTATTTACAATATATAGTATAGGATATTTACAAAAAGTTTTAGAAAATAACTTTATTTATTTATAAGGTGAAATAAATATAAGAGCATGGTTTATGTACATGGTGAAAGGGCATTTTTGAACTTTTTGATTTTCAAATTTTTATTTTGTTTTTAATATTTTCTAAATATCTACAAATATGTACAAGCATATTTTTGGGTGAGGAAAATATAATTTCATTTATTTACAGATATTTACACATGAGCCCCTATCTCCCTCTACTTTGGCTTTTATGCGGTCAGGCCCATGCTGAGCCCTCCCTTGGGTTAGGTTGCTCAATATTTATTCTAAATATTTCCCTCTTTTTCTTTTTAATCTTTATTCTTTTATTTTTGCACAAAAACATGCTAAATATAGGTTTTTACACAATGCATGCTTTTGCTAATTATTCCTATTTACAAATATCTACATGCATTTGCATAGGTTTTTGTAGCTAAAATATGAGAATAAAGAGTGATGAATGGGTATTCATCAGTTAACATTCTAATCATATTTGCTAATATTCAATATTTAACCCTTATTTTACCCAAAATAAAAGAATAAAGAGAAAAAGGAAAATAAAAAGAAAAGAATGATGGACACAATTATGTACAGACTTGAGATTAAAAAAAGTGGTGGACGCTATCTGGGGTTACCTATCTGGGGTTACCCATGGTGGATGGACGTTTAAAGCAATCAGATTGGATGCCTGTGATTGAGAGACTTGAGAACAAGCTTGCGGGTTGGCGCGCTTCATGCCTGTCACGTGGTGGACGCTTGGTGCTCTTGAGGTCGGTTCTCTCTGCGATTCCTATTTTCTTTCTATCCTCTCGCTTGCTCCCGGCGGGGATTCGTAGACGATCGGAGACTTTGATGAGAAGTTTCTTTTGGGCCGGCACTCCGTTGGTTAGATGGGAGATTGTGACGCTTACGGAGGAAGATGGTGGTTTGGGAGTCCTGAACCTTGAGGTGATGAACAAGGCCCTCTTGGTTAAATGGGTTACTCGTATTTGGGGTGAAGGATCAGATACTCTTTGTACACTTTTGAGGAAGATTTATGATGTGACAGGCAACATGGAGTGGCGTCCAAATAGAATGATAAGGCCCTCAAATTTTTGGCGAGGGGTCTCCTCGGTTCTTCCTTAGATTACTCCTTTTATTAATCCTATGCTGAGGGAGGGAGAGGAAGCTAATTTTTGGAGATGGGCGGATGGTACTTTTACTGTGAAGAAAGCCTACAAAGCCTTATATGCATCCACTGTTTTTGATCCAGGTATTGCGATACCAAGGTTAGGGCAAATATGGTCTTGGAAGATCCCTAAAAGAGTAAAAGTCTTTCTATGGTTGTTCGGTAGAGAACGGGTATTGACTGGTGCGCGGAGGGCTAGGCTCTTTGGGGCTAGTAGCTCTTGCGTACGATGTGGAGAGGAAATGGAGGATGCCGATCATCTATTTTCCCATTGTTCTTCCTCAAGACAGATTTGGTCAGAGGCCAACTTATCTTCTGTTGCATCCTCGAGGGTTAGAGAGTTCTGGGCATCGATTGACTCATCTGGAACTAGCACAATAGCGGAGAAATGACATGCAGCATCTATTCTATGGGCTATTTGGTTGGCAAGAAACGGAACTATTTTTCGGGGAGAGAGATTTTATATCGAAAATGTAATTGAACATTCCAGACTCCTACGTGGGTCTTGGTCACTGTAACTTTTGTAACTAATCCGGTGAATAAAAGTTTTTTGGGTGTCCACCTTTACGGTTTGACACCCTTTTTCCTTCAAAAAAAAATTATGTACAGACTGATCCTAACCCCGAGACTAGGTCAATATTGACTTGGTTGATATAAATAAGTAGGGGGAGATAAGGATCATAATTTATATAAATATCAAAAAATCAAGATCATAATTATACATTAAACATATTTTTCACCTTACAATCACCTATTTTATTTATCACTTAGAAAATTCCAAATCAAATTACTTTCTTAACAAAAGTTATTTATAAAAATATGAATTAATTTATAAAAATATTAGAAAAATAACTCATCATAAAAATAAAATATTACAATGAACCGAAAAAGTCGTAAAAGCTGACTTCCGAGTTTCATAACTATTTATAGGAAACTCCAAACGGACCAAACTCACTTTTAAAGGCAGGAGTGTGGGGTTGAAATAAAGCTTTGGATGAAGGAATGATCTACTGGCACAATTTTCTAAGACCCGAAGACGGAAGTAAAGATGTTATATCCGTCGGGGCACAAAAGATCAATGTAGTGCAACAATCATTTTCTACCAAAAAAAGCCAAATATCAAATACATACATGACCACAATGGTCCAAGCTTCAGAGAGCATGTATATCATAGTGGAGACTGGCTAAACTGGCCAAGCATATATTCACAGGAGATGTGACTACACTGGTCACACTCAAGTTCTCTTCCCATTCTTCTACTTCTCTTTCTATTTGATTGTGGACACAACACTACTTGACCTTAGAAGGAAATACCCCCCTCTTTGAGGATCAAGTAGCTAGATGTGGGCCAAAAGAGAGTGTATTACTGGGATGGACGGTTTCTTCGCTTCTTCAAGCATGACGAGCTAACATGTTCCACACACAATACAAATTGACTTCGAAGCTGAGTAGTTTATGTGATGGATGTGTGGATCTGAGTTGGTTGTTGAGGTGAACATGGAGAGGGATTTGTGGAACCTGAGGGCTGTTGAGACTTAAAACCTATTTCTAATGAGGCCCCAATAAACTATTATTCCAAAGCCCTATTCCAAGTTCTTGATTTTGGATGAAGTAAAATTCGATTTAAAGAAATAATCATATTCTAAGTTCTTTTATTTTTCGTTTTTTTCTTTTTGATTTTACTTATTTATAGAATAAGTGTTTGCTAAAAGACTAGCAAAGGTAAAGTATAGGGGAAGATGAATCTATGATTCATCGCCTTTATTCTTTCATTTTGGCTCAAATCCTTGGTAAATACATGTAAATACTCACTAATTCCTATTTATTAACATTCTAATCACATTTGTTAATATTATATTTTAGCATTTATTTTATCTAAAATAAAATAATAAGGAGAAAAAGGAAAATAAAAGAAAAGAAGGATGTAGATATGAAATATGTACAGACTGATCCTAACCCCAAGGCCAGGTCAGTATTGAGTGGTTGACAAGATAAATAAGTGGGGGAGATAAGGATACTAATTTATAAAAAATGTTAGAAAATCAAGATCATCAATGTCCATAAACATATTTTTATCTTGTACATATTTTCACCTATTTTATTTATCATTCAGATCATCTCAAATCAAAATATTTTCTTCACGAAATTGTTTATAATAATATATGTTAATGTATAAAAATATCAGAAACATTATTTATTGTATAAATAACTAATTATGATGAACCTAAAAAGATGTAAAAGTCAACTTCCAAAGTTCTTAACTATTTACAGAAAACTCCAAAGTGGCCAAACTCACTTCTAAATTTCATTTTATAACTAACTATTTGTTAAAAATATAAAAAATATATTAGAATAAAATGTGTGAGTTTTAGCGTTTGGACCCCTTTGTATATATGTACTATATATATAATTCTTCTTCATTTTTTGTTTAAATATTCCTAACCCCGTTTAACTTAATTATTCTTCTAACGTGTTTACAAAAATCACTAAAAAATAAAAATATAATTTAGAATTATTTATAATTAAATACCAATAAATCCTAATGTTACAAAGCCGTGACCATAAACTTCTGAACCTCATAACTCAGCCATATGAACTCGAAATTGGGCGTACTCACTTTTAAAATTCATTTTATAGAGTTATCTATTAAATGAAATTGATTTTACCCTAAAATCGGAGTTAATATACAAAAAGTAGGTGTTGGGACCATGTTGGTATAGATTGTACAATGTATCTTATTTATATTTTATTTATTATTATTTATTTATTCTTATATCTTATTAATATTTCTTAATAAAAACTATTTAATTAATAACTTGATTAATTTTAATTAATTAGTAGTTAGCTAATCAATTAATTAATTCGGTATTCATTATTTATATATTCATTATTTATTTATTTCTTACTTTTTTAAATTATTAGTTAATTATTTAGTTATTAATTAATTTATTGAATTCAATTAGAAATTTATTTTATTAATTTAAATATTTAGTTAATTATTTTATTTGTTTATATATTTAAAATTTTATTTTCTGTCTATTCTCTCTCCTCCCCTTTCTCTCTCCCATGTTTTTCTTCTTCTTTTCCACCCAACACCGCTGCCCTTTTTCCTCCACCTTCTCTCTCCGCCAACTGCCAAAGACCGTTGCCCAACCTCCCGCCTCCCCCGTTACCCTCCTCCGTCGGTGACGAGTCCACCTTGCGTGCTCCCCAAGTCCCCCTCTTCTATAAGGAACCCTCGACCCCTCCAACCTCCTTAGATCCGCCATTTCCTGTGAGCTCCCACTTCTGGTGACAAGCCTCGAGGTGACAGCTCTAGTTTCCTCCGTTGAGCAATGTCGAGTGAGGAGAGAGGATGAGATCATCGTCGCCGGTGAGTGGCTTTGAGCTCCGCCGCGTGACCACGCCTCCTCTGCTGCCGAGAGTCGAAGTCTCAACCAGGAGCCCCTTCATCGGAGCTCCTCCAGAGGCAAAAACTTCCCCCATCCGATTCCTAGGTTAGTATCCTTCATCATGTTCCTGTTCCTTTTCCTCTTCGATTACTCTTCTCAATCCCTTCGATCTATCTTCTTCTACTTTATTTAGTCGTTTTGATCCACTTTTAAGCCAAGATCATTGGTTTCCGATCATCCATTTCATCACAAATCCTCCTCCGCTTCTCCGCGTTCCATTCGCTTATGTTCATCTCCGATCCTTACGTATCTGAGCACTGGTTCCATCCATTCACATCGAAGGAACTCCTTGTTCATCCTCATTTATTTTTTGGTTGAGACATTGCTCTCGAGCCTTCGATTTCCTTTGCAGGAGCTGATCTTCGAATAGACCTGAGAGTAGTGTTGGGTATACTTGCAATTTCCAGCCCCAACGTGGGGGGCTGCAAACGCCTCCCTCTTCCAGCAAAGAACGAGTGCAGCGGTAGGGTTTTGGACCCTCTTCGTCCTCCTCACGCGTGGGAAAGAGCTCCAGCGCAAGGGAGAGAGCAGGAGCAGCCGTGTTCGAGAGGAGCAGCGGCTAGGGCTGTGGTCTTTGGCTTGGAGGGCAGTGGCTTTGGGCGAGCTCGAGTGGGAGCAGTGGGAGGTCGTTGAGAACGACCTCAAGAGGAGCCGAGCGCCAAGTTTGGGTCTCCATCCGGGAGCCCACAAGGGGAGTTACTTTGTCCTCCTTGTTTTAGAGCACATTTGGTATTTTGGATACCTAGGGATAGTTTGTTCCTTGTTGAAGAACTATCCATTGTGTGTGGCTTGTACCTCGGTTTTGTGGGCAACAAAACCGGGAAGAACATTAACTCTTTTGACCGTAGTGCTTGGTTGCCGGTCTTGCCCCGTGGTTTTTCCCTTAGTCACATTGAGCAAGGGTTTCCACGTAAAAATTCTCGTCTCGTGTGGTTGCTTGCTTGCTTGTGATTGTGCTTGTCATTGTTGCTATTTGAGTTGCCGTGTGGGGAACATATATTGTGTTGTGCCATCTTTGCTGCAGGACAGTTTTAGGGGGATATATTCCTGGTTGATTGATTGTTTCCGCATCTCTATATATCCCCAACAAGTGGTATCAGAGCTCAGGTTTGAGCAATGGGCAAAGATGATGAAGGCACAATGATAAGCTCACAAGAAGCAACTGGCAGATTTGGAAGGCCAAGATGGAAGATATTTTGTATTGCAAGGCCCTCCACGATCCCGTGGAGGGGGAGAGCGCCAAGCCGGAGAACATGTCCGCGGGCGAGTGGACAAAGTTGAACCGAAAGGCCATTGGCACTGATGAATCCACGATTCATCGCCTTTATTCTTTTATTTTAGCCTCTTTTCCTTAGTCAAATACCTGTAAATACCACTAATTCCATAAAACTACCATTTTACATTCATTTGTTAATTATGCATTTTTAACATTTTTTGTACATAAATAAAAGAATAAAGAAGAAAAGAAAAAGAAAAGGAGGTATTTATGTAATAAATATAGACTGACCCAAATCCTGAGAGAAGGTCAAGACTTGACCTGATCGACCAGGAATAAAGTAGGGGGAGATAAGGTTGTCTGTCAGAAAAATCAAAAATATCTTGTACATATTTTTTATCTATATTTGTATAAAACTTACATTATTTTATTTGTATATAATTTGACCTCAAATCACTTATTTTTGTAAATAAAAGTTGTGAATAAAATTGTGTTGTAAATAATAAAAATATTTGTAAAATAAAATAATGTATATAGTGTAAATAATTACACCCAGAAAAAGCCGTAATGCGATAATTGAAACATCAATTCCGGCTCCATACGAGCTCAAATCGAACCAAACTCACTTCCATAATACTATAAATTAAATTATCTTTCAAATGGCTGTTTGGAGTTACGGTTAAAAAGTTGGTTTTCTGGGGTGTATTGTGCAGTTTACCCATATATTTGTGTATATAATTATTAATATTTATTTTTACTTAATGTATATATTATAAATATTGTTTTCAATAAAAATAAAAATTAGAAAAAAAATTAATTAAAAAAATCTTGTATAAAAGTTGTTTCCTTATTTGCACCTATGTACATTATATTATATGTATATAATATATGTATATCACTAACTTCCTTAAATAAAAACCATCAAAAAAATTTTAATTCCCTAACATTAATTAATTAATTTAAATTAATTCCGAATTTTTTATTTAATTATTTGATTTTATTTGATTGATTTGATTTTATAACATGCCTTATATATTAGATTTGATTGCATACCTTTAATGGCCACCATTAAGGTGGCCAATTAATTTCCAATTAATTAAATAATTTATTTAATTTATTTATTTCGAATTTCGTAATTATATATTTAATTTATTTATTAATTTAATTATTTTATTAATCAACCCAATAAACACCTTCCTTTTTTGTAAATATTTTCCTTTTTTGATTTTTTTCTCTCTTTTTAATGGGCTCCTCCTCCCTCATTCAAACTTGATCGATCTTTGGCGGAGAGGGGCCCACTTTCCGAGAGATTTCTTGTTGAAGAGGGTCCTAGCCTCCGATCCAGTCGGTGACAACGACGTGAGCTTCGTCGAGGCCATCATGGCTTGTCCAAACCCCGAGGTGAGATCCACTTTTACTTGTCGTTTTCGTAGGTAGATTGTAGGTTTAAATTTTACGTAGGTGTAGTGAGTAGTTTTTAGATTAAAAATCCCAAAATTTCATCACACTTTAATCCACATCCGACACCGATTTTTCGCCTCATTTTCGTATCCCGCCAGTTCTTTTTCTATCTCACGCAACCACACACCTCCGACCACGCACGGTGGTCGGAGTCCATGGATCTCTCTTCCATCTTGCCGAGATCCGCCCATTCACTTATCCTATTTTTGTGTATAAATAAAAAAAATATTTTTCTTGTTATCCCACAATTATTTTTACAGGAAGAATTAAAAAAAATATTCTTTTCTCTCTAACCTCTGTTTTGCAGGAAAAATAAAAAAAACCTTTCTCTAACTCTAACAATTTGTTTTGCAGGATAATTTAAAAAAATATATAAAAAGAACTTTCTCTTTTCTCTAACATATTGTTTTGCAGGAAAACAATAAAACTTAAAAAATAAAAAAAACATTATTTATCCTTTCTTTTCTTATTTTCGGATTTAAAAAAATAAAAAAAATTATTCATTTCTATTTTTCTGTTTACAAAATATATAATAAAAATCATATAACAAGAAATAATAAAAAAATAACACAGCAGCAGCAGGGGGCCGCGGCCTGCAGCACCCCCGCTGCCCATCGCCGGCGACCCGCACGCAACCAACCGCCGCCCTTCCAGCGGGCGGAGCCCCGTCCGCGCCTCCGCGCGCGTCCGAGCGGGCTCCTCCACATGGCGCCGCCGCGCTTCCTGCCGCGCGCCCACGCGACGCCGCACCGCCCCGTTCCCGCTCCAGTCCAAGCCCGTGCGCAGCAGGCCCTCCTGCCCCTCCGCCCTCGAGCGGGCGGCGCCGCCCCGAGCCTCTCCGCCGCTCCCGCGGACGCGCGCTCGTGTCGCGCGGACGCGCGACCCCTCCGCCATCTTCAACCGCTACCCGCCCGCGCCGATCCTCCTCGAACTCCTGCCGCCGCGTGGACACCCCGCGCTCCTCCGGTTCCCGTGGGCGGCGGCGGCGGCTCCACCAACAAAAAGAAACGAAGGCCCCATCAAAGAGGAACCCTAGGATTTGGCTTGTGAATAAAAAAGGGGCAAATTACATCTTCAGCTTCAAATGCCAAGCACCATCCTTACTGGGTAATTTGCATTCTGTGCCTTATTTTTTATTTCATAATAATATGTGTAGCAGAAACTTTAAAATTGCACTCTAGTCCTCGTGTGTCCAAACAACAATTGCAATATCTTTTTGAATGGAATAAATACTTTTTTGAATGCATAAATTCTCAAAAAATTTGTGGATGCTCTTCTTATGTGCCTAATTATTGTATAAAATTTTCATAGCTTTTCGTTGACATTTAATATATTTAAAAAATCAAAAATAGTGCTTTTGTGTCTTTTTCTCTGCCTACACTTTGAAAATTCATAAAAAAATAGAAAAATTTGCCTAAAAATTCCAAAAAAAATTCTGTAGGTGTATTTTGTTGTGCTTTATTTTCAAACCAATTTTTGTGCATTTTCTGTATATAAAACTCAAAAAAATTGTAAAATACGAAAAATCTTATAAAAATTGCAGAAAATTGTAGAAAAATCCAAAAATTGTGATTTCAGTCTCTTTTTGTAGATATTGCTTTCTAGTTTCATTTAAAAATAATCTCTTGGAGTTTTTAACTTTTAAAGAACTTTTAAATTGAAAAAGACTCCTGACTGTGAATAATTTGCTCATTTTGCACTGTTTTATTTTTAGAAAATTAAAAAAACATCAGAAAATCACGAAACAATTACCAAAATTATTTTATTATATATAAAACTCAAAAAGATTTTCTTTGAACTTTTCTGTGCATTTTTTATTATTTAGAAAAATACCAAAAAAAGTGTTGTGTGTGTTTTTGTGCATTTTGTGATTATTCAAATAAATATAAAAAATATAAAAGTCAAAAACCACTAAAAATTTGCTTTCGAAATCTGGCTACTTAGTTATTAAATCGTGCTCCTTGTGTTCGACCCTGGTCGCTATACCAGGTAAAAAGAATAGCGAAGACCGCTTACATTTCTTTTATTGATTTATATTTTTTAAGTGGTTAAATTTTATTTTTCTTGTTGACCGATTTCCGTGGTTGAGAAAAACGACCCATTTGTGATATTATTATTTATCCTCTCTTAACCACGTCGAATTTCGCGTCATCAGAATGGCGCCGTTGCTGGGGAGCACAGCTTTGTAGTCATTTTTCTATTTTTGTCTCTCTATATTATAATCGTTTTCTGACCTTCTCTCTTAAATTTTTTGTGCGAGGTACTGCGTGGACAACTTGGAGTTTACTTTTTCAGGACCCGCACGGGAAGAAGAAGCAGGGAGAAGAAGAAGAATTTTATTTTTGAGAGAGAACAATTATTCTTGTAATAATTTAGGATTTTGAACTGTGGACACTTAGACATTATTTGGGGTCTGTTTCACCAAGTGTCGGTGCACTTGGGGGACCTCACCGCTGTTTTTCGTCGATTCTGTTTTCTCGTTTATTTTATTTTATTTTATTTATTTCTGATTCTCGCAGGATTTGAGCCCCTAGTCTTAGGATTTTTTGCTTGATTGTGACGTAATAAATAGGATCCAAATACCTTAATAAAATTACTTGTACCTATAGCTCGATAATTGGACCAACAATAAAAAGATTAATAAAATAGTCGATCCACTACCTTCGAGCCTACGTGCCACAGCCCACCCTGCCAAGCGCTGCTCCTGAACTCGATTTGTCGAGAGGAGGAGGGGTGGACCGAGACCGGACTCTTGGATTGGAGGTTGGTGGTTGACTAAACGTTTTTTCGAGTAGAACTACTTGCTTAGGGCTCGGATTTCCGCTTGCATCATTTAGGTAGTTTAAATTTCTGTATTTAAATTTCTGTATTTATAACATTCTGATGACGCGAAAACCGATGCGACTAAGGTAGAAAATAAATCACAATGTCGTTGTCCTCAACCGCACGATTCGGTCATCGAGAAAAATAAATTTAAACCACTTGAGAGATATAAATCGATGAAAACAATGTAAGCGGTCTTTCGCTATTCTTTTTACCTGGTATAGCGACCAGGGTCGAACACAAGGAGCACGATTTAAAACTAAGCAGTCAAATTTCAGAAAAGCAAATTTTTTAGTGGTTTTTGAATTTTATATTTTTTTTGTATTTTTTTGAATTAGCATAAAATGCACAAGTGATAACACACACAACACTATTTTTGGTATTTTTCAAAATAATAAAAAAATATACAGAAAACTCCAAAGAAAATATTTTTGTGTTTTATATATAGTAAAATATTTTTGTTAATTTTTTTCGTAATTTTCTGATGTTTTTGTTATTTTCTAAAAATGAGACAATGCAAAATAAGCAAATTATTCACAGTCAGGAGTCTTTTTCAATTTAAAAGTTCTTTAAAAGTTCAAACTCCAAGAGATTATTTTTAAATAAACTAGAGAGCAATATCTACAAAAAGAGACCAAAATCACTATTTTTGGATTTTTCTACAATTTTCTGCAATTTTTATAAGATTTTTTGTATTTTGCAATTTTTTTGATTTTTATATATGGAAAAAGCACAAAAATTGGATAGAAATTAAAACAAGTCAAAACACAGCTACAGGAATTTTTGTGGAATTTTTAGGCAATTTTTATATTTTTTTATGAATTTTCAAAGTGTAGGCAGAGAAAAAGACACAAGAACACTATTTTTGATTTTTTTCAATATATAAAATGTCAACGAAAAGCTATGAAAAATTTATACAATGATAAAACTACTGCAGGATTATGCACAATATTTTTGAAAATTTTTTTGGATCAATAAAAACATTTATTCTATTCAAAGAGAACAAGCATAGTCCAAGTCTGCAACACAGGGATTAAAATGCAGATATTCAATGTTTCTGTATCAAATGGATAATAAGAACAAAGGTTCTGGCTAAAGAGTGAAATTTACCCAGTAGCAAATGCCAAGCACATGACCTTGATTTGGAACAAGAGGCTTCTTGCAATTGTCAGAACTTCAGAAGGTATTTGTGCAATTTTCCTTTTTTAATTGACCCCCCCCTCTAGGGTTCTTCTTCGTATTTTTGTTCACAGCAAAGAGAAAGTAGGACCCAAAAAGGAACCGCCGCCGCCCAAGAAGGAGGGCTGCCTCTTGCGGCCAACGGCGAGGGAGGAGGCGCGCTGCCGGCCGCAGGGGCGTGGGAAGGAAGGCGGCGCCGCCAGGCGTCGCGGTGGACGCGCAACGGCAGCGGGCGGAGGAGGCCCGGCGGAGGGGGTGCGCGACTGCGCGCGGAGCGGCGCGAGGGCGGGGCTGCAGAAGGGGACAGTTGGCCGGCTGCGCGGCCGCGTGCGGATGGCGTCGATGGAGGGCGTGGGGTGGCGTCCAGCGGGAACGGGGCCTGGCGGTATGGGCGGAAGAACGGCGGGGCCGCTAGCGGCAGGAGGGCGCGGGGCGCGGCTGCGGGGGGGCTGAGCGGCCTGTGCGCTGATGACCGCCCGAATGACTAAGGTTAAGGTGTAGAAAAATAGGTCGTTGCGACCTCAATCACTCAGACTAAGTCAATCAAGAAAAATCAACCACTCAGGACATGTAAAACTAATCAAGCACAAAAGAGAGCGGTCTCGCTATGAGATTAACCTGGTATAGCACCCAGGGTCGAACACAAGGAGCACGGATTGGCCAAAGGCCTACGAAGTAGTCAAAATGAAATAAAACACAGAGAAGATATTTTTAGTGATTTTTAATGATTTTTATATTTTTTTGAATTTTTAATATGTGAAGAAAATAAAAGAAAGTAAATATCAACACACTTCTACAATTTATTTCACACACCAAAAATAAAGCAAAAATTCAAGAAAAAAGGTTTTTATGTTTTTTAAGTTTTTAAGTGTTTTTGGTGAATTTTTGGTAATTTTCTTTGGTATATTTTATTTTCTAAAAATCAAAAAGTGAGAGAAAGACATGGTACTGTCCAGCCAGAACCAAAACCCTTAAATAAAATATCTAAGGATCACAAAAGGCTCTGGAGGTAATTTTCCTATATTCTAAATAAAATAAGGAAAATTTGGGCACCAGAATTATTGCTTTTGGATTTTTAGATTATCTATTATAATTTTTATGGGTTTTTAAGGGTTTTTAAGTTTTTAGGGTTTTTACGCAATGAAAAATAGCCAAAATTGGCTAGAAAATCAAACAACACACAAACAACAGTAACTAAAATTTTTAGAATTTTTGGGGGTGATTTTATATTTTTTTGTGATTTTTCAAGTTAAACAGTAGCAAAAATAGGGGTTTTTGAATTTTTAAAAATAGCAAATGAAATCAAAAATGTCCTCAAAAATTCATAAAAATTCTACACCATGGCAGGAGCCATGTGTCAAATTTTCATCGAATTTGGAGGTGATTTGATATTTTATTCAAAAATAAAGGAGGGGCACAGTGCACAGGGACCTAAGTGCAAATACCCAAAAGTTCTGGGGTCCTGGTGCAAAATACCCAAGAAATCACGCGCGTGGCGCGTGCCTGGGGCACTCAGGGACCTAAATGTAAGAAAAATAAGTTCCGAGGGCTTATTGGTAACCAGTACCAAAAGTCCAGGGGCTTATCTGCAAAATACCCAAAATAAAACGCACATGGGGAATTAAATCACGCACAGGGGCATAAATGCAAATAAAGAAAACTTTTTATTCAATCCGATAACATCCAGAACTACAGGGCTTAAGTCGCAAATAACCCAAAATATCACGTGTCGATGCACGTGTCTCACACAAACAGGGGCATAAATGCAAATACTGAAAAGCTCGAGGTCTAATGTGCAAATAACCCAACGTAAACAAAATACTCAAAATATTTACAGGACTGAAATGTAACACAAAAACTACAAGGGGGCCTAAGGTAATTTACCCCTTTTATTAAGTCGAACCGATGGATGAGCGCCACGTGGATAGATGGACGGCTGAGAAGGGGGTGGCGCCCAGGTCTCCGGTCCTCGACTGTGATCCGACGGTCCAGGTGCTGCCACGTTGCAGATCGAACGGTGGGCGGACGACGAGACTGAGCTGCGCTGGATCGACGGTGGAGATCGACCCTCGGATGGATCTGACGGTTGAAGCTGCTCCTCGAATGGACGTACGTGATTGGATCTGGAGCTCGGGGGTCAATCGGACGGCGGAGGAGAGTGATGGACGAACAGGGCTCCGGCAAACTTCGCCGGACTCGTGACGGCGCTGGTCTCCTCGTGGACGCTCGCTGAAGGTTGGAGAAGGAAGCTGCGATCCCTCCGCGTCTAATGGAGCCCTCCGATGGCCCAACCGATCCTCTGGGAGGTACGGTGAGGTCGGCGGAGGTGGAGCAGCTGGTCCAAGTGGTCCAAGCCCTCAGATGGGCTTGGATAGACCTGCAAAGTATCCCAGCAAACTCGCGGGTCGAGGGCAAAGTGCCTCGACCCTGTTAGGCGTGGTGAAGGTGCATGGTGCGTCGGAATGGAGAGCTCCGGCGAAGGTGGTCGGCGGAGGAGCTCGATTCCCAGATCCTGTGCGATCTGGGTTGGGTGAATGGGTGAAGAAGATGCGGAGAAGTCTGGTGAAGATGATGGTCGGGTCGGAATGGCAAATGGGAGATCGGAGGTGGCTGGCGACGGCGGCGGAGCTACGCTACCAGTAAGCTAAAAATCGAAAGCTACGCTAATCTACGGCCTAAGAGATCTACCTGGGTGGTCAGAGAGACTGGGGAAGAGCAGGGGGTGCTCCTGGTCTTAGCCTCAAGGGTCGTCTCGGCCCGAGGCTCGGTGCTCACGCTAGTGGCGGAGCAACGGCGGCGACACACGCCGGATCAGTGGTTTCACCTCCTCGCCTCGCTGCAACAGGGGCGATCGCTTGCTGTCACTCTCACGGTGCCTCTGGAGTTCACTGGGAAGAAGAGGAAGGTCCAAAGATAAGGCGCGGAGGCGGCGGAGGTTGAGATATATATGGAGACAGGGCCGATTAGGGTTGGGTGGAGACGGCTATGGAAGGCGTGGATCCTTCGGCGAAGGATCTGGCGAGGATGTCGGATGATTGGCGAAGGATCCGGGCACGGGATTTGCGGAGGCGACAGGCTGGAGACGCGTGGAGAAATCGGCGAAGTCGGGTCGGGCGCGGGTCTCCCCAAAAGGAAAGAGTCCGCGGGGGAGTTGACCGGGGTCAACAATCCCCCGTGGACCATTCAGGAGCTGCCACGTATTTGATTTTTTTGTTTATTTATTTTAAGGCAGAAAATGGCCGAATTAAGAAAAACTTAAAACATGAAATATTTTTCTTTTATTTTTTCTATTTTTTGGTGATTTTTAATTAATTTTTGGAAATAAGAATAAGGTATGTACATTATAGGTCTATACATAGGTATGTGTACAAGATGTTTTTGTATTTTTAATTTTGTAATTTTTATTTGATTTTTGTTTTGTTTCTTTTTATTTATTTTATTTACAAAATATAATCTAGAATATTTACAAAAAGTTTTAGAAATAAATAAATTTATTTACAAGGTGAAATAGCTAAGGAAGGTGGTATATGTACATGGTAAAAAGATATTTTTGGATTTTTGATTTTTAATTTTTATTTTGTTTTTAATAGCTTTTACAAAATATATACAAATATTTACAACATATTTTTGGGTGAGGAAAATATATAGTTTTATTTATTTACAAATATATACATATGTGAGCCCCTATCTCCCTCTACTTGGCTTTTATGCGGTCAGGCCCAAGCTGAGCCCTCCCTTGGGTTAGGTTGCTCAATATTTATTCTAAATATTTCCCTCTTTTTTCTTTTTACTCTTTATTCTTTTATTTTTGCACAAAAACATGCTAATTATCTATTTTTACAAAGATGCATGCTTTTGCTAAATAATCCTATTTGCACATATCTACATGCATTTGCATAAGTTTTTGTAGCTAAAATATAAGAATAAAGAGTGATGAATGGGTATTCATCACCCCCCTATACTATACTTTGCTAGTCCCTTAGCAAACACTTATATGAAAAAGAAGTGAAAAAGAAAGAAAAAGAAAAAGAAAAAGAGGATGTACATGGATCAAGATTGAATTATTAAACTTTCCTTCATTAAATTGAAATATGGAGCTCGATCAGATCTTTGGATTATTAATGTGTCGGAACCTTATTCAGACTTAAGCTTAAAACCTAACAGCCTCTAAGTTCCACTACTCTATAACCAAGGCTCCTCAATGCTCCGGATCAGAACAAGTCATCAATCACAAACCCTTAAGACCACGAATCTTTTCTTGTCCTGTGAAAGTGAGGTCTAAGCTCTCCACCTCAGAAATGGCAACTTGACAACCCTCCCCAACAAGGTAACTCTATGACCTCAATCTGGCCACTCTTTCCTCGAGGAGCGGGGTATTCCCTTCTAAGTTCAAGTACAACCGGCTCAAGAAGAGGGGGAAGAAGAGAATGGGTCAAGGACAGTGTAGCCAAGTACCCTTGGGAGCCTGACCAGTGTAGCCAAGTCTCCCTGCTGCAAGCTACAACAGGTGGATCATGAAACCAAGCTTTGCTTATTGCACTTATATACATACTCCGGTGGGGTTATCATTTTCTCTCAGACCCACCATTTTTTTGGAGTTCTTTTCTTTTTGCACTTTTTTTTTTCGAGTGCATCTATACAACATGTACATGTGCAGCATATATACAAGGAGTTTTTCCTCTTGAGCCAGTAGACTATCCCTCTTTTGAAGCTTTATTGCAACCCACAACTCCCGTCGTTAGACCTCATGGCAACCAGACCAAGTTGAGACGCACTTCCTTCACTAAATGAAGAAGAGAGGTTCCGCCTAGAAGTACTACCCTCATATGCTACCCCAAGCCAAGGAAGACTGCCTCCTCACCACCTCATCCGTAAAGAGCTCGGTGCATAGTGCGGTTGTCCAAGTAAAGCCATAATCTATATGAGTCATGTGTTGTTGTTAAGTGCTCTACTTAGGCTCATTGAGATGACATGTGATCATAGCCTAATGGACTCAAAGAATTAAGTCACCATGGACCTGAAAAGCCTTAAACCTAAGCCCTGTAAGGTTCCTCTTAGAATTAGGTGGATTAAGATCTTAATCAAGCTCCATTTCTCAATTTGATTCCAGGCTAGTTTAAATATCAACTATCATCCAGAAAAACTATATACATATGTACAAAAAGATGCTTATTTACACAAATTTTACAACCATGCAAAATTTTTGAAAAATGTTTTGAAATCATGAGTGATGATGCATGAAGTGCAAGTTTTGCAAAAAGAAATTTACACACATTTACACAAGATTTTTGCAAACTTTTGAATTTCAAAACATTTTGGAAAAATTTTGTACTATATACATAGTTTTGATACAAAAATATTTACAAATTTTACACACAAAAGATTTTTGAAATCATTTTTACAAAAATAATTTGTACACTAGCTATGTATGTGCAAATAAAAGAAGATTATGTACATGAAAAATTTTTAATTTTTGTGGTTTTTAGCCATTTTTATTTATTAACACACTCACACAAAGTACGAGTTATGTCTAAAGTATATATGAAATATATACACACCCCCCTATACTTAGCTCGAACGATGTCCTCAGAGTCAAGAGCGATGAAGAAGACATAACTCGTGCTATGTATAGGGAAGTGAAAAGAAAGGCTATACAAAAGGAGATGAAAAAAAATCAAGAGGGATTCGGTTCTTCCCCCTATACTTAGGATCAAATAATCCTAAGTATAGCAGGCTGTACACAAAAGGGAAAACCGAGTGGAGAATGTACAGGGTCTACCCCCCCTATACTTAGGGTAAGATATCCCTAAGTATAGGCAGCTAAACAGGGGTAGACAGACACAAAAGAAATACCCAAAATGTCTCACATCCCCCCTATACTTAGGGTAAAGTGCACCCTAAGTATAGCATAATCACAAGATGGAGAAAGGAATGTGGGACTAAAGAATGTGCTGATATGGACATCTGGATCTATATACAACGGAGGATCAGTAAAGCTCAGGCGTGAGATGCATGAGATGTGAGTCAAAGACCACATCTCACGCAAAATGAATAGGGGCAAGATCCACGACCTGCGGCTCATGATCTAGAAATGGCTTGAGCCGCTGGCCGTTCACTCGGAAGGTACTCTCAGAAGACAACTCAGATATGTCGATGCTACCGTTGTCGTGTACCTTCCGAACCAGATAAGGTCCTTTCCATTTGCTCTGTAGCTTCCCTGGAAATAATCTAAGCCTCGCATCAAACAGCCATACTCTCTGTCCAATCTCAAAATGCTTGTGGCTGATATGAGAATCATGCCACTCCTTGACTCTCTCCTTATAATGTAGGCTGCTTGAGAAAGCTGCATCTCTAAGCTCCTCCAGGGCAGCTAGCTCTGCCCTCCTCTGGTCTCCTATACCATCTGGATCCATAAGTATGTCTGTAACTGCCCAAAGTGACTTGTGCCTCAGCTCAACTGGTAGGTGACAGGGCTTGCCATACACGAGGCGAAAGGGAGATGTGCCCAAAGGTGTCTTGAAAGACGTCCTATATGCCCACAAGACCGAGTCCAATAGCTGTGACCAATCCTTTCGGTCAGGGCGGACGACTTTCTGCAGAATAGTCTTGATCTCCCTATTCGACACCTCGGCTAGACCATTCGTCTGTGGATGGTATGGTGTAGCAACACGATGATCTATGCCGAACTCGCTAGCAAGTGCCTTCACCTGGTCGTTGATGAAGTGAGATCCCCCATCAGAAATAAGAACTCGTGGGACCCCGAACCGCGTGATGATATGCTTTCTCAAAAATCTGCAAACTGTCCTCGCATCAGCGGATCGGGCGGGGATAGCCTCAACCCAACGACTAACATAATCTACGGCCAACAGAATGTACTCAAATCCCTGACTCTTAGGGAATGGACCCATGAAATCGATGCCCCATGCGTCAAAAACCTCACAGAAGTGAATGGGCTGCATCGGCATCATATCACGCTGTCCACAAGTGCCCATCCTTTGACAGTCAGTACACCTCTTCACGAACTCATCAGAGTCCTTGAAGAGGGTAGGCCACCACAAGCCGGATTGGAGCACTTTCTGTGCCGTTCTCCTCCCAGAATGATGTCCTCCTGCCTCAAGCTTGTGGCAGTAAGTGAGGACACTATGATGTTCCTCCTGAGGAATACACCGACGCCAGACGCTGTCCCCTCCCTCGTGGTAAAGGATGGGATCCTCCCAATGGTAAGACTTGGCCTTCGCTAGGAAGGTCTCACGCCTCTGCCTGGGCCAATCTTGTGGGACTTTCCCAGCAACGAGAAAGTTCACAATATCGGCATACCACGGGAGTGAGGCGATAGCAAGGATCGCCTCATCTGGGAAGGTATCTCTAATGGGATCAATCTTCTCAGAATCCTCAGGTTGCTCTAATCGGGAGAGATGATCCGCCACCACATTCTTGACTCCAGGCTTATCCTTGATCTCAATGTCGAACTCCTGAAGTAGAAGGATCCATCTAGTAAGTCTGGCCTTGGCATCCTTCTTTGACATGAGGTACCGGATGGCGGTGTGGTCAGTATATAAAGTCACTCTAGATCCAATGATATACGATCTGAACTTATCTAGGGCAAACACTACTGCTAGCATCTCCTTCTCTGTGACCGTATAATTCCGCTGGGCGGAATCCAATGTGCGGCTAGCATAATGTATGGCAAACGGAACTCCATCCCTCCTCTGTCCCAGCACTGCCCCTACGGCAAAATCGGAGGCGTCCGTCATGATCTCGAAGGGAAGAGACCAATCGGGTGGCTGAAGGACAGGAGCCTCAATAACACACTGTTGGAGAGTCTCAAAGGACGAAAGACACTTATCATCGACAAGGAACTCGGTGTCTTTCGTCAAGAGGTCAGTCAACGGTCGGACAATCTTGCTGAAATCATGAATGAATCTCCTATAAAAACCAACGTGCCCCAGAAATGACCGTAGCTGCTTCAAATTGGACGGCGGTGCGAGTTTTCTAATGACGTCAACCTTGGCCGGATCAACCTCCATGCCCCTGTTGGAGATGATGTGGCCAAGCACCGTCCCTTGAGTCACCATGAAGTGACTCTTCTCCCAAGACAGAACCAAACGGGTAGCAATACATCGCTGGAGCACTCGGTCTAGGCAGTCAAGACAGGAATCGAATCCGTCGCCGTAAACCGAGAAATCGTCCATGAAGACCTCCAAACACTCCCCCACCATGTCCGAAAAGATCGACAGCATGCATCTCTGAAAAGTCGCAGGGGCGTTGCATAGCCCAAATGGCATGCGTCGAAAGGAGTACGTACCAAAGGGACAGGTAAAGGTAGTCTTCTCCTGATCCTCAGGAGCGATGGCCACCTGATTGTAGCCCGAGTACCCATCCAGGAAGCAATAATGGCTCTTCCCTGCCAGTCTCTCTATGATCTGATCAATAAAAGGCAGGGGGAAATGGTCCTTTTTGGTGGCCTGGTTGAGTCTCCTGTAGTCAACGCAGACCCGCCAAGAGGTGGGTACTCGTGTAGCAATCTCCTCTCCCGACTCACTGATCACAGTCGTGATGCCCGTCTTCTTGGGCACCACATGCAAGGGGCTAACCCACTTGGAGTCGGAAATGGGATAAATAAAATCTGCACTCCACCATTTTGATATTTCCTTCATGACAACCTCTCTTAGGTTGGGGTTCAGTCGCCGCTGGAACTCACGCGACGGCTTTGCCCCTTCCTCGAGATAGATATGGTGGGAGCACAACGAGGGACTAATCCCATGGAGATCTGTTACGCTCCATCCAATTGCCTTGCGGTTCTTTTCAAGAACCCCCATCAGACGGGATTCTTGTTCTCCAGTCAGATCGGCAGAGATGATGACTGGGTACATCTCAGACTCTCCCGCAAGGAATCGATACTTCAGCGAAGTAGGGAGCGGCTTTAGCTCTGGACAGCTGGGTGCTGGCAAATCTGGCTTCTGAAGAAGATGTGTGTATGCTGACAATTCTGCCAAATCTGCCTGGGAAAATGATAAAGAACTCTCACAAACTGGATCTGGAGGAGGCGGGTCCTCTGCATTGTCTCTGATCTGCTCTGCCTCTACCTCCTCCTCATCTGTAGGCTCAAGTGGATCCAGGTCTGGTATCTGATCATCACAATCTGCCCAATCAGATTCTGAATCCGAGGGATCTGTATCAACTGCGGTGGCATCAGTACCACCGTAGAGTAGGGTGGCCTCAGTACCACCATCACTGAAAATTGTGTCGCGATCAAGGTCCGACTCTGCTGACTCAATAGTATCCTGAACCAGGGCTGTGCTCTCCAGGCTATCCTCTGCTCTCATCTGTGCATCAGCTGTGTCTGAATATGAGAGGATGGTCTGTGCTGCAGGATCTGCCCAAGCTGCCTCATCATCTGTGATCACAAAATCACAGTCCTGGTGAATGTCTGGCTCTGTATCTGTCAGATGTTCTGAATCTGTACTGCCCTCTGAGCGGGATCTATCTCTGGCTCTGTGATCCTTAACCGTCTCTATTTGTATACTCTCGCCCTGGACGTGAAAGAATACCTTCCCACTGTCATGGTCAGTCACCGCCTTGACTGTGGCCAAGAACGGGCGACCGAGGATGATGGGGGAATCGGTCAACGAGTCAGGGGTCTCCATGTCCAGCACTACGAAGTCCACGGGGAATTGCAAACCCTGAATCGTGACGACAACGTCTCGCAACAACCCCTTTGGCCTCTTGACAGATCGATCAGCAAACTGAAGGTATGTCCTGCTATGTCTAAGAGTGCCCAACTCTAAGTGGTTGAGAAGGGCTGCTGGAAGAAGGTTGATCGACGATCCGCTATCTAATAGAGTACGGTCGAACCTCTGCTCACTAATCTGACATCTGACATATGGGGCTCCTAAATCTGGCCTCTTGGTAGGCAGATGGTTCTGGATCGCGTAACACGTGGCTTTTGTCAACACATGAATCTCTGCGGTGTTGTTCCTCTTCTTCCTCCTGACTGTGGTCCTGTCTCTCAAGGATCGCTGAAGAAGAGGGATGTGCTGCAAAGCCTCATGGAGGGTCAGCTGGATGTGAAATCGGTCTATCATGCTCTGGCTGAACTCCTCCTGCTCTCTCTTTTTTGGATCTTTTTCTCTTTTCTTCCCCTTCCCCAACTCAAGGGCTCTAGGAAAGGGGATCACAGGGTCCTTCTCAGATGAAGGACTAGGAATAGGCCTAGACGGTTCGATGACCGGATCCTCACATACATCATTCACCACAGTGGGATCAGAAGAAACTAAACCTTTTCCTTTATTCAAAATAGAGTCCTGAGATACATTCATACGAGGAAAGACAACATCTCCATCAAAATGAATAATGGTGGCCTCAGTACCACCTCTAGCTGGCTCTACAACTAGACGTCTTGCGGCCTCAGTACCGCGGGCTGGCTCGGCTCTGCTGGTGGCGTCAGTACCACCTCCTCGATATGGTGAAGCGGTGGCCTCAGTACCGCCGGTGGAATCAGCATCTCGGGTGGCATCAGTACCACCGTCATCATCATGTGCGGCTTCAGTACCGCTCTCCTCTTCCTCATCTGGCGCTCTGGATGGATCCTCGCGTTGTCGCTCAGATGAGGCGCCGCCTGCTGGTCTTCTACCGCTCCTAAGTGTAACAAAATCAGCATCAAATAGATCCGACGACATATCATCAAATGAGTCACTAGGAGTGGTAGGCTCAGTGTGAACTACCTGCTCAGACTTCCTCTTCAAGCTATTCGGATTAGGCTCGATCTGTGCAGGGATGGCGGCCTTCCCTCTCATCAGGTCCCGCATCTCCTGGTGGAACTCGTCCATCTCCCGTCTAAATGTAGCCTGCTGCTCTGTGAAGATGCGGGCTAGATCATCCAAGGCGGGGCTCTCATGGGAGCCCGACGGGTTGCCTCTCTGGAAATGAGGCTGCTGGACCTGGTGCTGCTGCGGCTGAGAGGGGTAAGAGGAAGGATGCTGCTGCTGGTGAGCTTGCTGCTCACGTCTCCAATTCTGTCCCTGCTGCTGGTAGGGACGAGGTACGAAGGATGATGGCTGGTGTGGCTGGTATGCTGGGGGTTGCTGGTGATCTCACTGCTGGGAGTAATGCCCTCCCTGACCGGCTGGCTGCTGTTGGAACTGGTTACCCCCATTCCCCCACCTGAATCCGGGATGGTCTCGTCGGATTCCAGGTTGAGGACGGTCATACCAAATCCCGTTGACATCCATCAACAGCTCTGCATCGAAGGGGTCTGGCGGCAGTACTGCCAGAGGCTGATCCGGCTGATATACCACCATCTGTAAGTCTGGAGATGGTGGTGACTGGTAAGAGGGCTGCTGCTGCTGGTACGGCTCCGCCTGTACAAGGTGAACTTGTCTAGGCTGCTGCAAGGAGCTGGAGCGCTGGGACGAGCTGCGGCTACTGCCAGAATCGCCTCGCGACTGAAGACGGGGCTGAGAAGCCGTCTGTGCCTCCTGAAGACACAAGAGATGGGTCTTCATGTCGCTCAGAGTTTGTGCCATCTGCTCCATCTGAGTTATGCCCTGGCACTGCTTCTTCTCTATTATTTCCATGCGGTCCAATTTCTCGCTGATAATCCCCATGTCCGCAGCGGCCGACTCTGCCTGTGCGGCTGCAACTGTGGACGAACTGGATGAACCTGCATCAACCCGTGCTATCCGCTGGTACTGCACGGGTCCTGGCGGCTGCTGAGATCTCTGTGTGTACAACCGAGTCTGTGACATCACCATGTAATTTTCGGCCATCTCCTCGTAAATGGCCCAGACTTGGTCGTGGTCCTTGGCAAAGTAGGACCCGCCGCAAGAAGCATTCACCAGACCCTGAAGCTCTGGCGTCATCCCACTAAAGAAGCTCTGAACTAGGTTCGGCTTGGAAATGTCGTGGTGTGGGCATCTATCCAGAAGCTCTCTAAACCTCTCCCATGCCTCGTGAAACTGCTCGTTAGGGAGCATGGAGAAGTTGTTGATCAGGGCCCTCGCTGCATTTGTCCGCCCGAGTGGATAGTACTTGTTCAAGTACTCGGTGCGGAGCTGCTCCCAGGTGTAAACAAACTTCCCTAAATGCTTCAGCCAGGCGGCTGCTCTATCTGCCAGTGAAAAAGGGAAGGCCATCATCCGAATCGTATCCTGGTCCACATGACGGTCGTGGACAGTGCTGCAGATCATCAAAAACTCCTGGAGATGGAGGTGGGGCTCCTCAGTGGCAAGTCTGTGAAAATGAGGAAGCATCTGCAGGGTGTTTGGAGGGAACTTGAAATCCCCCACGATGGCAGGTACCACCACCCAATGGTGCATCAGTGTAGATCCGGGGTTGTGTAACTCCCGCATCGGTCTCGGTGGTCCCGCTGCTGCGGCGGCTGCCGCTGCGGCAGCTGCTGCTGCGGCTGCTGCCTCTGCATCAGCATCAGGAATGTCCTCAGGCTCGCTCTGATCTCTCACTTCTCTGAGTCGCTCCAGCTCCCTTCTCATCTCAATCATGAAAGCTCCCTGATCGCGTAGCTGCTTCTGTACTGTCTCTAATGATGCGATCAGGGTGGAGTTGATCGCTCCCTGGTCTAGTACAAAATGTTCGGGTTGGCGATCATCTGAACTGCCGGCTCCGGCCATATTGACGTCTGCAAAATCAGATGAGCCCAATTCAGGTTCTGTCAAATCAATTCGTCTTTCCTCGGGCTCATGTCTCTCAGTAGCAAAAGAAAGGGGATCGAGGGGGAACAGGGTGGAATCGTACTCGGGCCCGGAGAGCTGGTCTCGACTCTCACGGGCCAACCTAGATGGTGAAGTAGACGCGCCTGAAAGCGGTGCAGCCAAAGGCTGCCTAAGAGATCGTCTACCCATCATCTTGATCTGACGAGTTAGGCGGATGGGATCTGGAGAAAATATGATCGCAAAGCAAACCCCCGGTTCACCAACGCAACACAATCTGAAGACCGTGAAAGCTCGGTCAATTTATCTTGTCAATTTTATTTGGTGAACACACAGAATATCAGAGCGCTTACGTGACCTGTTAGGATACCCGATGCTACTCCAACCGACTGGCCCGCACGGAAGAGTCGGTAGTCAGCTAGAAATAGCACCGGAGGGCTCTACCTAGGGTGTGGGTCACTCTCTCGCGCATCCAAACCATACAATGAGGGGGTTGCTCTCCCCAAGACAAAATTTTTTAATGTGAGTGTCTTTTAGGGTCAATAGTGTTATCCAGTCCCAATTTTTTATTTTTTTCTTTTTAATTTTTTTTTCAAAATAAATACAAGCGGCCTAACGAATTTTCCGATTCTCCTGATTATTAAGTCAAAAATGGGGGAAGAAGTCGAAAAAGCCGATGCACGAGAAATCAATGATGCATGCAAAGTCAGAAAAGCGTACCTGCCTCCAGCTCTCTACATGCAGAGTGATCCGCGCATAAAATAAAGACAGAAAAGTAAACTAAGCTATATGATGCAAGGGTAAAAAGCCGAGTCCTAAGACAAGCAACTTCTATTGATCGTGAAGAACAATAGTTAGTTAACCGAATCGAGTCCGGAGTCCGATCTTGGGAGTCACTCGGTGCCCGCCACAACGGGTCCTGCCAGCGCTGTATGTGACTCCTAACGGCACGTGGTCTCAAATCCAATTAAACTAACTTTTTTAGTAAAATCAAAGAGAGAGAGTGTCAGAAAACAATGAAAATATAGAGAGACAATATGGTAAAATGACTACAAAGCCGTGCTCCCCGGCAACGGTGCCATTCTGATGACCGCCCGAATGACTAAGGTAAAGGTGTAGAAAAATAGGTCGTTGCGACCTCAATCACTCATACTAAGTCAATCAAGAAAAATCAACCACTCAGGACATGTAAAACTAATCAAGCACAAAAGAGAGCGGTCTCGCTATGAGATTAACCTGGTATAGCACCCAGGGTCGAACACAAGGAGCACGGATTGGACAAAGGCCTACGAAGTAGTCAAAATGAAATAAAACACAGAGAAGATATTTTTAGTGATTTTTAATGATTTTTATATTTTTTTGAATTTTTAATATGTGAAGAAAATAAAAGAAAGTAAATATCAACACACTTCTACAATTTATTTCACACACCAAAAATAAAGAAAAAATTCAAGAAAAAAGGTTTTTATGTTTTTTAAGTTTTTAAGTGTTTTTGGTGAATTTTTGGTAATTTTCTTTGGTATATTTTATTTTCTAAAAATCAAAAAGTGAGAGAAAGACATGGTACTGTCCAGCCAGAACCAAAACCCTTAAATAAAATATCTAAGGATCACAAAAGGCTCTGGAGGTAATTTTCCTATATTCTAAATAAAATAAGGAAAATTTGGGCACCAGAATTATTGCTTTTGGATTTTTAGATTATCTATTATAATTTTTATGGGTTTTTAAGGGTTTTTAAGTTTTTAGGGTTTTTACGCAATGAAAAATAGCCAAAATTGGCTAGAAAATCAAACAACACACAAACAACAGTAACTAAAATTTTTAGAATTTTTGGGGGTGATTTTATATTTTTTTGTGATTTTTCAAGTTAAACAGTAGCAAAAATAGGGGTTTTTGAATTTTTAAAAATAGCAAATGAAATCAAAAATGTCCTCAAAAATTCATAAAAATTCTACACCATGGCAGGAGCCATGTGTCAAATTTTCATCGAATTTGGAGGTGATTTGATATTTTATTCAAAAATAAAGGAGGGGCACAGTGCACAGGGACCTAAGTGCAAATACCCAAAAGTTCTGGGGTCCTGGTGCAAAATACCCAAGAAATCACGCACGTGGCGCGTGCCTGGGGCACTCAGGGACCTAAATGTAAGAAAAATAAGTTCCGAGGGCTTATTGGTAACCAGTACCAAAAGTCCAAGGGCTTATATGCAAAATACCCAAAATAAAACGCACATGGGGAATTAAATCACGTACAGGGGCATAAATGCAAATAAAGAAAACTTTTTATTCAATCCGATAACATCCAGAACTACAGGGCTTAAGTCGCAAATAACCCAAAATATCATGTGTCGATGCACGTGTCTCACACAAACAGGGGCATAAATGCAAATACTGAAAAGCTCGAGGTCTAATGTGCAAATAACCCAACGTAAACAAAATACTCAAAATATTTACAGGACTGAAATGTAACACAAAAACTACAAGGGGCCTAAGGTAATTTACCCCTTTTATTAAGTCGAACCGATGGATGAGCGCCACGTGGATAGATGGACGGCTGAGAAGGGGGTGGCGCCCAGGTCTCCGGTCCTCGACTGTGATCCGACGGTCCAGGTGCTGCCACGTTGCAGATCGAACGGTGGGCGGACGACGAGACTGAGCTGCGCTGGATCGACGGTGGAGATCGACCCGGATGGATCTGACGGTTGAAGCTGCTCCTCGAATGGACGTACGTGATTGGATCTGGAGCTCGGGGGTCAATCGGACGGCGGAGGAGAGTGATGGACGAACAGGGCTCCGGCGAACTTCGCCGGACTCGTGACGGCGCTGGTCTCCTCGTAGACGCTCGCTGAAGGTTGGAGAAGGAAGCTGCGATCCCTCCGCGTCTAATGGAGCCCTCCGATGGCCCAACCGATCCTCTGGGAGGTCCGGTGAGGTCGGCGGAGGTGGAGCAGCTGGTCCAAGTGGTCCAAGCCCTCAGATGGGCTTGGATAGACCTGCAAAGTATCCCAGCAAACTCGCGGGTCGAGGGCAAAGTGCCTCGACCCTGTTAGGCGTGGTGAAGGTGCATGGTGCGTCGGAATGGAGAGCTCCGGCGAAGGTGGTCGGCGGAGGAGCTCGATTCCCAGATCCTGTGCGATCTGGGTTGGGTGAATGGGTGAAGAAGATGCGGAGAAGTCTGGTGAAGATGATGGTCGGGTCGGAATGGCAAATGGGAGATCGGAGGTGGCTGGCGACGGCGGCGGAGCTACGCTACCAGTAAGCTAAAAATCGAAAGCTACGCTAATCTACGGCCTAAGAGATCTACCTGGGTGGTCGGAGAGACTGGGGAAGAGCAGGGGGTGCTCCTGGTCTTAGCCTCAAGGGTCGTCTCGGCCCGAGGCTCGGTGCTCACGCTAGTGGCGGAGCAACGGCGGCGACACACGCCGGATCAGTGGTTTCACCTCCTCGCCTCGCTGCAACAGGGGCGATCGCTTGCTGTCACTCTCACGGTGCCTCTGGAGTTCACTGGGAAGAAGGGGAAGGTCCAAAGATAAGGCGCGGAGGCGGCGGAGGTCGAGATATATATGGAGACAGGGCCGATTAGGGTTGGGTGGAGACGGCTATGGAAGGCGTGGATCCTTCGGCGAAGGATCTGGCGAGGATGTCGGATGATTGGCGAAGGATCCGGGCACGGGATTTGCGGAGGCGACAGGCTGGAGATGCGTGGAGAAATCGGCGAAGTCGGGTCGGGCGTGGGTCTCCCCAAAAGGAAAGAGTCCGCGGGGGAGTTGACCGGGGTCAACAATCCCCCGTGGACCATTCAGGAGCTGCCACGTATTTGATTTTTTTTGTTTATTTATTTTAAGGCAGAAAATGGCCGAATTAAGAAAAACTTAAAACATGAAATATTTTTCTTTTATTTTTTTCTATTTTTTGGTGATTTTTACATAATTTTTGGAAATAAGAATAAGGTATGTACATTATAGGTCTATACATAGGTATGTGTACAAGATGTTTTTGTATTTTTAATTTTGTAATTTTTATTTGATTTTTGTTTTGTTTCTTTTTATTTATTTTATTTACAAAATATAATCTAGAATATTTACAAAAAGTTTTAGAAATAAATAAATTTATTTACAAGGTGAAATAGCTAAGGAAGGTGGTATATGTACATGGTAAAAAGATATTTTTGGATTTTTGATTTTTAATTTTTATTTTGTTTTTAATAGCTTTTACAAAATATATACAAATATTTACAACATATTTTTGGGTGAGGAAAATATATAGTTTTATTTATTTACAAATATATACATATGTGAGCCCCTATCTCCCTCTACTTGGCTTTTATGCGGTCAGGCCCAAGCTGAGCCCTCCCTTGGGTTAGGTTGCTCAATATTTATTCTAAATATTTCCCTCTTTTTTCTTTTTACTCTTTATTCTTTTATTTTTGCACAAAAACATGCTAATTATCTATTTTTACAAAGATGCATGCTTTTGCTAAATAATCCTATTTGCACATATCTACATGCATTTGCATAAGTTTTTGTAGCTAAAATATAAGAATAAAGAGTGATGAATGGGTATTCATCATGCGCGCCGCCGCACGGTTGAGCGCACTGGGGGACGGGCACCTGTGTTATTTTTTTTCTGTTTTCTTTTTTTAAATTTTTTTTGTTTTATGTTGTAACCTGCAGAAACAATTAGAAAGAAAATGTATTTTTTTTTATTTTTTAATGTAATCAGAAATAATGAAAACAAATTTTTTTATTCCTTTTTTTTTTGAACAGTGAACAAAAGTTGTAAAGGAGTGTAGAAAGGAATTTTTTTATTTTTTTTATTCCTGCAAAACAAAATGTTAGTGAAAAAGGAAAGCAATTTTTTTTATTTTTCTTTTTAACCTGCAAAACAAGGATTAGAGAGAAAAGATAAATAGACAAAAAAATTTATTTTTTTTATTTTTTTATATCCTGCAAAACAAATGTTAGATAGAAGAAAAGTTAATTTTTTTTATTCCTCCTGCAAAAACAATTGTGAGATAAACAGGGAGAATATTTTTATTTTTTATTTATACACAAAATGGAGGTGTGAATGGGCGGATCTCGGCGAGGTGAAAGAACGGATCCGTGTCTCCGACTACCGTGCGTGGTCGGAGGTGGAAGGTTGCGCGAGTTAGAAAATGAAATGTGGAGATCACGAGATGAGACGAAAACTCGGTGTCGGACGGAAAATATGTGATGGATTTTTTTATGATCTAAGTTCTAAAGATTAACTATTTCTAAACTAAAATCTAAGACTATGATTTACCTAGGAAAAAGACAAGTAAAAGTGGATCTCACCTCGGGGATCGGACAAGCCATGATGGCCTCGACGAAGCACAAATCTCTGTCACCGACTGGATCGGAGGCGAGGACCCTCTTCAACAAGAAACCTCTCGGAAATCGGGCTCCTCTCCGCCAAAGATCGATCAAGTTTGAATGAGGGAGGAGGAGCCCATTAAAAAGAAAGAAAAAATCAAAAAAGGAAAATATTTACAAAAAAAGGAAGGTGTTTATTGAGTTGATTAATAAAATAATTAAATTAACAAATAAATTAAATAATTAATTATGAAATTCGAAATAAATAAAATAAATAAATAAATTAATTAATTGGAAATTAATTGGCCACCTTAATGGTGGCCATTAAAGGTATGCAATCAAATCTAATATATAAGGCATGTTATAAAATCAAATCAATCAAAAAAATCAAATAATTAAATAAAAAAATTCGGAATTAATTTAAATTAATTAATTAATGTTAGGTAATTAATTTTTTTGATGGTTTTTATTTAAGGAAGTTAGTGGTATAGTATACATATATTATATACATATAATATAATGTACATAGGTGCAAATAAGGAAATATTTTTTTATACAAGATTTTTTCAATTAATTTTTTTTCTAATTTTTATTTTTATTGAAAACAATATTTATAATATATACATTAAGTAAAAATAAATATTAATAATTATATACACAAATATATGGGTAAACTGCACAATACACCCCAGAAAACCGACTTTTTAACCGTAACTCCAAAAAATACGAAACCACAGCCATTTGAAAGATAATTTAATTTATAGTATTATGGAAGTGAGTTTGGTTCGATTTGAGCTCGTATGGAGCCGAAATTGATGTTTCAATTATCGCATTACGGCTTTCTCTGGGTGTAATTATTTACAATATATACATTTTTTTATTTTATAAATATTTTTATTATTTACAACACAATTTTATTTACAACTTTTATTTACAAAAGTAAGTGGTTTGAGGTCAAATTATGTACAAATAAATTAATGTAAGTTTTATACAAATATAAGTGAAAAAATATGTACAAGATATTTTTGATTTTTCTGACAGACAACCTTATCTCCCCCTACTTTATTCCTGGTCGATCAGGTCAAGTCTTGACCTTCTCTCGGGGTTTGGGTCAGTCTGTATTTATGGCATAAACACATCCTTTTCTTTTTTTCTTTTCTTCTTTATTCTTTTATTTATATACAAAAAGTGTTAAAATGCATAATTAACAAATGTATGCAAAATGGTAATTTTATAAAATTAGTGGTTATTTACAGGTATTTGACTAAGGAAAAGAGGCTAAAATAAAAGAATAAAGGCGATGAATTGTGGATTCATCAGCGGATCATATTGCATGTAGAGTGCTGGAGTAAGGTACGCATTTTCTATCTCTGCATGCATCATCGTTTTTGACCGTGCATTGGCTTTCTCGATCCCTCCCCCTGTTTCTTGGACTCAAATCATTCAAAGAGGAAATCAGAAAGCTCGTTAGGCGTTGTTATTGAAAATATTCAAAAAAAATTACAAAATCAAAAATTAAAAAAATTTGGGACTGCTAATTGAACTTGACTCTAAAATCAAACGTAATTGATTCATATCATTGTATTGGGAGAGCAATCCCCTCATTGTCTGCGTTTTTAATTGCTCACGCACACACTAAGGAGTAGTGCCCAAATCCTATTCAAGCCTCCTAAGTGTTTGTACAACTTTGTCTTCTCACTAAACTCTAAAATTGAAAAGATAAAAGACCAAATCTCACGGTCTTCACTTTGTGTTGAGTTGGTGAATTGGGGGTTTGCTTTGTGTATTGTATGTCTTTGGTGTGAGTCGGTTACGGTCATTCTCCGAGATCAATAGCGGTCACCTTCTGTTTCTATCCTTTCCTCCCTCCCTCCTATCTCTCTTTCTACTCGCCCACCCTCCCGCCCTTAATTTCTCTCTCTTCATGATGGGTCGCTTACCATTCCAGCCGAAATTTACGGCTTCTTCATTTCATGCCCATCACTCCCGTCCAATCTCTTGGGAGGTCGGAACTCCGTCCAATTTTCGATCTTCTCCCGACCCACCCTCCCATTTGGGACATGCTGTGAGTGACGCCCGAAGAGTTCAGATTAACCAAACACGAGACACGGGTGTTCACATTACTGAGATGAGAGCGCATCCCATATGCGATCGAATGGGACAGTTGCGAGCTTCAGACGACTTTTATCCTGGGACATTGGATGAGTACACAGATCAGGAAGCCCAGCCCGCTTCTACTTTGAGACCATTCGTTCTGGATTTAGAGTTAATGGATCTACTGCCTAAGTTTTTTGGGGAAATGCACGAGGAACCTTATTTGCATATCGATGAATTTGAGGATTTTTGTGTATCACGATCATATTCGGATATCACTTCTGAGGAAATGATGCTGATTACCTTCCCATTTACACTTCAGAGCAGAGCCAAGACTTGGCATAGACGATTGGGAAGGAAGATTGCTACATGGGGAGATTTACGATCATTATTTTTGAAGAAATTTTACCCCCAGTGTAGAGCAGAGATGATGCGGTCGTGTATTTGTGATTTTTCAGTTAACCCCCAGAAGCCATTGATAGATTCATGGTTGAGGTTACGAGAACTTGTGAGGCGATTTCCGGATCATGGATTTTCGATGACTGACCTTATCCATATCGCCATGAGGGGGAGGACCGCAGAGCAGATTTCATATGTCATTACCTCGTGTGGTGGTTCACGCCACAATCCTGACCTGGATTTAGTTGAGACCATCTTGAGAACACTTTCTGATCTTTCATATATACGAGATGATTTATTCGGGACAACACATGAGGGAGAGATGACAACAGTTGAGTGTGTGACACAACATTTTGATTCAGACATCACACACCAATCAGAGGATATTGATGCTACTACTTCTCATTTGATGGATGTGTTTCCTACTGTTGTGAGTTCTCAGAGCCGGACAATGGTTGAGTTTTCATTGGATTTACAATCAAATTCTGAGCCAGTCCCGCACCTCCACATTAATGATTCTTCGATTCTAGATCTGCTAGGATCCCAAGAGATAGAGGAGGAACCCACATCTCAGCCATCCTCTGAATCTTTCCAGTATCCATACATAGTTGATTTAGTATCTTCTCTTCAGGAGATCTTCTCAGATTCAGAGATATACTTGGATTCATCTCAGCGTAGAGAGTTTGATGAGGGACTGATTTTTTATTTTACGGAACTTGATAGTCCCGTACTTGAGCCATGTGTCCTCCCATTTGATGAGGTCGATACATTTTTGGAGGACATGACATTTGACAGCATTGATCCCAAGTTCCCTGATGATTCGGCATTACTCCCCGAGGGTTATCTGCGGGAGGATGCCATGGACCATGTGTACTCGGTTTCACTTTCTGGGAGTGCATCCGATCTGTCGGATCACGAGACCGAGTATTTTGATATTTCTGATAATGAGTTTGATGATTCTCTCCTCGACGACCCTCGCGAGGATGAGCCGATCTTTAAGGTATTCGATGATTTTGCTGATTTGTCCACACTATATACATCGGATATCAACCTTTCTAGTGAGTCTCCTGATCTTGATCTTCCATATCTATTCGAGACGGTGATTGACGTGGAGGATTCACTATCAGATCCTTCCTTCTCCACATTTGATTACTTCGGCTCCATCCTTTCACTCCATATAGACCTTGAGCCGATGATTTCTTTTGTGCTACCGGAGCCCAACTTCATCTGTCCATATCTTGATTCGGTAGCAAACACCCGCCTGATTGATTACCTGGGTGTTATCATTTACTCTCTTGACCCTCCTGACTCCGTTGTTGTTCTCCCACCGAGACGACAACAACAGTACGGTATTCGCCTGACAGATGTCGTCCTGAACCTCGATACTGCGTTGTCCTAGCATTTGCGCCCAGCTAGGGGCGTAAACTCTAGCGCTTGTTGAGAGGCACCTCAACATTGACGACTCACATCTGTATAGACCATCTGTCCATATCATACATTCTTTCTGTCTCACACCCCAACTCCATCTCATGATCATTCCATACTTAGGGTGTACTTTACCCTAAGTATAGGGGGGATGTCAGACGTTTGATTATTCTTTTGATTCTTTTTACCTCTGTTTTGCTGCCTATACTTAGGGATATTTTACCCTAAGTATAGGGGAGGTAGACTCTATACATTCTACTCATCGGTCGTCCCTTTGTGTACAGTCTGCTATACTTAGGATTACTAGATCCTAAGTATAGGGGGATCACCGGCTCCTATTGATTTTATTCTTTTATTCGTCGTTGTAGTATATTATTCTTTTCACTTTTCTATACACGGCACGAGTTATGTCTTTCTTTCCAGCTCTTTGATCACTATGAGGACATAGTTCGAGCTAAGTATAGGGGGGTGTCGTATATATGGTATATATACTTTAGCCATAACTCGTACTTTCATATTATTTTAATATGGCTAAAACACTGTGTAAATACTAAAAAAACTTGTAAAAAAATGAAAATGAATTAAAAACAACAACTCTGTATATACTTGTATAAATCACTCAAGTTGTAAATTCTTGCATCTCATTCTTGTGAAATAATCAACTCTCTCTTGTGTTTCTATGTATCTTTTCCTTTATAAAATTTTTTTTTGGTATATATTTGTATATATAACTAACTATTTGCAAAAAAAACTTTTTGCATATGCATCATCATTTTTCAAAAATCCATAAAAATTTTAAAATTTTGAAAATTGTTTCACAAAAAGATTTTGTTTTCTTTTCCTTGCATGTATATATTTTCTTTCATTTGCATGAGCATTTTTCAGGATGATTTTGACAATTAAACTAAGTCTGGAATAAATTTGAAGAATGGAGCTTAGTTGGACCTTAATGCACTTAATTTCAGAGGAACCTTATAAGATTTGGAGTTAAGACTTTTCAGGTCCTAGTGACTTAATTCTTTGAGTCCATAAGACTATGTTCACATGTCATCTTGATGAGTCTAAGTAGAACATTTAACAACACACACATGATTCTTTCAGACCGTGGCTTACCTTGGACACTACACTTTACACGTAGCTCTTCATGGATGAGGTAGTGAGGGAGCAGAATCTTTTGGCTTGGGGTAGCATACGAGGGTAGTACATCTAGGCGGAACCTCTCGTCCTCCTCTAGGGAGGGAAGTGCGTCTCAACCTAGTTTGGTGATGTTGAGGTCTGATGAATACCCATTCATCACTCTTTATTCTTCTATTTTAGCTACAAAAACCCTTTGCAAATACATGTAGATATGTGTAAATACAAATAATTACCAAAAGCATGCATTGTGTAAAAACCTATAATTAGCATGTTTTTGTGCACAAAATAAAAGAATAAAGAGCAAAAAGAAAAAGAGGGAAATATTTAGAATAAATATTGAGCAACCTAACCCAAGGGAGGGCTCAGCATGGGCCTGACCGCATAAAAGCCAAAGTAGAGGGAGATAGGGGCTCACATGTGTGTATACTTCTGTAAATAAATAAAATATTTTCCTCACCCAAAAATATGTTTGTCTATATTGTGTGTATATTTAGAAACTATTAAAAACAAAATAAAAAGATAAAAATCAAAAATTCAAAAATACCCTTCTTTCACCATGTGCATAGACCATCACCCTTGTATTTATTTAACCCTATAAATAAATAAAATTATTTTCAAAACTTTTTGTAAATATTCTATGTTACATTTTGTAAATAAAATAAATAACAAGAAACAAAACAAAAATCAAATAAAAATTACAAAATTGAAAATACAAAAATACATTGTATAAATACCATGTATATAAATGTATTCAACCATTTATTTCACCCTTGTATATAAGTGATAAAAATAAAATAAAAATATTCTTTTATTCCATATTTCATGTTGTAAATAAATAAAATACAAAATGAGCATAAAAACACATAAAAATAACAAATAAAAAATCAAAAATAAAAACCCATATAGTGTACATATACCTATATATATAGCTACCCTACTTTTATTTCCAAAAATTAAATAAAAATCACCAAAAAATAGAAAAAAATAAAAGAAAAATATTTCATGTTTTGAGTTTTCCTTAATTCGGCCTATTTCTACCCTAAAATAAATAAATAAAAATCACACACACGTGGCCGCCTCTGATTGGTCCACGGGGGACTGTTGACCCCGGTCAACTCCCCCGCGACCTCCTTCCTTTTCTGGACCACGCGTGTCGCGCCTCCTTCGCCGATTTTCCCACGCGACTCCAGGCTGTCCCCCACGCATATCTCGAGCCCGGATTCTTCGCCATACATCCCTCTCCCTCGCCGGATCTTCTGCCATCAAATCCACGTCTTCTATAGCTGTCGCCACTCAACCCTAATCGCCCCGGTCACTCTATATATTCCCGACCTCCGCCGCCTCCGCGCCGCATCTTTGGATAGCCATCCTTCTTCCCGTGACCTCCAGAGCAAAGCCCGAGGTGACAGCTCGAGTTAGACCCTGTTGCAGTGAGGTGAGGGTGTCCCTACCATTGATCCGGTGTTTCTCGCCGCCTTGCTCCGCCACCGGCGTTGAGCATCGAGCTTCAGGCCTTGACGCCCTTTGAAGCTAAGACCCGGAGATAGCCACACTCCAGCACAGTCTCCAGCATCCATCAGGTAGCCTTAATTCCTTCTAATTTCTTCCAATTCCCGATTACGCCCAAATCATAGCTCCGACGTACATCTCCGATTCCGATCACTTCGCGTATCATCTCGACCATCCGACCCTACCATCACCTTCACCATCTCCCCGCGCACCTTCTTCACCCATTCACACAACCCAGATCGCACAGGATCTGGGAGTCGAGCTCCACCGCCGTCGCCTCGCCGGAGCTCTTCCGCCCCACCGCACCGATCACCTTCACGCCACCTAACCGGGTCGAGGCACTTTGCCCTCGACCCGCGAAGCTTCTTGACCACTTTGCAGGTCCAAAGGGGGTGTCTGAGCCTCCTTCACAGTTCAGCCAGGAGCTTCGAGCCACTAGGCCTCGCCGGAGCCCCTCCAGGGCTCGGTTGGGCCCTTGGCCACCCGCAGCAGCTGCGCAACTTCACGCCGGACCTTCTCCGACCTTCAGGCGCAGCTGAGGAGGACCGGAGTTCACGCAGGACGTCGGCGAAGTTCGCCGGCGTCGAGTTCTTCCTCCACCCTCCAGAGCCGTCCGATGAAGACCTCACTCCAGTTCTCATCCTAGCCGTCGATCTGTAGAGGAGCAGCAGCCGTTGATCCATCTGAGGATCTCATCTGGACCGTCGCAACCGAGGAGAGAGGCGCAGGAGCCCAGCACCGTCAGATCAGCCACGTGGATCTCTCTCTGCCGTCGATCGAGCCCAAGAGCCGAAGGAGTAAAGGCGCGTTTGTTCTCCACCGTCAGATCTGCCACGCGTCAGAATCGGGCCGTCGCTATTAATAAAGGGGTAAATATCGTAGGCCCCCCTCGTAGTTTGTTGTTTTCGTTTAAGTCCTGTAATTTTTAATTCAGTTGTTTATTTTCTGGGATATTTGCATAGAGACCCTCGCGCTTAATTTTATTTGCATTTATACCCCTGCCAGTAGAGACCCACGTGCTTTGGCACGTGTTTTGTTGGGTTATTTGCAATATATGCCCTGTAGTTCTGAATGTTATTCATTGAATAAAATGTTTTGTTTATTTGCATATATACCCCTGTGAGCATTTTATTTGCACATGTGCGAATTATTTTGGGTTATTTGCATATAAGCCCCTGGACTTTTGATACGAGTTATCAATAGGTCCCTGGAACTTATTTTTATTACATTTAGGTCCCTGTGTGCCCCAGGCACGTGCTTGGCACGTGTGTTGCTGGGTATTTTGCACCAGGACCCCAGAACTTTTGGGTATTTGCACATAGGTCCCTGTGCACAGTGCCCCCTTGTTATTTTTGAATAAAATATCAAACGACCTCCAAATCCAATGAAATTTTGACACATGGCTCCTTCTTGCATCTCATTCTTGTGAAATAATCAACTCTCTCTTGTGTTTCTATGTATCTTTTCCTTTATAAAATTTTTTTTTTTGGTATATATTTGTATATATAACTAACTATTTGCAAAAAAACTTTTTGCATATGCATCATCATTTTTCAAAAATCCATAAAAATTTTAAAATTTTGAAAATTGTTTCACAAAAAGATTTTGTTTTCTTTTCCTTGCATGTATATATTTTCTTTCATTTGCATGAGCATTTTTCAGGATGATTTTGACAATTAAACTAAGTCTGGAATAAATTTGAAGAATGGAGCTTAGTTGGACCTTAATGCACTTAATTTCAGAGGAACCTTATAAGATTTGGAGTTAAGACTTTTCAGGTCCTAGTGACTTAATTCTTTGAGTCCATAAGACTATGTTCACATGTCATCTTGATGAGTCTAAGTAGAACATTTAACAACACACACATGATTCTTTCAGACCGTGGCTTACCTTGGACACTACACTTTACACGTAGCTCTTCATGGATGAGGTAGTGAGGGAGCAGAATCTTTTGGCTTGGGGTAGCATACGAGGGTAGTACATCTAGGCGGAACCTCTCGTCCTCCTCTAGGGAGGGAAGTGCGTCTCAACCTAGTTTGGTGATGTTGAGGTCTAAAGACAGGAGCTGTGGGGTTGCAATAATGCTTCAAAAGAGGGATAGTCTACTGGCTCAAGAGGAAAAACTCCTTATGTAAATGCTGCACCTTGTATATAGTAAAAAAAAGAAAAAAATGCAAAAGTGGACAGGCTTGATAGAAAAATAAAATGCCTGTAAAAAAAAAGAAAAAAAGAAAAAAAAAGAAAAGAATAAGAGCTTCAAAGTCATATATTCATGAGCTTGCAGCGGGTGACATGGCTACACTGGTCATGCATCTAAGGATAGGTAACTACACTGGTTACCGTCCATTCTCTTCTCCATCCCTTCTTCTTGAGCTGGTTGTACTTGAACTTAGAAGGGAATATCCCCGCTCCTCGAGGAAAGAGTTGCCAGATCGGGTTATTTGAGTTACCTTGTTGAGAGAGGTTGAATCTTTGCTACTTTTGAGATGAAGACCTATATTTCACTTACACGTACAAGTAAGATTTCATAGTCATAAGAATTTGTGTCTGTAGACTTGTTCTGATCTGACTGTTGAGGAGACCTGAATAGGAGTCTTGTGGAACTTAGAGGCTGTTAGGTTTTAATTCCATATCCCTTTAAGGTTCCGACACACTAATAATCCAAAGGTCCGACAGAGCTCCAGACTACATTTTTATGAAGATAAGTTTGAAAGTCAATGTTGTTCTAACTTCTTTCCTTTTTCTTTTCTTTATTTTTATTTTCACTTATTTTCCAAATAAGTGTTTGCTAAGGGACTAGCAAAGGTAAAGTATAGGGGAATGATGAATACACGATTCATCGCCTTTATTCTTTTATTTTAGCCTCTTTTCCTTAGTGAAATACCTGTAAATACCACTAATTCCATAAAATTACCATTTTACATTCATTTGTTAATTATGCATTTTTAACACTTTTTGTACATAAATAAAAGAATAAAGAAGAAAAGAAAAAGAAAAGGAGGTATTTATGCAATAAATATAGACTGACCCAAACCCGGAGAGAAGGTCAAGACTTGACCTGATCGACCAAGAATAAAGTAGGGGGAGATAAGGTTGTCTGTCAGAAAAATCAAAAATATCTTGTACATATTTTTTATCTATATTTGTATAAAACTTACATTATTTTATTTGTATATAATTTGACCTCAAATCACTTATTTTTGTAAATAAAAGTTGTGAATAAAATTGTGTTGTAAATAATAAAAATATTTGTAAAATTAAATAATGTATATATTGTAAATAATTACACCCAGAAAAAGTCGTAATGCGATAATTGAAACATCAATTCCGGCTCCATACGAGCTCAAATCGAACCAAACTCACTTCCATAATACTATAAATTAAATTATCTTTCAAATGGTTGTCGTTCGTATTTTTTGGAGTTACGGTTAAAAAGTCGGTTTTCTGGGGTGTATTGTGCAGTTTACCCATATATTTGTGTATAATTATTAATATTTATTTTTACTTAATGTATATATTATAAATATTGTTTTCAATAAAAATAAAAATTAGAAAAAAAATTAATTAAAAAAATCTTGTATAAAAATTGTTTCCTTATTTGCACCTATGTACATTATATTATATGTATATAATATATGTATACCACTAACTTCCTTAAATAAAAACCATCAAAAAAATTTTAATTCCCTAACATTAATTTTTTAATTTAAATTAATTCCGAATTTTTTATTTAATTATTTGATTTTATTTGATTGATTTGATTTTATAACATGCCTTATATATTAGATTTGATTGCATACCTTTAATGGCCACCATTAAGGTGGCCAATTAATTTCCAATTAATTAATTTATTTATTTAATTTATTTATTTCGAATTTCGTAATTAATTATTTAATTTATTTATTAATTTAATTATTTTATTAATCAACCCAATAAATACCTTCCTTTTTTGTAAATATTTTCCTTTTTTGATTTTTTCTCTCTTTTTAATGGGCTCCTCCTCCCTCATTCAAACTTGATCGATCTTTGGCGGAGAGGAGCCCAGTTTCCGAGAGATTTCTTGTTGAAGAGGGTCCTAGCCTCCGATCCAGTCGGTGACAACAACGTGAGCTTCGTCGAGGTCATCATGGCTTGTCCAAACCCCGAGGTGAGATCCACTTTTACTTGTCGTTTTCGTAGGTAGATCGTAGGTTTAAATTTTGCGTAGGTGTAGTGAGTAGTTTTTAGATTAAAAATCCCAAAATTTCATCACACTTTAATCCACATCTGACACCGATTTTTCGCCTCATTTTCATGTCCCGTCAGTTCTTTTTCTATCTCACGCAACCACACACCTCCGACCACGCACGGTGGTCGGAGTCCACGGATCTCTCTTCCATCTTGCCGAGATCCGCCCATTCACTTATCCTATTTTTGTGTATAAATAAAAAAAATATTTTTCTTGTTATCCCACAATTATTTTTGCAGGAAGAATTAAAAAAATATTCTTTTCTCTCTAAACTCTGTTTTGCAGGAAAATAAAAAAAACCTTTCTCTAACTCTAACAATTTATTTTGCAGGATAATTTAAAAAAAATATAAAAAGAACTTTCTCTTTTCTCTAACATATTGTTTTGCTGGAAAACAATAAAACTTAAAAAATAAAAAAAAACATTATTTATCCTTTCTTTTCTTATTTTCAGATTTAAAAAAATAAAAAAATTTATTCATTTCTATTTTTCTGTTTACAAAATATACAATAAAAATCATATAACAAAAAAATAATAAAAAAAAATAACACAGCAGTAGGGGGCCGCGGCCTGCAGCACCCCCGCTGCCCCATCGCCGGCGACTCGCACGCAGCCAACTGCCGCCCTTCCAGCGGGCGGAGCCCCGTCCGCGCCTCCGCGCGCGTCCGCGCGGGCTCCTCCACCTGGCGCCGCCGCGCTTCCTGCCGCGCGCCCACGCGGCGCCGCACCGCCCCGTTCCCGCTCCAGTCCAGGCCCGTGCGCAGCAGGCCCTCCTGCCCCTCCGCCCTCGAGCGGGCGGCCCCGCCCCGAGCCTCTCCGCCGCTCCCGCGGACGCGCGCCCTCCTCGCGCGCTCGTGTCGCGCGGACGCGCGACCCCTCCGCCATCTTCAACCGCTACCCGCCCGCGCCGATCCTCCTCGAACTCCTGCCGCCGCGTGGACACCCCGCGCTCCTCCGATTCCCGTGGGCGGCGGCAGCGGCTCCACCAACAAAAAGAAACGAAGGCCCCATCAAAGAGGAACCCTAGGATTTGGCTTGTGAATAAAAAGGGGCAAATTACATCTTCAGCTTCAAATGTTTCTAATATTGCAAAACGCCCCCCTCCAGTGAGCAAGTCACATGCCAAGCACCATCCTTACTGGGTAATTTGCATTCTGTGCCTCATTTTTTATTTCATAATAATATGTGTAGCAGAAACTTTAAAATTGCACTCTAGTCCTCGTGTGTCCAAACAACAATTGCAATATCTTTTTGAATGGAATAAATACTTTTATGAATGCATAAATTCTCAGAAAATTTATGGATGCTCTTCTTATGTGCCTAATCATTGTATAAAATTTTCATAGCTTTTCGTTGACATTTAATATATTTAAAAATAAAAAATAGTGCTTTTGTGTCTTTTTCTCTGCCTACACTTTGAAAATTCATAAAAAAAAAGAAAAATTTGCCTAAAAATTCCAAAAAATTTCTTAGGTGTATTTTGTTGTGCTTTATTTTCAGACCAATTTTTGTGCATTTTCTATATATAAAACTCAAAAAAATTGTAAAATACGAAAAATCTTATAAAAATTGCAGAAAATTGTAGAAAAATCCAAAAATTGTGATTTCAGTCTCTTTTTGTAGATATTGCTTTCTAGTTTCATTTAAAAATAATATCTTGGAGTTTTTAACTTTTAAAGAACTTTTAAATTGAAAAAGACTCCTGACTGTGAATAATTTGCTCATTTTGCACTGTTTTATTTTTTGAAAATTAAAAAAACATCAGAAAATCACGAAAAATTACCAAAATTATTTTATTATATATAAAACTCAAAAAGATTTTCTTTGAACTTTTCTGTGCATTTTTTATTATTTAGAAAAATACCAAAAAAGTGTTGTGTGTGTGTTTTGTGCATTTTGTGCTTATTCAAAAAAATATAAAAAATATAAAAGTCAAAAACCACTAAAAATTTGCTTTCGAAATCTGGCTACTTAGTTATTAAATCGTGCTCCTTGTGTTCGACCCTGGTCGCTATACCAGGTAAAAAGAATAGCGAAGACCGCTTATATTTCTTTTATTGATTTATATTTTTTAAGTGGTTAAATTTTATTTTTCTTGTTGACCGATTTCCGTGGTTGAGAACAACGACACATTTGTGATATTATTATTTATCCTCTCTTAACCACGTCGAATTTCGCGTCATCAGAATGATTCGGAAGTGGCTTGACATGTCGGTTTTCCACCACGTGGCCGAGGAGACGAATGCCAAGGAGCTATGGGACAAGTTGTCCGAGCTCTATGACCAGAAGACCGCTACCAACAAGGCTTTCTTGATTAGAAAGCTTGTGAACTTGAAATACAAAGATGGAACCAAAGTGGCAGAGCATCTGAATGATTTTCAAAGCATTATCAACCAGTTGACATCCATGGGTTTGACACTTGATGACGAGTTGCAGTCACTTCTTCTTTTGGGCTCACTACCAGACAGTTGGGAGACTCTAGTAGTCACAGTGAGCAACTCTGCGAAGGATAGCAAGCTGACCATGGCTACGGTCAAGGGCAGTCTCTTCAATGAGGAGATTAGACGTCGCTCTTCGGGAGAGGCATCCTCCTCTTCACATGTCTATGCAGTTGAGAGGAGAGGAAGATCCAGTAGCAGAGGAGCATCACAGGAGAGGCAGAAATCCAGAGACAAGTCCAAAGGCAGAGGAAAGTGTCACCATTGCCAGAAGCCAGGTCACTGGAAGAGAGATTGCAGGGTTTGGAAGAAGAACAAGCTGAAGCCAAGAAGGATCAGAAAAAGGAAGATGGGAATGTAGCTGCAGTTGTGGCAGATGAAAGTGCAGATGAGGTGATTCTCACCATCCAGGACCAGTGCTTGCACACAGGGAGCGATTTGGAGTGGGTTGTTGACACAGCCGCTTCATATCATGTAACTCCACACATGGAGTTCTTCACCACCTACACTAGGGGTGACTATGGGAGAGTCTTGATGGGTAACGAAAGTTACTCTAAGATCATTGGCATGGGCACCATCTCGATCCAGACGGATGTTGGGTGCTCAATGATTCTCCAGAATGTGAGGCATGTTCCTGATGTGCGGCTTAGCCTTATATCTGGCTCACAGCTAGATAGTGAAGGCTACCATTTGAAGTTCGGCGACAACAGATGCAAGATTAGCAAGGGTTCTCTCATCATGGCCAGGGGCAGCTTGTGTCACACGCTCTACATGACTAGAGTGAAGGTCATGGATGGCAGTTTGCATGCTAGTGAGGCAGACAATTCAGATTTGTGGCACCGTCGACTTGGCCACATGAGCCAGAAGGGCTTGCAGCTTCTTAGCAAGAGAGAGTTGATCCCCTTCCACAATGACATCACTTTGTCTCCTTGTGATGCATGTGAGGTTGGGAAGAGCAGGAGTGCACCTTACAGAGCAAGATCCAAGGTGAAGGGAGACCTTCTACAGCTGGTTCACTCAGATATTTGTGGTCCTATGGACACAGCCTCTTTGGGAGGCAACAGGTATTTTGTCACCTTCATTGATGATACATCTAGGAAGGTGTGGGTGTATATGCTGAGATCGAAGGATCAAGTGTTTGATTGCTTCAAGAAGTTCCATGCCATGGTTGAGCGTGAGATAGGGAAATTGTTGAAGTGTCTACGCACAGACAATGGGGGAGAGTACACCTCCCATAGCTTTCAGAGCTATTGTGCAGAGCACGGCATCAGGCATGAGAGGACAGAGCCAGGCACACCCCAGCATAATGGTCTAGCTGAGAGGATGAACAGGACCATTGTTGAGAGAGTTTGCTGTATGCTGAAGACAGCGAAGTTGCCCAAGACCTTTTGGGCTGAGGCGGTTCGCACCGCATGTTACTTGGTTAACCGATCTCCATCAGTTCCTTTGGGCTTCAAGATTCCAGAGTGTGTTTGGACAGGTAAAGACCCCTCATATGCTCATTTGAGGGTGTTTGGATGCAAGGCGTATGCATTGGTACCCAAGGAGCAGCGGAAGAAGTTGGATGATTGATGAATACCCATTCATCACTCTTTATTCTTATATTTTAGCTACAAAAACCTATGCAAATGCATGTAGATATGTGTAAATAGGGTCAATTAGCAAAAGCATGCATGTTTGTAAATATAGATAATTAGCATGTTTTTGTGCAAAAATAAAAGAATAAAGATGAAAAAGAAAAAAAAGGGAAATATTTAGAATAAATATTGAGCAACCTAACCCAAGGGAGGGCTCAGCATGGGCCCGACCGCATAAAAGCCAAGTAGAGGGAGATAGGGGCTCACATGTGTACATATTTTATGTAAATAAATAAATAATATTTTCCTCATCCAAAAATATGTTTGTATATATTTTATATATTTATACACTATTAAAAACAAAATAAAAATTTAAAAATCAAAAAGACCAAAAATACCCTTACACCATGTATATAGACCACCTTCCTTATTTATTTAACCTTGTAAATAAATTTATTTATTTTTGAAACTTTGTGTAAATATTCTATTATATATATTGTAAATAAAATAAATAAAAAGAAACAAAACAAAAATCAAATAAAAATTACAAAATTAAAAATGCAAAAACATATTGTACATATGCCATGTATATAGTGTACATAACTATTTACTTTACCCATGTATATAAATAATAAAAATAAAATAAAAATAGCCTTTTATTCCTCATTTTATCCTATAAATAAATAAAATATAAAATGGGAATAAAAATGCATAAAAATAACTAATTAAAAATCAAAAATTAAAAATCATATATTGTATATATACCTATGTATAGACCTATATTGTATATACCTTATTTTTATTTCCAAAAATTAATTAAAAATTACAAAAAAATAGAAAAAAATAAAATAAAAATATTTTGTGTTTTAAGTTTTTGAAAATTCGGCCATTTAAAGGCCCAAAAAAATCAAATAAAAACTCAGGCCTTGGCGGGCTCTGATTGGTCCACGGGGGATTGTTGACCCCCGGTCAACACCTCCCCCAGGACCACCAGAGCCGGATCTGGTTCGCGGACCCATCTTCTCCCATTTATTCTAACCAGATCCGACCTCCATTTAGCCTAATCCTTGGTCCTAATTACTCCCCAGGTATCCGGGAATCCCGCCCGACATCGATCCTAGGGATCCGTGCTCCATCGAGCCGGACCCGAGCTCCTCTTCCCGGACCTGCACCCACATAAAAGCCGAGCTCCGCCGCACTCCACTCGCATCTTTGGCTCCCCACTCTCACTCCTGTGACCTCCATCGCATCCAGCGAGGTGACAGCTCCCGTTTGCCGGTGTTGCAGCGAGGAGGAGGTGGCCGGTCACTGATCCGGCAGCTTTGCGCCGCCGTGCTCCGCCACCCGACCGGAGCTCGAGCCTCAGGCCTTGACGCCCTTCGAGGCGACGACCGGGAGCTAGCTAAGCTCCAGCATAGTCTTCCGCTCCACCCAGGTAACCCTTTAGCCTTTCCATTTAGCGTAATTTCTGGTTACCCCCGATTTGTACCTCCGACGAGTTCCTCTGATTCCGGCCATATCGAGTAGCATTTTGATCATCGGAACCTACGCTCACCTTCGCCACTCCCTCACGCACGTTCTTCGCCCAATCATTCAACCCAGCTCGCCCCGGAGCTGGGATTCGAGCTCCACCATCCCCAGCTCGTCGGAGCTCATCCGTCCCGACCCACAGTTCGCCTTCACCCCGCTTCTTTGGGTCGAGGCACTTTGCCCTCGACCCGCGAAGCTTTTGGTGTGTTTTGCAGGTCAAGAGGAGGCCATCTGAGGCCCCCTCACATCCAGACCAGAAGCTCGTCGCCGCCGACCTCGCCGGAGCCCCTCCAGGGCTCGGCCGGGTCATCTGAGACCTTCACCAGCTGCGGGACGTCACCGCGGATCTGTTCCGATACCTAGAGGCAGCTGAGGAGGACTGCTGCACGCGCACGAGGCCGGCGAAGCTCGCCGGCGGAGTGTTCTTCCAGCATCCTCCTTCACCGTCCGATCAGCCCCTCCGCTCCAGTCTCGATCACAGCCGTCCATTCATCGAGGAGCAGCTACCGTCGATCATCTCGAGGGGGCTGATCAGGACCGTTAGCGCTGAGGAGAGAGGCACCTGAGTCCATCCTCGTTAGATCTTCCACGTGGTGCCCTCAGCGCCGTCGATAGGCCCAAGTCAGAGCAGAGAGAGAAGCGCCCGATACCAGAGCCGTCCGATCACCCACGTGGCGCGAATCGAGCCGTCGACTTAATAAGGGGTAATTTGCTTAGGCCCCCCTCTTAGTTTGTCTTTTTAGTCTTAGTCCTGTAAATATTTTAGTAGTTTTATTTACGTAGGGTAAATTGCACTGTGGACCATGTGCTTGTTTTTATTTGCTTTTATGCCCCTGTGTATGTGATCTCACGTGCTTCGCCACGTGCCTAGTCTGGGATATTTGCATCTATTACCCTGTAGTTCTGTTGGGTTCTTTAATGAATGAATACTTTTTGGTAATTGCATCGATACCCCTGTGAGCCTTTTATTTCTACATGTGCGGATTTTAGTGGGTAAATTGCAACCGTACCCTTGGACTTTTTGGTACGAGTTACCAAAAGGTCCAAGAAGTTGGTTTTTATTACCAGAAGGTCCCTGAGTGCCCCAGGCACGTGCCACGCGCGTGACTTGCTGGGAAAATTGCACCTGGACCCCCAGAGTTTCGGGTATTTGCACTTAAGTCCCTGTGCACAGTGCCCCCTTTTTGATTTTTGAATAAATATCAAACCACCTCCAAATTCGATGAAAATTTGACACATGGCTCCTGCCATGTTGTTGGATTTTTGAGAATTTTTGAGGACATTTTGGATTTTATTTAGTATTTTTAAAAATTCAAAAACCTTCTTTTTAGCTACTGTCTAGGTTTAAAAATCCCAAAAAAATATAAAATCACCCCCAAAAATTCTAAAAAAATTAGCTACTGTTCTTTGTTTGTTGTTTGATTTTCTAGCCAATTTTGGCTATTTTTCATCACTTAAAAACCCTAAAAATCTAAAAACCCTTAAAAACTCATAAAAATTATAACAAATAATCTAAAACTCCAAAAACAATAATTTTGGTGCCCAAATTTTCCTTATTTTCTCTAGAATACAGGAAAATTACCTCCAGGGCCCTCTGAGATCCTTAGATATTTTATCTTTGGGTTTTGGGCCTTGCTGGACAGTACCCTTTCTTTTTAGCACTGTTTGATTTTTAGAAAATAAAATATGCATTAGAAAAATCTCAAAAATTAACCAAAAACACTTAAAAACCTAAAAAACATAAAAACCATTTTTCTTGAATTTTTGCTTGATTTTTGGTGTGTTAAATAAATTGCCAAAGTGTGTTTATATTTGCCTTCTTTTATTTTCTTCATATTTTAAAAATCCAAAAAAATATAAAAAATATTAAAAACCACTAAAAATCTCTTTCTCTGATTCTATTTTCTTTTTACTACTTCGTAGGCCCTAGGCCAACCCGTGCTCCTTGTGTTCGACCCTGGGAGCTATACCAGGTTAATCCCATAGCTGGGACCGCGTGCTTTGCTTGGTTTGATATTCGATTTATTTCGCGGTTCGATATTTTTCTTGATTGAGTGACTCTGAGTGATAGAGGTCGCAACGACCTATTTTGTACCTTTACCTCGTTCGCTCGGGTCGCTCATCAGAATGGCGTCGTTGCCGGGGAGCACGGCTTAGTAGTTATTTTTGATTTTCTTTTTATTTTTGTTTTCGCGGCTTTTCGCGGCTCTTCGGAGCTCACGGCTTTTCGCGGCTTTTGTTTATAGTTTCTTTTTGATTTATTTTGTTTTATTTTGATTTTCTCTTATTTTATTTTTGTTTTATTTTGTGTGATTATTTTATTTTCCATTTTTGCATATATACCCTCATTTGTATTTTCTTTTATTTTTCTCTATTATTTGATTATTTTATTGGTCTGACCACTCTTCTCTGTTTCTTGCGAGGGCCCGAGGACCGCGGAGGCTACTTTCGAGGAGCCGGTGCAGCCGCGGCACTTGGAGGCGGCTTCTTTCTCTACGAAGCCGCAGGAGAGAGCGAGAGGAGAGAGTTGAGTGGGTGAGGTATTAGGGTAGTTTTATTTTATTTTATTCATTATTATTGTAATAATACAGGACACTTCTGAGACTGTTTGGACTTGAGACCGTAGCGGGTCTGTTTCGCCGAGCACCGGTGTGCTCGGGGGACCCATTAGGACCTCGCGGCTTTTTCGCGGCTTTTCTCGCGGATTTCTTTTTCCTTTCTTACTGTCATTTTCCGGTTTTTCGCGGTTTTTGCTCGAGCCCCTAGATTTAGGACTTTCTGGTGATTGTGACGTAATTGAGTAGGATCCACACACCTTGATTGCCTATCTGTTCCTATAGACCGTAATTGGACCTACTTAAAATAAATAATAAAAATAACCGACTCGCTAGCTTCCGTAGCCTACGTGCCGTAGCTCGTCCTGTAAAGCGCTTACTCCTACCCCCGATTTGTCGGGCAGGGGAGGGACGAGCCAAGACCGGACCCTTTAGCTTGGAGGTCGGTGACCGGTTAGACGGTTCTTCGCTAGAAGTTGCTCGTCTAGGACTCGGCTTCCCGCTGCATCATTTAGCTTAGTTTACTTTCTGTCTTTATTTTATGCGCGGATCATTTTGCATGTAGAGAGCTGGAGCAAGGTTCGCATTTCTGACTTTGCATGCATCATTGATTTCTCGTGCATCGGCTTTTTCGACTTCTCCCCCCTGTTTTTGACTTAATAATCAGGAGAATCGAAAAATTCGTTAGGCGATTTTGTTTGCTTTGAAAAATACCTAAAAAGTGTAACCATAAAATTGGGACTGCTAAGACTATTGACCTTAAAACTCGCTCACCCTAAAAATTCTGTCTTGGGGAGAGCAACCCCCTCATTGCTTGGTTTGTATGCGCGAGAGAGTGACCCGAACACTAGGTAGAGCCCCCCGTTGCTAAACTCGACTGACTACCGACTCTTCCTTGCGGGACAGTCGGTTGGGGTTAGCAGCGGATATCCCAACAGGTCACGTAAGCGCTCTGATATTTGTGTGTTCACCAAAATAAAATCGACAAGATAATTTGACCGAACTTTCACGGTCTTCAGCTCGCATTGCGTTGGTGAACCGGGGGTTTGTTTGCAGATCATAGTTTTTCCAGATCTCATCCGCCCTACTCGCTAGATCAAGATGATGGGTAGACGATCTCTTAGGCAGCCTCTGGCTGCACCGCTTTCGGGCGCGTCTACCTCATCATCTAGGTTGGCTTGCGAGAGCTCAGACCCGCTCTCCGAGCCCGAGTACGACTCCACCCTGTTCCCCCTCGATCCCCTTTCTGACCTTCCTGAGAGACACGAGCCCGAGGAGAGATTGATACACTTGACAGCACCTGAGTTGGGCTCATTTGATTTTGCAGACGTCGAGATGGCCGGAGCAGGCAGTTCTGATGATCACTCCCGTAGACCAGAGCATATTGTACTAGACCAGGGAGCGATCAACTCCACCCTGATCGCATCACTTGATACAGTTCAGCAGCAGCTCCGCGATCAGGGAGCTTTCATGATGGAGATGAGGCGTGAGTTGGAGAGGCTCAGAGCAGAGAGAGACGCGCAGAGCGAGCCCGAGGACCCCGATGCAGAGGCACAGGCACGAGCCGCAGCAGCCGCAGCAGCAGCAGCCGCGACCGCCGCCGCAGCGGCAGCAGCCGCAGGAGGAGCAGGACCACCTAGACCGATGCGGGAGTTGCACAACCCCGGATCTACTTTGATGCACCATTGGGTTGTGGTTCCAGCCATCGTGGGGGACTTCAAGTTCCCCCCGAACACCTTGCAGATGCTCCCGCGGTTCCATGGACTTGCTACAGAGGAGCCCCACCTCCACCTCCAGGAGTTTCTTATGATATGCAGCACTGTCCACGACAGACATGTGGACCAGGACACGATCAGGATGATCGCTTTCCCCTTCTCACTAGCAGACAGAGCAGCCACGTGGCTGAAGCATTTGGGGAGATTTGTCTATACCTGGGAGCAGCTCCGCACTGAGTACTTGAATAAGTACTATCCACTCGGGCGGACGAATGCAGCGAGGGCCATGATTAGTAACTTCTCCATGTTCCCTAACGAGCAGTTCCACGAGGCTTGGGAGAGGTTCAGAGAGCTTTTGGACAGATGCCCGCACCATGACATCACGAAGCCGAACCTAGTTCAGAGCTTCTTCAGCGGACTGTCACCAGAGCTACAGGGCCTGGTGAATGCTTCTTGTGGCGGGTCCTATTTCGCCAAGGACCACGACCAGGTCTGGGATATTTTTGAGGAGATGGCAGAGAACTACATGGTCATGTCCCAGACCCGGCTCTATACTCAGAAGACCCAGCCACATTAGCCAGGACCCGTGCAGTACCAGAGGATAGCACGGGTAGATGCAGGTCCTTCCAGTACGTCCGCAGCCACAGCAGCAGCACAGTTAGAGTCGTCAGCTGCGGACATGGGCATCATCAGCGAGAAGTTGGACCGCATGGAGCTGATAGAGAAGAAGCAGTGCCAGAGCATAGCGCAGATGGATCAGATGGCACAGGTCTTGAGCAACATGAAGACACAGCTCATGTGTCTCCAGGAGGCACAGACGGCTTCTCAGCCCCGTCTTCAGTCGCGAGGCGACGCCGGCAGCAGCAGCAGCTCGTCCCAGCGCTCCAGCACCCCAGTGCAGCCTAGACAGGTTCACCTTGTACAGGCGGAGCCGTACCAGCAGCCGCAGCACACCTACCAGTCTCCACCATCTCCAGAGATGCAGATGGTGGTCTACCAGCCGGACCAGCCTCTGGCAGTACTCCCGCCAGCCCCCTTGGATGCCGAGCCGTTGATGGATGTCAACGGGATCTGGTACGACCGTCCCCAGCCTGGGATCCGATGAGACCATCCCGGATTCAGGTGGGGGAGTGGTGGTGCCCAGCCCCAGCAGCAGCCGTCAGGACAGGGAGGGCAGTACTCCCATCAGAGAGACCATCACCAGCCGCAGCAGCAGCCCCCAGCGTATCAGCAGCAGTCATCCTACGGTCCGCGTCCCTATCAGCAGCAGGGACAGCCTTGGAGACGTGAGCAGCAGGCTCACCAGGGATACCAGCACCAGCAGCACCCTCCTTCCTACCCCTCTTACCCTTACCAGCAGCCACAGCCTCATCCGCAGAGAGGCCACCCGTCGGGCTCCCACGAGAGCCCCGCTTTGGATGACATCGCCCGCCTCCTCACGGACCAGCAGGCTACATTCCGACGGGAGATGGACGAGTTCCGCCAGGAGATGCGGGACCTGGTGAGAGGGAAGGCCGCCATACCAGCCCAGATAGAGCCCAATCCGAACAGCCTCAAGAGGAAGTCTGAGCAGGTAGTACCTACTGAGTTAGCCACTCCTAGTGACCCATTTGATGATACATCTTCGGATTTATTTGATGCTGATTTTGTCACACTTAGGAGCGGTAGGACCCCAGCAGGCGGCGGCGCCTCATCTGAGCACCATCCCGAGGCACCACAGGAGGAGGAGGAGAGCGGTACTGAGGCCGCTCCAGATGATGACGGTGGTATTGAGGCCACCAAGGATGCTGATCCCACCGGCGGTACTGAGGCCGCCACTTCACCAGAGCTAGGAGGTGGTGCTGATGCCACCCATGCAGCCGAGCCAGCCCGCGGTACTGATGCCGCGCGACGTCTTCCTTCAGCAGCAGCAGAGCAGCCAGCCCGTGGTGGTACTGAGGCCACCGGTGTTTGTAGAGAGAGATCTGATGTTTTTCCTCGTGGTTATGTATCTCAGAATTCTGCTATGAATAAAGGAAAAGGTTTACTTTCTTTTGGTCCCACTGTGGTGCATGATGTATGTGTGGATCCGGTCCTTGAACCGTCTAGACCTTTTCCTAGTCCTTCATCTGAGAAGGACCCAGTGATCCCCTTCCCTAGAGCCCTTCAGATGGGGAAGGGGAAGAAAAATGATCCAAAAAAGAGAGAGCTTGAGGAGTTCAGCCAGAGCATGATAGATCGGTTTCACATCCAGCTGACCCTCCAGGAGGCTTTGCAGCACATCCCCCTTCTCCAGAGATCTTTGAGAGAGAGGACTACAGTCAGGAGGAGGAGGAGGAACCACACTTCAGAGATCCATGTGCTGACCAAAGCCACGTGCTTTGCGATCCAGAACCGACTGCCAGCCAAGAGGCCAGATTCAGGGGCCCCGTATGTCAGATGCCAGATTAGTGAGCAGTGGTTCGACCGTACTCTTCTGGATAGCGGATCGTCGATCAACCTTCTTCCGGCAGCCCTTCTCGACCGCTTCGAGTTGGGCACTCTTCGACAGAGCAGGACAGTCCTTCAGTTCGCTGATCGATCTGTCAAGAGGCCGAAGGGGTTATTACGAGACGTTATCGTCACGATTCAGGGCCTGCAATTCCCCGTGGACTTCGTAGTGTTGGACATGGAGATCCCTGAGTCAGTGACCGATACCCCCATCATCCTTGGTCGTCCGTTCTTGGCCACAGCCAAGGCGGTGACTGATCATGACAGCGGGAAGGTGTACTTTCGTGTCCAGGGCGAGAGTATACAAATAGAGACGGTCGAGGACTATAGAGCCAGATTCAGACCCCGCTCAGATGCGAGTACCGATTCAGAGCAGCTGACAGACGTAGAGCCAGACATCCACCAGGACTGTGATTTTGTGATCACAGATGATGAGGCAGCTTGGGCAGACCTTGAGACACAGACCACCCTCTCACTTTCAGACGCAGCTGATGCAGAGATGACAGCAGAGGAGAGTCTGGAGAGCACAGACCTGGTTCAGGATACCATTGCGGCAGCAGAGCCGGTCCTTGATCGCAGCACGATGAGTCGTGATGGTGGTGCTGATGCCACCTTGTCTCCTGGTGGTACTGATGCCACCGTTTCTGATACAGATCCCTCGGATTCAGAGTCTGATTGGGCAGATTGCTATGATCAGATGCCAGACTTGAGTCCAGTTGAGCCTATTGATGAGGAGGAGGTAGAGGCAGAGCAGACCAGTGACAGTGCAGTTGAGCCACCTTCTCCCGATCCAGTTTGCGAGAGTACACTTTCACTTTCCCAGGCAGATTTGGCCGACCTTGCAACGTTCACTCAGTTTCTTCCACAGCCAGATTTGCCGACACCCAGCATTCCAGAGCTGAAGCCGCTCCCTACTTCGCTGAAGTATCGATTCCTTGCGGGCGAGCCTGAGATGTACCCAGTCATCATCTCCGCCGAGTTGACTGGAGAGCAGGAATCCCGTTTGATGGGGGTTCTTGAAAAGAACCGCAAGGCGATCGGATGGAGCGTAGCAGATCTCCATGGGATTAGTCCATCAGTGTGCTCCCACCACATCTATCTCGAGGATGGGGCGAAGCCGTCGCGTGAGTTCCAGCGGCGTCTGAACCCCAATCTGAGAGAGGTTGTCATGAAGGAAATATCGAAGTGGTGGGGTGCAGGTTTTATTTATCCCATTTCCGACTCCAAGTGGGTCAGCCCCTTGCATGTGGTGCCCAAGAAGACGGGCATCACGACTGTGATCAGTGAGTCGGGAGAGGAGATTGCTACACGAGTACCCACCTCTTGGAGGGTTTGTGTTGACTACAGGAGACTCAACCAAGCCACCAAGAAGGACCATTTCCCCCTGCCTTTTATTGACCAGATCATTGAGAGACTGGCAGGGAAGAGCCATTATTGCTTCCTGGATGGGTACTCGGGCTACAACCAAGTGGCCATCGCTCCTGAGGATCAGGAGAAGACCACCTTTACCTGTCCCTTCGGCACATATGCTTTTCGACGCATGCCATTTGGGCTATGCAATGCCCCTGCGACTTTTCAGAGGTGCATGTTGTCGATCTTCTCGGACATGGTAGGGGAGTGCTTAGAGGTCTTCATGGATGATTTCTCGATCTACGGCGACGGATTTGATTCTTGTCTTGACTGCCTAGACCGAGTACTTCAGCGATGTATTGAGTATCACTTGGTGCTATCTTGGGAGAAGAGTCACTTCATGGTGACTCAAGGGACGGTGCTTGGCCACATCATCTCCAACAGGGGCATGGAGGTTGATCCGGCCAAGGTTGATGTCATTAGGAAACTCACACCGCCGTCCAATCTGAGGCAGTTACGGTCATTTCTGGGGCACGTTGGATTTTACAGGAGATTCATTCATGATTTCAGCAGGATTGCCCGGCCGTTGACTGACCTCTTGACGAAAGACACCGAGTTCCTTGTCGATGACAAGTGTCTTTCGTCATTTGCTACTCTCCAGCAGTGCGTGATTGAGGCTCCTGTCCTCCAACCACCTGATTGGTCTCTCCCATTCGAGATCATGACGGATGCCTCCGATTTTACCGTAGGGGCAGTGCTGGGACAGAGGAGGGATGGAGTACCATTTGCTATACACTACGCTAGCCGCACATTGGATTCTGCCCAGCGGAATTATACAGTCACAGAGAAGGAGATGCTAGCCGTAGTGTTTGCCCTGGATAAGTTTAGATCATATATCATTGGATCTAGAGTGACTTTGTTTACAGATCACACCGCCATCAGGTACCTCATGGCAAAGAAGGATGCCAAGGCCAGACTGACTAGATGGATCCTTCTACTCCAGGAGTTCGACATTGAGATTAAGGATAAGCCTGGAGTCAAGAATGTGGTGGCGGATCATCTCTCCCGATTAGAGCAGCCTGAGGATTCTGAGCAGATTGATCCTATTAGAGATACCTTCCCAGATGAGGCGATCCTTGCTATCGCCTCGCTCCCATGGTACGCTGATATTGTGAACTTTCTCGTTGCTGGGAAAGTCCCACAAGATTGGCCCAGGCAGAGGCTTGAGACCTTCCTAGCGAAGGCTAAGTCTTACCATTGGGAGGATCCCATCCTTTACCACGAGGGAGGGGACAGCGTCTGGCGTCGGTGTATTCCTCAGGAGGAACACCATAGCGTCCTCACTTACTGCCACAAGCTTGAGGCAGGAGGACATCATTCTGGGAGAAGAACGGCACAGAAAGTGCTCCAATCCGGCTTGTGGTGGCCTACCCTCTTCAAGGACTCAGATGAGTTCGTGAAGAGGTGTACTGACTGTCAGAGGATGGGCACTTGTGGACAGCGTGATATGATGCCGATGCAGCCCATTCACTTCTGTGAGGTTTTTGACGCATGGGGCATCGATTTCATGGGTCCATTCCCTAAGAGTCAGGGATTCGAGTACATTCTGTTGGCCGTAGACTATGTGAGTCGTTGGGTGGAGGCTATCCCCGCCCGAGCCGCTGATGCGAGGACAGTTTGTAGATTTTTGAGGAAGCATATCATCACGCGGTTCGGGGTTCCACGAGTTCTTATTTCTGATGGGGGATCTCACTTCATCAACGACCAGGTGAAGGCACTTGCTAGCGAGTTCGGCATAAACCATCGTGTTGCCACACCATACCATCCACAGACGAATGGTCTAGCCGAAGTGTCGAATAGGGAGATCAAGACTATTCTGCAGAAAGTCGTCCGCCCTGACCGAAAGGATTGGTCACAGTTATTGGACTCGGTCTTGTGGGCATATAGGACGTCTTTCAAGACACCTTTGGGCACATCTCCCTTTCGCCTCGTATATGGCAAGCCCTGTCACCTACCAGTTGAGCTGAGGCACAAGTCACTTTGGGCAGTTACAGACATACTTATGGATCCAGATGGTATAGGAGACCAGAGGAGGGCAGAGCTAGCTGCCCTGGAGGAGCTTAGAGATGCAGCTTTCTCGAGCAGCCTACATTATAAGGAGAGAGTCAAGGAGTGGCATGATTCTCATATCAGCCACAAGCATTTTGAGATTGGACAGAGAGTATGGTTGTTTGATGCGAGGCTTCGATTATTTCCAGGGAAACTACAGAGCAAATGGAAAGGACCTTATCTGGTTCGGAAGGTACACGACAACGGTAGCATCGACATATCTGAGTTGTCTTCTGAGAGTACCTTCCGAGTGAACGGCCAGCGGCTCAAACCATTTCTAGATCATGAGCCGCGGGTCGTTGATATTGCCCCTATTCATTTTGCGTGAGATGTGGTCTTTGACTCACATCTAATGCATCTCACGCCTGAGCTTTACTGATCCTCCGCTGTACATAGATCCAGATGTCCATATCACCACATTCTTAGTCCCACATCCCGTTCTTCATCTTGTGATTATGCTATACTTAGGGTGCACTTTACCCTAAGTATAGGGGGGATGTGAGACCTTTCGGGTATTTCTTTTGTTTCTGTCTACCCCTGTTTTGCTGCCTATACTTAGGGATATCTTACCCTAAGTATAGGGGGGGTAGACCCTGTACATTCTCCACTCGGTTTTCCCTTCGTGTACAGCCTGCTATACTTAAGATTACTTGATCCTAAGTATAGGGGGAAGACCCGAGTCCCTTTTGACTTTTTACTCTCCTTTTGTATAGCTTTTCTTTTCACTTCCCTATACATAGCACGAGTTATGTCTTCTTCATCGCTCTTGACTCCGAGGACATCGTTCGAGCTAAGTATAGGGGGGTGTGTATATATTTCATATATACTTTAGCCATAACTCGTACTTTGTGTGAGTGTGTTAATAAATAAAAATGGCTAAAAACCACAAAAAAAATTAAAAATTTTTCATGTACATAATCTTCCTTTGTTTGCACATACATAGCTAGTGTACAAATTATTTTTGTAAAAATGATTTCAAAAATCTTTTGTGTGTAAAGCTTGTGTAAATATTTTGGTATCAAAATTATGTATATAGTACAAAATTTTTCCAAAATGTTTTGAAAATCAAAAGTTTGCAAAAATCTTGTGTAAATGTGTGTAAATATCTTTTTGCAAAACTTGCACTTCATGCATCATCATTCATGATTTCAAAACATTTTTCAAAAATTTTGCATGATTGTAAAATATTGTGTAAATATGCATATCTTTGTACATATGTATATAGTTTTTCTGGATGATAGTTGACATTTAAACTAGCCTAGAATCAAATTGAGAAATGGAGCTTGATTAAGATCTTAATCCATCTAATTTCTAAGAGGAACCTTATAGGGCTTAGGTTTAAGGCTTTTCAGGTCCATGGTGACTTAATTCTTTGAGTCCACTAGGCTATGATCACATGTCATCTCAATGAGCCTAAGTAGAGCACTTAACAACAACACATGACTCATATAGATTATGGCTTTACTTGGACAACCGCACTATGCACCGAGCTCTCTACGGATGAGGTGGTGAGGAGGCAGTCTTCCTTGGCTTGGGGTAGCATATGAGGGTAGTACTTCTAGGCGGAACCTCTCTTCTTCATTTAGTGAAGGAAGTGCGTCTCAACTTGGTCTGGTTGCCATGAGGTCTAACGACGGGAGTTGTGGGTTGCAATAAAGCTTCAAAAGAGGGATAGTCTACTGGCTCAAGAGGAAAAACTCCTTGTATATATGCTGCACATGTACATGTTGTATAGATGCACTCGAAAAAAAAATTGCAAAAAGAAAAGAACTCCAAAAAAGGTGGTGGGTCTGAGAGAAAATGATAATCCCACCGGAGTATGTATATAAGTGCAATAAGCAAAGCTTGGTTTCATGATCCATCTGTTGTAGCTTGCAGCAGGGAGACTTGGCTACACTGGTCAAGCTCCCAAGGGTACTTGGCTACACTGGCCTTGACCCATTCTCTTCTTCCCCCTCTTCTTGAGCCGGTTGTACTTGAACTTAGAAGGGAATACCCCGCTCCTCGAGGAAAGAGTGGCCAGATTGAGGTCATAGAGTTACCTTGTTGGGGAGGGTTGTCAAGTTGCCATTTCTGAGGTGGAGAGCTTAGACCTCACTTTCACAGGACAAGAAAAGATTCATGGTCTTCAGGGTTTGTGATTGATGACTTGTTCTGATCTGGAGCATTGAGGAGTCTTGGTTATGGAATAGTGGAACTTAGAGGCTGTTAGGTTTTAAGCTTAAGTCTAAATAAGGTTCCGACACATTAATAATCCAAAGATCTGATTGAGCTCCATACCTCAATTTAATGAAGGCAAGTTTAATAATCAACCTTGATCCATGTACATCCTCTTTTTCTTTTTCTTTTTCTTTCTTTTTCACTTCTTTTTCAAATAAGTGTTTGCTAGGGGACTAGCAAAGTATAGTATAGGGGGGTGATGAATACCCATTCATCACTCTTTATTCTTATATTTTAGCTACAAAAACCTATGCAAATGCATGTAGATATGTGTAAATAGGGTCAATTAGCAAAAGCATGCATGTTTGTAAATATAGATAATTAGCATGTTTTTGTGCAAAAATAAAAGAATAAAGATGAAAAAGAAAAAAAAAGGGAAATATTTAGAATAAATATTGAGCAACCTAACCCAAGGGAGGGCTCAGCATGGGCCCGACCGCATAAAAGCCAAGTAGAGGGAGATAGGGGCTCACATGTGTACATATTTTATGTAAATAAATAAATAATATTTTCCTCATCCAAAAATATGTTTGTATATATTTTTATATATTTATACACTATTAAAAACAAAATAAAAATTTAAAAATCAAAAAGACCAAAAATACCCTTACACCATGTATATAGACCACCTTCCTTATTTATTTAACCTTGTAAATAAATTTATTTATTTTTGAAACTTTGTGTAAATATTCTATTATATATATTGTAAATAAAATAAATAAAAAGAAACAAAACAAAAATCAAATAAAAATTACAAAATTAAAAATGCAAAAATATATTGTACATATGCCATGTATATAGTGTACATAACTATTTACTTTACCCATGTATATAAATAAATAAAAATAAAATAAAAATAGCCTTTTATTCCTCATTTTATCCTATAAATAAATAAAATATAAAATGGGAATAAAAATGCATAAAAATAACTAATTAAAAATCAAAAATTAAAAATCATATATTGTATATATACCTATGTATAGACCTATATTGTATATACCTTATTTTTATTTCCAAAAATTAATTAAAAATTTACAAAAAAATAGAAAAAAATAAAATAAAAATATTTTGTGTTTTAAGTTTTTGAAAATTCGGCCATTTAAAGGCCCAAAAAAATCAAATAAAAACTCAGGCCTTGGCGGGCTCTGATTGGTCCACGGGGGATTGTTGACCCCCGGTCAACACCTCCCCCAGGACCACCAGAGCCGGATCTGGTTCACGGACCCATCTTCTCCCATTTATTCTAACCAGATCCGACCTCCATTTAGCCTAATCCTTGGTCCTAATTACTCCCCAGGTATCCGGGAATCCCGCCCGACATCGATCCTAGGGATCCGTGCTCCATCGAGCCGGACCCGAGCTCCTCTTCCCGGACCTGCACCCACATAAAAGCCGAGCTCCGCCGCACTCCACTCGCATCTTTGGCTCTCCACTCTCACTCCTGTGACCTCCATCGCATCCAGCGAGGTGACAGCTCCCGTTTGCCGATGTTGCAGCGAGGAGGAGGTGGCCGGTCACTGATCCGGCAGCTTTGCGCCGCCGTGCTCCGCCACCCGACCGGAGCTCGAGCCTCAGGCCTTGACGCCCTTCGAAGCGACGACCGGGAGCTAGCTAAGCTCCAGCATAGTCTTCCGCTCCACCCAGGTAACCCTTTAGCCTTTCCATTTAGCGTAATTTATGGTTACCCCCAATTTTGTACCTCCGACGAGTTCCTCCGATTCCGGCCATATCGAGTAGCATTTTGATCATCGGAACCTACGCTCACCTTCGCCACTCCCTCACGCACGTTCTTCGCCCAATCATTCAACCCAGCTCGCCCCGGAGCTGGGATTCGAGCTCCACCATCCCCAGCTCGCCGGAGCTCATCCGTCCCGACCCACAGTTCGCCTTCACCCCGCTTCTTTGGGTCGAGGCACTTTGCCCTCGACCCGCGAAGCTTTTGGTGTGTTTTACAGGTCAAGAGGAGGCCATCTGAGGCCCCCTCACATCCAGACCAGAAGCTCGTCGCTGCCGACCTCGCCGGAGCCCCTCTAAGGCTCGGCCGGGTCATCTGAGACCTTCACCAGCTGCGGGACGTCACCGCGGATCTGTTCCGATACCTAGAGGCAGCTGAGGAGGACTGCTGCACGCGCACGAGGCCGGCGAAGCTCGCCGGGCGGAGTGTTCTTCCAGCATCCTCCTTCACCGTCCGATCAGCCCTCCGCTCCAATCTCGATCACAGCCGTCCATTCATCGAGGAGCAGCTACCGTCGATCATCTCGAGGGGGCTGATCAGGACCGTTAGCGCTGAGGAGAGAGGCACCTGAGTCCATCCTCGTTAGATCTTCCACGTGGTGCCCTCAGCGCCGTCGATAGGCCCAAGTCAGAGCAGAGAGAGAAGCGCCCGATACCAGAGCCGTCCGATCACCCACGTGGCGCGAATCGAGCCGTCGACTTAATAAGGGGTAATTTGCTTAGGCCCCCCTCTTAGTTTGTCTTTTTAGTCTTAGTCCTGTAAATATTTTAGTAGTTTTATTTACGTAGGGTAAATTGCACTGTGGACCATGTGCTTGTTTTTATTTGCTTTTATGCCCCTGTGTATGTGATCTCACGTGCTTCGCCACGTGCCTAGTCTGGGATATTTGCATCTATTACCCTGTAGTTCTGTTGGGTTCTTTAATGAATGAATACTTTTTGGTAATTGCATCGATACCCCTGTGAGCCTTTTATTTCTACATGTGCGGATTTTAGTGGGTAAATTGCAACCGTACCCTTGGACTTTTTGGTACGAGTTACCAAAAGGTCCAAGAAGTTGGTTTTTATTACCAGAAGGTCCCTGAGTGCCCCAGGCACGCGCCACGCGCGTGACTTGCTGGGAAAATTGCACCTGGACCCCCAGAGTTTCGGGTATTTGCACTTAAGTCCCTGTGCACAGTGCCCCCTTTTTGATTTTTGAATAAATATCAAACCACCTCCAAATTCGATGAAAATTTGACACATGGCTCCTGCCATGTTGTTGGATTTTTGAGAATTTTTGAGGACATTTTGGATTTTATTTAGTATTTTTAAAAATTCAAAAACCTTCTTTTTAGCTACTGTCTAGGTTTAAAAATCCCAAAAAAATATAAAATCACCCCCAAAAATTCTAAAAAAATTAGCTACTGTTCTTTGTTTGTTGTTTGATTTTCTAGCCAATTTTGGCTATTTTTCATCACTTAAAAACCCTAAAAATCTAAAAACCCTTAAAAACTCATAAAAATTATAACAAATAATCTAAAACTCCAAAAACAATAATTTTGGTGCCCAAATTTTCCTTATTTTCTCTAGAATACAGGAAAATTACCTCCAGGGCCCTCTGAGATCCTTAGATATTTTATCTTTGGGTTTTGGGCCTTGCTGGACAGTACCCTTTCTTTTTAGCACTGTTTGATTTTTAGAAAATAAAATATGCATTAGAAAAATCTCAAAAATTAACCAAAAACACTTAAAAACCTAAAAAACATAAAAACCATTTTTCTTGAATTTTTTCTTGATTTTTGGTGTGTTAAATAAATTGCCAAAGTGTGTTTATATTTGCCTTCTTTTATTTTCTTCATATTTTAAAAATCCAAAAAAATATAAAAATTATTAAAAACCACTAAAAATCTCTTTCTCTGATTCTATTTTCTTTTTACTACTTCGTAGGCCCTAGGCCAACCCGTGCTCCTTGTGTTCGACCCTGGGAGCTATACCAGGTTAATCCCATAGCTAGGACCGCGTGCTTTGCTTGGTTTGATATTCGATTTATTTCGCGGTTCGATATTTTTCTTGATTGAGTGACTCTGAGTGATAGAGGTCGCAACGACCTATTTTGTACCTTTACCTCGTTCGCTCGGGTCGCTCATCAATGACAAGGCGGTGCCTTGTATTTTTCTTGGCTATGGAGATCAGGAGTTTGGATACCGTCTTTGGGATCCAAGGAAGAAGACAGTCACCAGGCACAGGGATGTGATTTTCTATGAGAATCAGACGTTGGCTGAGGACACCACTGAGAGTGGTGATGCAGATGAATTTTCCATGGATGATGATAGTGATGAGGACACAGAGCCCTCTCCAGTACAGGGTACAGGTGGAGAGGATGGGCAGCTAGAGCAGCATGAGCCAGATGCAGACCCCGTTGATGCAGGTTCAGGGGACCTAGGGCAGGGGGAGCAGCCTCATCCAGTTACAGACACAGCAGAGCCTCAGGTCAGGCGATCTGAGAGGACACGCCAGCCATCATCCCGTTACCCCACTTCCAGGTATGTGATGCTCACAGATGCAGGTGAGCCATACACTTTTGAGGAGGCACAAATGCACAAGGACAAGGGTCATTGGCAGAATGCAATGAATGAGGAGATGCTATCTCTCAAGAAGAATCACACTTATGACCTTGTTGAGCTTCCTAAAGGGAAGATGGCCTTGAAGAACAAGTGGGTCTACAAGCTGAAGTCAGATGACAGCAGCAGACAGGTGAAGTACAAGGCCAGATTGGTCGTGAAAGGGTTTAGCCAGAAGGAAGGAGTGGACTATGATGAGATCTTCTCCCCAGTGGTGAAGATGAACTCAGTGAGAATGGTGCTAGGACTTGTAGCTAGCATGGATCTTGAGCTGGAGCAGATGGATGTGAAGACGACGTTTCTTCACGGTGATTTGAAGGAAGAGATCTACATGGAGCAGCCACAAGGATTTCAAGAGAGAGGGAAAGAGCACATGGTTTGCAGGTTGAGGAAGAGTCTTTATGGCTTGAAGCAAGCCCCGAGACAGTGGTACTTGAAGTTTGATGCTTTCATGGGAAAGCAGGGCTTCAAGAGGACTGCAGCCGACCCATGTGTATATGTTCGTCGTCTTCCCAATGACAGGTTCGTCATTCTTTTGATCTACGTGGATGACATGTTGATTGTAGGTCATGATTCCAACTTGATTGCAAAGCTCAAGAGAGAACTCTCCAAAGAGTTTGAGATGAAAGATTTGGGCAAGGCAAGTCACATCCTTGGGATGCAGATTACAAGGGACAGGAAGAAGCGCATGTTGTGGTTGTCACAAGAGAGCTATGTTGAACGCGTGTTGGAGCGGTTCAACATGAAGAATGCCAAGCCTGTCAGTACGCCCTTAGCCTCTCATTTCAAGCTGAACAAAGAGTCATGTCCTTCTACTTCTGAGGAGAAAGCAGAGATGTCCAAGATTCCATACCAGTCAGCAGTTGGAAGCCTCATGTATGCAATGGTTTGCACTAGACCCGACATAGCCCATGCAGTGGGCGTGGTGAGCAGGTTCATGTCCAATCCGGGGAAGGACCATTGGGAGGCCGTGAAGTGGATCTTGAGATACTTGAGAGGGACCTCAAGTATGTGTCTTGTTTTTGGGAGGTCAGATCCCAAACTTTGTGGTTACACTGATGCAGATATGGCAGGAGATATGGACCAGAGAAAGTCCACCTCAGGGTACATTTTCACATTTGCAGGGGGAGCCATATCATGGCAATCCAAACTACAGAAATATGTTGCTCTTTCAACTACTGAGGTAGAATACATTGCAGCAGCAGAGGCTGGGAAAGAAGTATTGTGGCTAAAACGCTTCCTTGGTGAGTTTGGATTTGAAGACAGTGAACCGGTTGTGTTTTGTGATAGCCAGAGCCTATAGATTTGAGCAAGAGTACCATGCACCATGCTCGCACAAAACACATTGATGTGAGATACCATTGGCTGAGGGATGCAATTGAACAGAAGAAGCTCGTGTTGAAGAAGATTCACACAGATGAGAACCCCTCAGACATGTTGACAAAGGCAGTCACTCGTGACAAGCTTCAGCTCTGTAGAGAGCTGAGTGGTGTCACCTCTTGTTGATCTCCATCACAGGACAACACCTCCCCGTTGGGACTGGAGGGGGAGGTTGTTGGGTATACTTGCAATTTCCAGCCCCAACGTGGGGGGCTGCAACATTTTACCCCTTTCCAGGGGTATCACTGAAATTTCTCCAGCCATATTCTCATTTCCAGGGACACACCTTGCGGGGGAAGACAAGCCCCATTCGTTCCCCCTTTCCAATGACAGAACGTCTCCCTCTTCCAGCGAAGAACGAGTGCAGCGGCAGGGTTTTGGACCCACTTCGTCCTCCTCGCGCGTGGGAAAGAGCTCCAGCGCAAGGGAGAGAGCAGGAGCAGCCGTGTTCGAGAGGAGCAGCGGCTAGGGCTGTGGTCTTTGGCTTGGAGGGCAGTGGCTTTGGGCGAGCTCGAGTGGGAGCAGTGGGAGGTCGTTGAGAACGACCTCAAGAGGAGCCGAGCGCCAAGTTTGGGTCTCCATCCGGGAGCCCACAAGGGGAGTTACTTTGTCCTTCTTGTTTTAGAGCACATTTGGTATTTTGGATACCTAGGGATAGTTTGTTCCTTGTTGAAGAACTATCCATTGTGTGTGGCTTGTACCTCGGTTTTGTGGGCAACAAAACCGGGAAGAACATTAACTCTTTTGACCGTAGTGCTTGGTTGCCGGTCTTGCCCCGTGGTTTTTCCCTTACTCACATTGAGCAAGGGTTTCCACGTAAAAATTCTCGTCTCGTGTGGTTGCTTGCTTGCTTGTGATTGTGCTTGTCATTGTTGCTATTTGAGTTCCCGTGTGGGGAACATATATTGTGTTGTGCCATCTTTGCTGCAGGACAGTTTTAGGGGGATATATTCCTGGTTGATTGATTGTTTCCGCATCTCTATATATCCCCAACAAGTTGAACATAAGCAACGATTCATATGGAGTCTATTCGATCTATTCGAGTCGAATCTCCTTCGGTTGCAGGGAGAGGATCCTCTGCTGTACAAGGTTTTGCAGCAGAGGTGCTGTAAACCCAAATAAATTCTTTTGTGATTTAGATTCTAAAATCCAACCTTATAGATTGAATCTTAGGTTAATACTCTATATATCCTCCAAATTTCGTTTAAATCCGACATTATTTGCTATTTTATCTTAATGGTCAAACAATCAGTCAAGATCTAAGCAACTTGAACTCCATTTAAAAAAGACCCGAATCTTGAACTATTAAGATAAAATAGCAAATAATATCGGATTTAAGCGAAATTTGGAGGATATATAGAGTATTAACCTAAGATTCAATCTATAAGGTTGGATTTTAGAATCTAACAAACAATAACAACAACAAAGTCTTCTCCCACAATTAAGTAGGGTCGGCTACATGGATTCTTCGCCTCCATTCAGATCTATCTTGGGTCAATCTCGGACTTATATCCAGCAAACTAAGATCCCTTCGTATAGTCTCTTTCCAACACTTCTTGGGCCGTCCTCGTCCTCTCTTAGCCGCCTCAACATCCCAACACTCGCATCTCCTAACCGGTGCATCAGTTGACCTTCTTTGCAAATGACCAAACCATCTTAAGCGGTTTTCTCGCATCTTATCCTCGATCGGAGCTACACCAACTTTTTTTCTGATTGCATCATTCCGAATTCGATCTTTACGTGTATGTCCACACATCCATCTTAGCATTTTCATTTCTGCTACAGCCATTCTCTGCACATGTCTATAGTTCACAGGCCAACATTCAGAACCATAAAGCATAGCAGGTCTCACGGCTGCTTTGTAAAACTTTCCTTTAATTTTTAAAGGCATTTTCTTATCACAGAGAACACCGGAGGCTCCTCTCCACTTTAGTCAGCCTGCATTTATTCTAAATTACAAAAAAAATTAGAATCTAAATTACAAAAAAAAATTATTTGAGTTTACAGCACCTCTGCTGCAAAACTTCTACAGCAGAGGATCCTCACCCTCGGTTGCAACAGAGCCGTTGAATCACTTTATGACGTAGAGTACCTCCGAATCGAGGACAAGCACATGCATGAGCAGCACCTGTAGCAGGACATCTGTACCTCGAGATAGATTTGAACCACTGCCATTTACGATCAGGCCTGGACGCACATCGACCGCGAATAGCAGCATCTGAAGACTTCAAGCATCTAGAGACGAAAGCCACATGTTCGAGCCTTTGTGAAATTATGCATGACCTATAACTTCACCAAACATTGGAGCATCATCTGGAAGAGATCAAACATCTGGCACCACGAAGCGGCATCTGAGCCTCTAATCGCAGTAGTAAAGCACCTTCGGAAGAGGTCAAGGATTGAGAGTAACATCCGTATCGAAGCATTCGCAATAGACAGTGCATCTGATCAACCCGCCATCGGACTTAAGCATCACGTGCATGTCCTAGAGATCGACAGTCACTGCCACCATGCATCGATTCTGATCGAGAGCTCATCCACCTTGAAAGCTCCATGATTGAAAACAACACCGTCGTGTTCTTCAGATTGGAGAAGAACTAAACCCTATTCCAGAATCCCACTCCAGATCTCTTTACAGTCGTCGATTGACGTGATCGGACGGATCCGATCCCCTCCATTCCAACGCTCCTCGCAGCTCCATGCATATGATCTAGAACCAGACCGCTGCTATCTCGCCACTTAAGAGCCTCGCGTGCCGGTCACGTGAGCGCTAGACATTTTAGGGCGATTGGTGAAAGACCCTCCGAAATATTTGATATTGCCTGCAGCTTGAGCACGTAAAAGGTCGCGTGCGTTACTGTGATATTTGCGCGTAACTCCATGCTTTTCTGAGTTTCCTATGTGCATCCCCAGATTTCCCTGTTTTCACACGTGCCCCAATAGTTTCCAGAATATTACAATAACACCCCTATACAAAGTATACTACACAATACATATTATTTACGTATTAAATAAAATACGTGATATAAAATTAAAAAAAATACGTATAATAACCGTATAACATACTATAAATAGTATTAAAGCAGTTTTAAAAAATAAAAATAATTTCTATTTTTAATAAATCATTTAAACACCAAAAAATACACAAATTCATAAAATACATAAAAATAGAAAAATTCTTTTAAAAAATATAAAAAATTATCTACAGAATATTTTACTATATTTTACTATTAAATCAAGAATAAAATAAAACTTAAATATTAAAACCAAATAAAAATCAAAATACATAAAAACTTCAAAAATACATAATTAATTCTTTAAAAATCAAAAAATACATATATTATCTCATCGGAAAGATATTTTACCTACTTTCCAATAAAAATAAATAAAAATATTCTCTTACTTTTTACCATTTTAAAATCAAAAATAAATTCCTATTTTCAGCAAAAGCCTTGTTTTTCACTTTAAAAAATAATTCAAAATCCATAAAAAATTTAAAAATATCTAGAAATTCATAAAAACAGGAAATAAAAATAAAAACATAAAAGGTACAAAACAAAAACCAAACAAAAAATATAAAATCAAATATACTTAGATATATAAAACCACAAAAACAATATAAAATTCATAAAAATAAATAAAAATCCAAAAAACATCCTAAAATGAATAAAAATTAGGAAACCCTTTTACCTTAGTTCATCTATTATTTTACCTTAGTTTTCAACAATTTGTCTCCCTGAGTTCGGCACTCCCGAACTTATTCGAGTTTAGGAGTATGAATAACATAAAATATTTTTTTTGGTAAAATTCAACTGATCACCACAACGACAATTGTCTATCTTTTTAGACGACCCGATCGGTGGCTTTTTCATCCCTACTTGACCCTTGAATAAAAAAATGACGAAGCTTTCTCCCACTATAAGTATTGTCTCGGCTACATAGATTCTTACTGAAATCCATGTTGAAAGATTCGACTATTTTTTACGCTGGTTGTCTACTGCCTAACGCAACCCACACAATGGTGGGATTTGAACTCTTGTCATTTGGGTGATATGCACACTGCACTACCACCAAACCCTTAAAGTAAAAGAAATCTTCCTCTAGGTGACCTTGCATCAGAACCACATAAGATGTCATAGTCATGCAATTCTTCATCCATGCAGTCTACAAGTTCAGAAAATCCCATATGTATAGAGAGTTTTAAATGATTCTTCAATCCACATTGTCATAAGCCTTCTTTCTAAGTTGGGAGATTTCTGAGAGCATGTCGATCTGCTCCAGATGTCTGTATTTGATGATAACATGAAAGCTGACTGACTTTAACCTACCATGGGCACGTGAAGTAAGATTAAGAAAGTTTCTAAGGGTTCGTGTACAACATCGAATCCTTTAAACTCCTTTTGTTTCCAATAATAAGAATGTTGGAAAGCATGCTTCCACAACCATCCGTGGTTTCTCTTTTATCAAAACAGGGGATATTTATACATCCTTTACATGCTTAGTCCACGCACTGAACTACGGAATCATCTGTTTTAACTAGCCTTCAATTTCTTATTAAACCGGGTAGTCAATTATCTTCTCCGTAGATTGTTAATTATATTCTCAATTGGATTGTTTCATGTCTATTTGATAGAACTGATATTTAGTTTCACTTTCTCTGTGTACTACTCGCGTGCTTTATTGCATAGTTTTGATTTCCCCATTATAGAAAGATTACAATCCAGTTTACAGGAAAAAGAAGTCTTGTAGCATTTGTTTTCTTCCATATGTTCATGCTTATCTCATTAATGAATGTAGTTTCGATATTTATATCCTTATGATTAATCCCCCTTTGTCAGTACTCTTTTAACTTGTGGTTTAGTTCATCTTATCATCTGCTTTATAAAGCATGCTGCGTCGTGGCGTTATCGTCATCTAGGAAATCTCGAAGTGTTCATTCTTTCTCATGGTGGGCTCTTTGTTGGGGAACTGTTTGCTTGGCTTCTTCTCTTTGAATTTTTAGCATTGAAGAAACTTGTGATCATATCATCTTCCTGCCCAATGTCTGGGAAATACCATGTCTTTGGCTTTTCTTGAACTGGGTGGACACAGGCCAAGGTTGGGAGAGCAGTGCCGTATTCTTTCACAACTAGAATCACAGTAATTATGGCTGCATTGTTGGATCCTTTCAAGCATGACAGTGTTATCTCTAAGGGTTGCAAGATGTAAACTGATTGCATTGACAAGAATGCCTGAATGTGATCATCTCGATTTTGTTTCCAGATGATATCTATGACTAAATTGCAATTTTGTTCTCTTATTTCTAGTCTCATAATATCCAGGATGTTAATAACCACACACATTGCCTTCTTATGAGTTATATACAGATTTTTTTTGAACTTTTCAAAGTAAAGAAATGTCTGAAATTGTCAAACAAGGTTATCTAGTTCTGGCAGTTCTTATCTTATTACTACATAAGCTGCTTCATTTTTGGCATATGCTTTGTACAAATAAATTGTTGTTCGATGCAGTATTTTCCTCATGGTGACTATTCATTTTCCAAAAGCTTGCTCATCAGTTTTGATGACAAGTAGCTTTGGTATTTAGGATTGTATGCAGCTAATGTGCTTCACAGAGGTCATCATTTAGGACCGAAAAGCAGCTCTGACGAAGCCTGATTGGTGAAACGAGTTTTAACAAAGTCGGAATTCATTTTCAAATTTGTCATCTCTATCTAAATAATCAAGGACCTTGTCAAGATCAGTATTCTGATTTTCCAGGATATTTTTTCATAGTTAAGTTACGAAGCTTTACTGAATAGTGTCTAATAATACTTTTGCATCTGGATAATTCAGTTGGCATCTGCTTTACAGAATTATCTAGCTTCATCAATCTAATGATAGAGAAGTGTACAAATGTGCTGAAGCAAAATTCTGCACCGGCAGTTTATCAGATAGCTGGAGAGCCTGCTGTTGCTATCAATGGTGTACCTGATGTTGCCATAGATTGCTCGTCGCCCTCCAAGCTGGAAAGCATGAAAGACTTGGATCTGAACAAGGACCCTCTTTTTGGTGAATGGATGGAAGGACGAGATGTTCGTAAGATGTTTGGAGATCAGTACTACTCTGGTAAGGTTTCGACTTATGACAGAGAGAAGAATTGGTACAGAGTAGTATATAAAGATGGCGATTTTGAAAACTAATATTTGCCATCCAAAAGGGATTGGCGGCGCAGCTTATTGCCCATATCCCATCAATTTCTATGTAACTCATGCTTTCATATTAACTAGGTTGCAAACCTGATCCTCAAAAAAAAATTAAAGGAGGTAGCCAAGGATATCCTTAAGCACCACAAATCTGCTGAGGAGACTGCTGACAAACCAAGGAAAACAGTGCCCAAAAGATGGGGAATTCACGGAGGATGGCTTCCTCTACTAAATTGAAAGGGCATGCTGAAGACAACTGGAATCATGAATAGTACCATTGAAAACAATAGTTTCTAGTAAGCAATTTTCAAATTTTGTAAAAAAATGTAAACAAGACTGTCAAGCTTTCGTAATGAGCAGAAAAAAGTACTCCATGAAGAAAATATATGTTTCTGACTCGACAGACATGAAAAAATATATTGGTTTTGGATAGTGATTCTGTTGATTCCAACTCTTGCTTCAATAATCTAACTGGAACAGCTTGAAACTGGAATACTCAATCTTAAAACCTTTCACGGCTCTTCTTGCAGATAATTTGTCATGAATAAAGTGAAAAGAATCTCAATTTTCTAGATTTATCGCAGAATCAAAATACCATAAAGACAAAATTGTTGTGCAGAGTCCAAAAATTACTTAATGGAAAAAGTAAGTTCGAAATGTCGTTTGATGGTTCAATCGTTAGGCATCTCTATTAGCAAACTGTACATAAGATACAGAGTAACTATTACCTCTATTTTGTACAAATGCGAAGATTTTTCTCTTCTGCTGTACAACTGAATTTACTCCTATCTAGTTTTCTGCGTTTCCCTAAAAATTCTCTTTGTGAAACTGGAAACGTGTTGTGGTGCTGTGGCTGAATTCATGGGCAAGCTCCCTTAGCTGTTTTGTCAATGCTGAAGATCCACAGTAAAAAACACCTGCCAAGCATGTTAGTTGTGGATAGTTAAACCTGCACATTTGAAATCTTATGATAAAAATGGTTTTACCTATGCGGGATGACTTGTGGGCATTTGCCAGATCGCTGTATACTTTTCTCCAGTTTGGCCTTGCAAAGTGTGTTCTTATCTGTTGATTATATATGAAGACAGTGAATGCAACTTATTTCTGTTTGCATTTTTACTCAGACTAACAATTTCGTTGCAAGTTGAGTACCTGGCTTCCTGAGACAATATCAAATCCATCCTTGGCATTCTGCAACGACTGAGCCATGGCAATGAGAGCAGACCGTGCATCTCCTTCCTCGTATACACTAGTCAAGTAGTTATGCATTTCAATGACATTCTGCAGCAACCTAATTGTTGTTCAGTTGGCTTGACTTTAAAATGGAAAGAGGAGCTTGAAAGAGGTAGTTTAGCAAAGTACGTCATGATCACACTCGGCTACTTCATTCATGACACCTCGGAACCATTCGAAGGAGCCTTGTTCCCTTGTAACCCAGTAGAAGTATGCTCTTCCTGGAACTCTTCCTTTTGCTGTATGTATGCCTATTTGTTCATTTGCAGCTTCCTGCACAAAATTATGAATTTTATGGTTTATGCCATTTGATCTGTATGGTTTTCATTGCAATACATGACATCTACCTTTTGTAACTTCATATTGTTCAATAGATCCTTAAGTATACTGATAAAAGGAGTGGCACCAATTCCAAGCCCGATAAGGAGTAGAATGTCATATTTCTTGTAATTCTGAGCTGGGGCACCATAAGGTCCATCTATGAAGATGCTGGGAAACCTAAAAGATGAGGAAATCCCACTACTTCAGAATGTAGAAGGATTTTATTGGAAACTTTTTGGTATCGAGTCTATCGACAACTAAGTCCTTTTGAGTGTCACCTGTTCTGTGGAAGCTCCCCTTCTGCTATAATAGTGGTTTCAAGTCTTTTAAGATTTGCTTTTTTAGCAGCTATTTGTGATTCACAAGCCTGAAAGATTATGATCAAGAAAGAGTACATGAAATTATGCTCTGAACTTTCATTGTATGCACAAGGCTTTACTGACCTTCCCGTATAAATTTCGAAGTTCTCTTGTCCAGTCCCCCAGAGCTCGTATGTGGACACTCAAGCTATCATCGTCTGGCGCGGAAGTGATGGAAAATGGGTGCCTGATTAAATGTGATTATCAGATCCATGCATGTGGTTAAAATGTGATTCTTTTGTGGATCATACCATTCAAAAGGTGATATATCTGGGCACTTGAGAAACATATACATTCCACTTTTATACTTGAACCCTTGAGGCTTCTTCATATGGATTGAAAGGACTTCACCAGGATATATGGCAGCCTGCAAAGGAGGTTTCTTCTTTGGTGACCTATATACATCGTATCTAGCTAATGAGATCTTGAGATACAGTTACCTTGACAATGCTGACAGTGTAACTTTTTTCTCGAACTCGTCTAAGCAATCTCTCGCAAGTGTAGAAGATAAGTGGAATTGCAATATACATCCAGGTCTGCAATGAATAGCTGAAGTCAGTTATATGCCACTTGCAAATGTCCCTGAGTAGCTGGTAGGTATAAACATACCGTCTTCTTATACCATTCCTTGGTAATGAAGATAAAGTAGCCATGAAAGATCAGGAGGATGTAAGCAACAGCCAGCAGGTGGTGTGCATACCAGAAAGCATTGAATCCGGCTAGGTGGTGGAGAGGGGACGGTAACTTAACAACATTCCTTCTGAAAGAATGGGTTGCCAAGGTAAATGAGAATGACATTATTATGATCAATAAAATGCCGGTGATCCCAACAATACTGGTGAGGAGTGATGGGTAAGTTGGTTGCTTGTAATCAAAGTTGCTTCCTAATGTTGCCATGAATTTAGGTTCTGGGCAATTGATCAGCCGTGGAAAGTCGCATGTTATATGAACAAGTGTGTGGACAGAGGCTCCAATCACAATTCCAAGAGCAATAGCCTGCATTGTTGCAAAAGGGGGAGATAAAGCTTTTGTTCATATGAAAGTATAAAATGGGCTGCTTGGTACCTTGTGGAAGTTGATATTGTCATCGAACGGGACTACCGAGCCGAGCTTTGTCGATCTAAGCGCAGTGATGGTGTTCCTGCAGACGGGGAAGAGTATGATTGCCATGTTCAGTTTCGCAGTTTCTGCAGCTCCCTTTGCTATGCAAACACAGTAGCCCATCACCTTGAACACGGCCTTACGCTTGTACTGGTAAAATTTCCATGCAAAGAGGCACACGTTTATTAGGAGCCATACTCCAAGGACCCATATCCTCTTCCAGTTCTCATGAATGAAATCTGTGGTTCTCCTGATATGATTGCTTATGGGATTTCTGTATCGGTTCGGGATGAGGGCCTGTGCGAGAGTCTTGGCTCGTGATATGGTTGGCTCGTTCTCTTGCGAACTCGCTATTCCTGTAAGCAAGGTTTCAAGCTGCCAGATCTGTAATTTGTGCAGGAATCAGTTATTTTTGTATATTGAGGTGTTTAATAAAAAAGGCTGTGAATTTTACGACCTCTATGTAACCTTGGTGATCATGATCAAGATTGTCCATGATGAGAGCTGCATATGTAGCTGCATTTTGTTTAAGCTTTGCGAGCTTGTTCGTCGAGGCACTCAGAATGATAACCTTGGAAGTGAATTATTTCTTGAGTCAGTTACTTGGTGCGGATCATATGGACAGAAATGTTTACAAACAAAGGTTTAAATATAATGGCTCACTTCTTTCACTTCTTCCTCCGAAAGCTTCCCGTCGCCATTCTTGTCGCACCTGATTCATCGTGGGAACATGCATCATATCTGCTTCAATATTATCCAAATTTACAGGTTGAATTTAAGATAACAGAGTTGTTGTTATTACATGTCAAAGAAGATCCGAAGCCGGGAATCGAAGTCCTGATCTGTGATGTCCTCCCAGAACTCTTTAAGCTGTCCGATGCTTATTCCATCGGCAGGGTCCAAGTTCTTTCGTCTTCCCAGTGCGTCGAATAGTTCAGCTGCGAATTCCTTGGACTCGGACATTCCTTCAAATCAGAGGTTAGATGTGTAAAATCTTATGTTTGATTCCTTAATTGCATGATTAATTTTTTTATATCAAGTCAAATATAAGATTAGTCATACCAATGCAAGAGGCGAAATTATCTTTATAGAGCCTCCCATCCTTGGCCAAATTCGCAAAACGCTTCTCCACATCATGCCAACCCTTCCCACCAGATTTGATGTCCAAAAATCTGAGGCCCCTTAGATTGGTCTCTCGTCTTGTGCTTGCATTCAGCCTCTCTGCCTCCATGTCCTGCTGCCCGTTTGACAAAACCTGCTTGAAGTAGCTAAAGGAATTGAAGGATATGAGCCTCTTCACGCTGGTCTTGATTCGTGATGATTGCTGCGACATGAGGGTCCTCACGAACCTTGTTGGTGACTCTGGCTTCATGCACAGATCCTCCTTCGTGGGGGATCTAGGCCCCTTGTGTTGGAGGTTGCTGCCATCATTGGGGGATACACATTCGATTTCTAAGATAGCTGGCTCATCTGCTGGCAGATCAAAGTATTCGAATGGTCTCCCATCGGCAGGCTGCAGCGATGGCATGTTGTGATCGTGGCAGCTACGGGGGAGGAATTGGGAAATGCATGGTGATGTGAGTTGTGTGCATGGGGATGGAGATGGGGAGGACGCACCTAAATAGGGTAAAGACAGGAGAGGAAGAGATTTGTAATTGGGACTTTTGCATACATGCCCTTGTGAGCATTAAGTACGAGGGAAGCATTCTTATGATTTTTTCCCCTTCAAATGAATCATCACAACTAGGGCTGTAAGAAAATTCTCGAGTTCGATATTCGCTCAGGTTCGGCTCGCTAAAAGTTCGATTCAGATTCGGTTCGAAAATAAACGAACCCTGAACACAATTTTAGGCTCGATTAAATAAATGAACCGAACTTAAAAATCATAGGTTCGCTCAGGTTCGATTCGTTAAAAGCTCGATAAACATGCACATATACATATTTACAAATCTGTATCCGTAGAAGTGGACCTTATCTTGAGATAAGTCAATTTTGTCCCAGGATAAGTGAATTTTGTATAGAGATAACTGGATATTTACGGGATAATTAGATTTTATCTCGGTATAAACTATCCAAAAATAAATAGTCACATCATGTTTACAACATCCATCATCTATGTGTCTAGTATTTTTTCCTTCTTTATCTTCAAATCATTAGAACACGTATAAACCTTACTTATCGAATATCTCCATATTATTCTTATTCCTTATTCCCATCGGAATAAATGTAAAAATATATTATAATTATACTTTTTCAAAGAGATGAATCCATATTAATCTATTTTTTCAAAAGACGAAGATGAGTTAGATAAAGAAAAAAACTAAATGAATATTTATTCTAATTATAAACACATATATATTTCCATTTCTCTTCTTTTCACTCCCTCTGAATTCTTAAGTTAGATATTTGCTTAGGTTCGATTCGTTTAAAAAGAGGTTCGATTCGGATTCGATTCGAAAATAAACGAACTGAACCTGAACACAAGTTTATGCTCGATTAAATAAACGAACCGAACCTAAAAAATATATGTTCGCTCAGGTTCGGTCCGTTTACACCCCTAATCACAAGACAGGGAGGCTTTTCTAGAGTAGAAAGGATCGTCTGTTGTACAGCAGAGCTTGCTTTAAATGGTAGAGCCTTCCGATCACAAATGGACGATCTCGAGATGCGAGCCCATTATCCTCGGCCTCCACTGTAGATCGTCTGATTCTCATCATAGGGACCACCTGGATTACAACACCCGCTGTAATTGTCATTTACAACAGAGGATTTGTTCCCTTTCTAGAGAACATATTCAAAGAAGGTTGAATAACTGCATAACAAATGGGCTTCTCCTGTCGAGACGCGCCGTGATGGACTGATATATACTTGTTCACCTACACATTATCGACCAGGCAAGAGCAACTTTCATCTGGAAATATAACTAAACAAAGAAAACTTCATTATTTGATCTCTCTTTGTTAACTTTAGATGTATACGTAGTGTCTCCACTATATGAGCTTTCATGTACGTATCTTTTTTTTCTAGAGACGCATAATATCGAGTTTATTAGTAAAAAGAGCTTCATATGAAACATAACAAAAACAAGAAACATGTTACTTAGCTAGTGGCAGTAAGTATGCACAGTAATGGTTGGGGTTTGGTTGCCCTTAGAATTGTTTGCTTTGCTCTGCAAAAAACTGAAAACCTTTTTTCCTTTTGAATTTACTTGGAAACTAATACCTCTTCAATATTATTATAAAGGAAATAAAGACCTTATGATGGAAAGAATCTTGACCAATTGCTCTCTTTTCTAGCATTATTCTTTACTTGCAATTGACATGCTTTTATATGTGTCATTCAAGGTTGCAGAAGTTGATAGTCAGTACTCGATCAGGTGGGCACTAAGTATCAATCAAGCAACTGATCGTATTTAGTTAGGTTTTAGTTGGTTTTTATTTATTTTTTATTTTTTTAAATATATAAATAATATTTTAGACATATATTCTTATATTTCCATAGATTTATACATTTTCTATATTATCATAATGAAATAAAAGAAATAACCATACTTCAATAAAACATTAAGCATTTTAGATTAAGTTTTCTTTTTTTAAAAAATGAAAAATAAAAATAGTGTATCTTCATGCAAAATCCGATCGACCAAGTTGATTGACTACTCGGACCAAGTAGTCGGTTGATCGACCAATTGGTCAATAGTCAGTCGGTCACCCTACCGACTTGACTAGTCGGACCGATTAGCCAGCCTAATCGACAGACTTTTACTATTATGACGCCTCGTGGAACACATCAGAATTGGAAATGAAACTTATCTTGGCAATGAGGGTGCAATTGCAACAAAGGTTCTCATGACAGGTTAGCACCATTGTTTTATTGGTAAATTAACAAAAAGAGCTCAAAGTATTATTTATTCTCAGCAAGGAACCTCATTTTTCTAATGTAACAAAGATGGACGTAATCTTATTTTCTTCCAAAAATGCAAACTTGTGAGCTTTCACGACCCTTTCATATCAATGTTAAACTCTAAAGTTGAAAGCTTTAGCCCATCTTTGTTACATTTGAATAAGGATGCCTCTAACTGAGAATCGATGCATAGTTGAGATTTTTTGTAATTTTCTCTTATTTTATTATTGGAGTTTTACATTGATGGACTTTTTGGCAGGCATTTCTGCTGGGTACTTCATCTTATAAAAGCAATTCATCTTTAAGAATATTTCCTAGTGAAGGGTGGAAGTTGGATATTTACCTTTGTACCCTTTCGAGTTTTCCAATAGCATAGATACCTCTGGCTTTTTAAAAGGGATATTTACCCATCAGACCCTGAAATCTTTTGAAATTATCTCTACGACCTTTGAAACATCATAATTCCTCCCATGACCCTGTAATCTTGCTCCATCTTAGCCTACAGACCCTCCCGTCAATTTTAACTACATTTGAGTCAGTTACTTGGGTTAGTCGTGAGTTAATCTAACCAATTAACCATCGAACGGTTACGATTAGCCAAAATAAAAAAAAAGAAAGATAACGTGTGAGGGTGCAGAAGCTTGGGCGGCAGGGAAGCAACAGCGGGAGGGGGAGGGCCTCCATCGTCGGCGCAAGGTGCGACGCTTCCGCAGCCGGGGAGAGGGGGAAGCAGCAGCGGCGGAGAGGGGGGGAGTGGCGGCGGTCGGGGAGGGGGTCCTCCATCACGCGGAAGGGCGCGGGGCTCCGTCGCGCGGGGCGCGGGGGTTGGGGAGCTCCATCGCGGGGGTCCTCCATCGCGCGGGCCTCCATCGCGCGGAGGAGAAGCTTCAGCGGCTGGCGCGGGGGGTGGGGGTTGGGGGAAACAGCGGCGGTCGGAGGGGGTGAGGGTTGGGTTCTTCCATCGCGTGGAGTGCGGGGGTGGGGGGCTCCATCACGCGGAGCGCGTGGCGGGGCAAGCAGCGGCGCCGGAGGGGGGGGGTGAACAGCGGCAGTCGGAGGGGGCGGGTGGGGGCCTCTGTCGGCCGGACAGGGGGGCCTCCATGGCAGCGGCGGCAGCCAGGGGAGGCCTCCATAGCAGCAGTGGCGCCCGGGGGGGGGGGGGGGGGAGCAGCATCGCCGGGGCCGCGGGGAGGAGGAGCCGAGCAATGACGACAGCGGGCAGCAGGGCCTCCATCGTCCAAAGGATGTGGGATGAAGGAGTGGCACTCAATGTAAATTTAATAAACAAGATGGGTATAGTATAAAGGAACATAACGGAATCTGGTCAACTTTAACGGGTAAATTAACAGGACTTAACCGCAGGGTCTGTAGGGTAAGGGTTAGCAAGATTACGGGGTCGTGGGAGGAATTAGGATGTTTCAAAAGTCATAGAGGTAATTTCGAAAGATTTCAGGGTCTGCTGGGTAAATATCCCTTTTTAAAATTACAATTATATTTATAGTGCCATTTCATCATTACACTTTGTGCCTCTAATTTCACGTTAACACGAGGGTGATATTGCGGAATTAGTAAGAATATAAAAGCACAAGTGTGATTTCAAAAAAAATTAGAAATAAAGGAGTTATTTGAAAAACTCGGAAGAGTGTAAGTGCTAAAATTCACCTATTACAATGACTCAATGAGATCGATTTTATTTGTCATTTTATGCACACACTTGTGTCGGTGACTTCATCGCGGATATTTACTTTTTTAAAAAAAAAATGGTAATATGCAACAAAAGAGGGGTTGTATGATGATCCCACATGTGGGTCGAAATTTCTTTTGCAAGGCTGATGTGGGTATGCAAGGAGTGGTTTGGATTAGTTGAAACATGACGAGATCAAAATTTCACATGTTAGTTTGGAATGATCCTCCTTCTTAATTATTATTTATTATTGGTACTATTAGTTTGTACTAAGGTGGTTTGAGTGTCAGTCTCCGACAACGGTGGCTCTCTATAACGATGGTAGAATGACACTACATAGGATGTGTAGTTGTCTCTGTATAGATGGACCCATCTACCCCCCCGACGATGAGAGGTATTAGTCAATGAACTCTGCAACGTATTGAGTTGAACAGACTAGGAATTTCATCAAGGAGGGGCCGAACTTTAATTCATAGATATATTAGTCATTAGTATTTCACTTGTAAAATACTTTATTTATGAAACAAACCTTTTAAGATGGTCATATGTATATCCTTATGTATGGTCTCTCTTAAAGTGTGCTCATAAAAAATATATCAAGAAGCAATACCATCTGTTTAAGATTATGTCAACGAACTTTTAATCTTCATCAAGATAAAACACTATGCATCTAACGGTTTGCATAAGATTTCAATTTACACTTAACTAAATAAAAGAAACGATTTTGACGTCATTTATCAAAAATACACGCACTAAGTAAATGGCATGCATTTTTTTTTCAAAAGTGTTTTATAATAAGTGAGTTATTACGAAAATTAAAATTGCTATAATATCCATGTCTTTAAATATAATATTTAAAAGTTCAATATAAGAAATAGTTGGATTTATAACTATTCAAATCTAATTTGATCAATTAAAGCTATGGTCTCTATAGATGTGCTTTTCCCCATATTATTTAATATAATCTCATTTCTTAATTTAATAATGCTAGATTTTTTATAATGCTATTTTTTATATGAAAATAATTTTGATAAAATATGGATTATACTTTTATTTTAAAATCATTTTAATAGTACAAACATGGTATATGTGCTTATTCATATATGTATGTTGCAATAATACATTTGTTTTACATAAGTCTTGAATCAAGTATTATTTTCAAATATATTAAAAAATCTAAATCTTATTTCATAAACTTTTATATAAACTAATAATATGATAGCCATTTTGCTTACATATACGTATATATGTATATGTGTATATATACACACATATAATACATTGGACAAGAATTTTTTATAATAAATATTATTTAGGTTATAACTTTTAATCAATCAATATTTTAAAAGGGATTGATGGGGCTCGCCCCAGGGGCTGCCTCTATGTCAATTTTTTTGATAAATATCACAATATATATTCATCTTTATATCCATCAGTATGTCTTCGAATTTCCTCAGAAACGAGGACTCCTATGTCCTCCATCTAGAACAGGTCGATTACAATAATGTTTAGACCGTTCAAATTACATGTTCTAGATGGAGGGTATAGGAGTATTTGTTTATGACGAAATTCAAATGTCATATTGAAGAGATATATAGATGAATATACATTGTGATATTTAGCAAAAAAAATATAAATTTGCGGAAAAAGACATGGGGAAGCCCCATTTTTCATTTTAAAAGGCTATAATATAACAGAAATGAAAGTTTCGCATCAAAGTAAACTAGCCCCTCCACAACGGAACGTGGTTCTGTCCATTCTTCTATCCCCTCTATCAAAGCTGTCAAATTTGAACTATCTCGGAATTGCTGAAATTGTCCACTCCATAAAGACATGTTAGGAATCTCTATTTTACATGAAATTTGAAATATACAATCCATTTATTATTCTAAGCAAATCCCTCGAGGTTTCATTTTAAAAAATAAAAAAATGTAGAAAAAAGTAGGAGCATCCGCTTATATGCTCCCAAAGAGCATACTCATTAAGCCCATATTGTTTTACCTTGCCATCCAATTTAGGTATACCAGAAAATCAAAATAAAATATAGTTCTAATTATATGGTTCGTAGTCCAAGCATATGTATTATAGGCCAGTCTTATCTGGTGGGGCCTTCGAGAAGTAAGCACATTTTTAGTGCAAGCATTAAGATTTGCTTGTTTAATTTGATGGTGTGAGAAGCTGAGATATTGTTATTGATTCCTGTGGCAGTGGAGTTGTTAGGCCTTTGATCAGTGAGATTCGATGATTATCTTTTGGTCTCATATTTCCTCTATTTTTTATTCGGTTTTGTTTGCAATCTTTTAGCTTTTATTACTATTCTGCTCATCGTGTCTTGTAAGAGATTTTTGGCTGATTCCAATGTAGTTTCAAATCGTCAGAAATATTTGATTAGGAAGATTCCAGAAGCATCTATTAGTTGATCCTATCATAAAAATGCGTAATGAATGAAACCCTATCAGAGTTACAACACACAAATTTTCTAGTGAGCTTAAAGCTCATTAGAAAACACACAATCCATTTTGTAGGATTTTTATCTGATGGTAGAAAATTGCTTTGATTGTCATTTGCAGTTATTGTTTTCCTTTTTTACTCATCAATAAAATAGTGATCATTCATTTCTCTTTATTCCATCCAGTTATCATAGGAAATTGATTAAAGCCTAATCGATCCCGATCTCTAATATCTAACAAAGTTGAGAAAAAAATCCATGAAAGAGAAGTCATTGTTGTTGTCATTGTCGTGGGTCCTATTAACTAGTTCGTACTCTTGTTATTTTGATTGGGGACCTGGCTAGCATAATTAGGCTTGCCCATTTACCAAACACTTCTTCCAGTGGTGGGTAGATCATACATTTATTTATCAACCATCTTTTCCGGACAACAATTCAAGATGCTTTTCTTTGATGTTTGGTTTTCCCGCAACCTCGTCTTCTAATTTCCTCTTGTCGCCCTTTTTGCTACGTCGTCTATCTGATGGGTGAAGCTTGTCTGATGGGTGAAGCTGCTACTATTTTACTAAAAGATCTTTCGCTTCTTAATCTTTCAGTCGTCTTCACTGAAAAGGTGAGGAGATGAATCGGACTAACTTTCTTTTGCCCGATCAGCTCTATTTATATAAGTTTGCTCAACCCCACCCCCCATATCTCCCTCACTGGCTACACTCCTCTACCTCACCATCAGTGTGCCTCTTCCCTCCCATCACATTCTCTTGTGTTGTCCTGTCATGTTCAATGTCACTCTTACTGATGTTCATCAAGGAGAAACTTGTGGAGAAGAACGCCATCGTCATGGAGGAGAAGGCCGTCCAATGGTGAGTATTGCTTGATTTTTAACTACTCCAAAAAATTTATCATTTGTTACAACTTTGTTATCATTCTTTACCCCTTCGCAAAGAAGAGAATGACATGCAGATTTGCAAAAGATCAACATGGAGTTGTAAAAAACAAATATGAAGTTGTAAAAAAGGATTTTGAAGTTTAAAACATTGCAAAGTTATAAAAATTCAATATGAAGTTGTAAAATCAGAGACTACAATTGTAAAAAAAGAACACGAAATTGTGTAACAAAAGATTTGTAATAAATCAATACAAAGTTATAACATGTAATTATATAATTTAACAAATAGTACTCACACATTTAAAATCTTTTAAAAATGCATAATTTTATTACTTATTCACAGATGTAAAAATGAGAGCAAACGAAAATATCTTTTTTGTAAAACCACGGAGCAATTTTTGTGTAATTAATGATTATTAAATATTATATGCACACACGTATGTACCTACCTATATGTGTGCATACGTAGGCACCTACATACGTACATACACACCTATATACATGCACATACATACATTTGTACATACCTACATACATACCTAGCTATCTACCTACCCACCCACCTACCTACATAGATAGATACATACATAGGATGCATATACGTACGTACGTACCTATCTACGTACGAACATTGCTACACATCGTACGCACATACATACTTAGATTTATACCTACATACTTAAGTGTGTGCCTATGTACATACATACATGCATACATTCATTCATACATATAAACATACATGCAAACATACATACATACACACATATAAATCTATGCACACATTTATAATTACGTCCCAAAATTCAAGTTTTACTTAAGAACACCGTTCCTTTGAACTTAATTTTGTCTTGTAGATAAGTTGATGTGCATTAATTCAAAGGTGAGTAGAGTTTCATAGAAGGTTGTAGGAGGAAGATATTTAGTTTTTCGATTGTTGATCTTCTCAATATTTACAGGTTAGTATTTTTTAGGACAATTCACTTTTAATATTATTATGTATACAATGAAGTTGATTTTATATTATCTGAATTTAAGTTGAATTTATTAAAAACAGGATAAGAGTGTACAATATACACAAGTTTGTGATTTTTTGTTGTTTTTATATGTTAATGCATACTTCTTATTTATATGCATCAATTTTAAGATTGTAATATGAACGCATGAATGCATGTATTTAGTAAGGATCCGAGTCTTATTTTTGGCTCTTAGTTAAATGAAAAAAGATTCCAGTACTAGAATGTGTAGTTGTATAATGCCAAGTTGAAATTATTTCCAAGCAAGCCTAAATACAAGTGAATTGTGCTATACTAAGTGAGAACAACACATAACAATGGAAGTATTTACATATCAAAGTTGTCACATAGCGCAAATTTGTTCTTAGTCAATGAGCAAATGTTGAAACATTACATAGAGCCTATAGACTACCTAGCCCAAGTTGGGGAGATCTACCTCGTGTGTGGATATTGATACATTTGAGATTTTGTTATGTCATAACGAAGGCCTTGCACCCACTCTTTTATCATAGGAGATTTAAACTAACCACTAACGTTATTTCCCATTCAGCCTTTGTTTTCTTTTTTTGCACTCATCTTGCACCATAGTGGTCATCATCCTTGACTACACTCCCGTACTTAGGATATTAAATCTTAAGTATAGCAAAGGCGGTGCCCACTATATATATATATATATATATATATATATATATATATATATATATATATATATATACATACATACATACTTCTCATAATTCATTTCTTGCCCTTAACTACTCTATTTTGGTTTATTCTTTACTTAAGCTATGCAAGGCCCAAGTATACAGTGGCGGTGAACTTCTATTCTTCTGATTCTTTTCACTCATGCACAGTACGAGTTGTGTTCTTTTTCACTGTGCCATGAGGAAATATTGGAACCTAAGTATAGGGTATGTCGTACGCACCCACGTACACTCGCACGTACGCGCACACACGCCCCTTTTCCTCTCTATTTTTTGATTTTTTGAAATGAATAATTGAGGGATTTTTAGATCATAATCAACTTAATTCGAGACTTCTAATTTAGCCATCAAGATAGTCAAATTTTTAATATCTTGAGTTTGCTGAAATCAACCTCTTCAGATGGACATGCTAGGAATGTTTATTTTTCACAAAATCTGAAAATATGTTCCTCTTAATATTCTAAGTAAATTCCCCAAAGATTTATTTCAAAAAGATAAAAAATAGAGAGGAAAAGAGGTTGGTGTAGGTAAGTTACCTGCACATGGGTGTAGGCTCCACATTCCTATGGAGTTGTTGTATGTTGAGTTTGGCAAGCCAAGTTTTATATACTAGTTGAAAGGAGAGAAGAGCTTTCTTGCTTGGCCTCTACCCGAGCACAACATGAGTGGCAGTCATGTCTGAGATAAGAGTGTTGTGATGCCACCACATGCATCTGGTGGCAAGTTGACATGGTGAGTTTTCTCAATAGTATTCCACGCGATGTTTCAAATGCCCTCTTCATGTGGATTTCTCTGGAGGCTGTGGCGATCTAGTGTGAAATCCAAGACCTAATCTAAGAAAGAAAGCTATCTCATGGTCAAGTTTCTACTCTAACCCATGTCACAAATCTTCCCAAGGGAGAAGAACTACGTCCTAATAGAGGATGCAGTGCCTTCGAGGGGAAGACTGCGAGTGGAGTGTGGTCAGGTAGACGAGTGCATGGTGTATCCGTGAATATAATTACGTAAAATTTTATATAAACTTGTAAAATGTGTAAGCCTTTTTCTAAAATTGTAAATAATATCTTTTGTTTAAGTAATATGGTATATAAGAGTAATTCCATAAATTAAAAAAACATAAAATTAGGATGACTGGCACTTGCACATTCACTTAAGGCTTATTGTATATCATGTTGTTTATTTCCAGGTAATTCTTAGCTTCGAGAATCATTACTCTTTCAAGAGGGTCATAGGATTTAAAGTATCCAAAATCCCTTAATTGATGATATACACACTATATCACGTGTAGTATCTCTGAGCTTGAAAATAAAAATAACCATCACTACACTTTTGCATAATTGAACCTGAGACTTGATTTCATGATTCTTGAGGATGAGAAGGAGTTTTGATCGTCTCATGAAACCTAAGCATTAATACATAAACAGTATGGGGAAAGACTTCATGTACTATATTGGCATGTCGTAACTGTCATGTGTATATCTAAGTAATTATAAAAATATTGATCTATATACGCCAACTTGGTAAGAGCTAAGGAGCTAAGTAGTGAATATTTCAAAATTTTCATAAAAAGTTTGAAATTTCCCTAAAAATTTCCACCAAAAATATGTTGCAAATGACATTGGGAGCACCCTAACATTTTAAGTGTCCACTTGGACCAAGGAAAGCAGACCATAATATCGTCTCTATACCAATTTCACTAAATAAGGATCACACGAGCACGAAAAAGGGCTCTACATCGAAATCGAAAAAAACTAGGTGTTGAAGATGCTACATAATAACACACATATGCATACCGCCATATTTAGAGAAGGCGTGTGATTCAATCCCATGGGAGATATGGTGGAGAGTTTTGGAGAAGAGACTAGTACTTGTCCTATACACAAACCTTATAAAGGATATGTATGATGGTGCTTCATCTTGTATAAGGACCCACTCTGGAAAGACTGGCCATTTTAACATGAGCATCGGTCTGCACCAAGGTTCAGCTTTGAGTTCATTCCTTTTTACGTTGATTATGGACGAGTTGACTAGTCACATACATGATGAGATTCCTTGATGTATGTTGTTTGTTGATGATATTATTTGATTGGTGTAACAAGAGATGGAGTAAATGAGAACATGGAGGTTTGGAGGCTTGTCTTAGAGACTAAAAGTTTTCGTATAAGTAGGGCGAAGACTGAATATATGGAATACACATTTGATGGAAACAACAGTCAAGGACTCAAGGTGAAGATTAGAGACGACTACACACAGAAAAAATATTCTTTTGGATACTTGAGAACTATTTTGCAACAAGATAGGGAAATTGATGGAGATGTTGCTCATGTAATAAATACGAGTTGGTTAACGTGGAGAGGAGCCTCTATTGTTCTTTGTGATAAGAAAATCTCTTTGAAAGTCAAAGGAAAGTATTACAAATCAGTCATGAGACCTTCTATGTTCTTGGATCAGAATATTAGCATGTGAACCATAGACATATGCAAAGAATGACAGTAGCAGAAATGAAAATGTTAACATGGATGTGTGGTCATACACGAAAAGATCATATTTGAAATGATGTGATAAGAAAGAAAGTTGGTGTGGCTCCAATAGAGGATAAGATGATAGCGAATCGCTTAAGATAGTTTAGCCATTTGCAAAGGAGATCGGTTGATGCATCGGTTAGAAGATGTAAGATTTGAGATGTTGAGCCGGTTAAGGGAGGATGGGGAAGGCCCAAGAAGTGTTGCAATGAGACTATCTGAAGGGATATTAGTTATCTAGATTTAAGCCCAAGAATGATCCAAAATAGATCTGAATGGAGGCAAAAAAATCCTTATAGCTGACCCTACTTAATTATGGAAAAAAGGCTTTGTTGTTGTTATGTTCTGCTATCAAATCAAAATCAAGTCCTAAAATCAGAAAAAAAAAGAGGTTTGGAATCCAATCATAATACTCCACAAGTGCGGGTGTAGAACTGTAAGAAAAGCCGGTTGCCCTGTTGCAGCTAGGTCCCTAGCAAGGGATGTAAATGCAATTAAAATAAACTTTTATACATGCAAGAATTGCCAAAAACACAAGGATCAAACACACAAAACTCCAAATAAAATCACATGCACAAGGTCAAGTGTGCTACTCTGCTGAATCTATATGTTATTTTGACTCTTACATGTGAATAATGTCTCAGGGTGAGGGTTTTCCTTGGGACAAGAAGGGGAATAGAGAATCGACCTAAGGTAGATTGGTGTCAAACAAAGGAGAGGAACGCAAATCTGGTTAGAGAAATAGTCATCTCGAGTGAATGGAGTCGACACAATAACGAGAGGAGAGCCACAAGGTACGGCCAAAAGGATTGTCTACCCATCATTGTGGGCACATAACGCATGGGAAATTGATATATGAAGTTATATAAAAGGTGAAAGGGAATGTGCGTGAAGTTGCACGACAGAAACGTTACCACAACCATAAACAAATACAAATCAACTCACACATGTGGAATCACCCTCGATGACGTCGTAAGAATTCAACTTACTATCTTGTTTTTTAGGTTATTTTCACAAACATGTAGGCAAATGAGCAATCGTCAGTTATTAAGTGACTAGCGCAAGCATAATAACTATGTATAATCCATTACTCCACTTCCTTTGTAACATGTCACCTTCACCTATGAGGCCCTTACATCACAGGTAGTATTTGAGCAATTACTTAGTCAAATATGGTAAAGAACCGTTAAAGAAAACCAGTACTTTTCCTGAAAGGATTTTGGATGTGGGTCGATGAGGTAGGGCTCCACCATGATAGTACTCTTGATGCTCTGATAGCTAGTTCGAAGGCTACTCATCCACATACGATGGAAGTGTTATCCTTTATAAATCCGAAGTGGATATGATAGAGTACTTCACAGAAGAAAATGGGGACTTGGGTCTTAAGGGGTATGTGCCTTACTCGGTCTGGAAGGTACATGAAGACAATGAGGGGATTTCTCTCCCAATATATAAGTTCAATTAACTGATTTTATTTAAATTAAAATGTTAGCAATGACTTTTCTAATTTTTGAGGTTTTCATTTTTTGAGATTTAATATAACATGATTAACAAGTTTTCCAATTCATTTTATCCCTAAGTCTGAGAAAATAAGGGGGAGAAGTAAGAAATATCAATTAACGGAAAACACAATTATACATGCAACGGTGGGAAGATTTACATTAGTCCAACAGTCTATATACAAGATAACCTCATACATTAATTTATAAAATCTAATCCAATGCATGAAAAGATGAGAATCAATACTAAAATTTGGAGTATATTAGCAGGATGAACTTTTTTATCCGGTTAACTGAGACATATTTTAACTACCTATGGGAATAAGCATAAGACTAAGTAAATCCGCTAAAAACCATGGAAAATAAAGAGAAATGGGAGATGAAAACTCAAAAAAATTGGGTTGAGCCCCACCAGCATCGGTTAATGAAATAGGATGTAAAAGAATAAGAAGTGTCAGTGTACAAGCTAGGAGTACTTAGGAAGACCCTAAACTACAACAATACTGATAACTAAAAAAGAAATCTAACTATTATAATGATACCGGTTGCATACTGACTTACCAATACTGATAACTAAAAAAGAAAGGTAATTATTACAATGCTACTGCTTGCAGACTGACTTACATTGCCATCTAAAACTTACCTTGTAATGAATAGACCAACCTCTGCTCTATAACCCGAGCCAGCTTTGTAAGAAGTTAGTTGATCTTGCAGGCTATACACCAAACATCGATAAGAAAAAATCAATAAAAATATGAGAAATAAATACGAAAATAAAAGAAACGTTTTCTCAAAATAAAAAAAAACATGAAAATAGAAGCTGTAAAAATCCAAAATAATAAAAAAATAAAAAAAGGAATTGAAAAAAAATCAAAATGAACAATGAAAATCAAACTAAAAATCATGAACAAAAAAACTAGAAAAAGAAAAATTAAAATAAAAAAATAAGAAATTGACGAAACAGGAGATACTCAGGAAATCAACCACAAAAGCATACCATCCCAACAGCAACATCATTTTGAAAATGCAAAAGCCAATCGAGTGGAAGGAGGTAACGGGATAAAGTGGATTATGTCCTTATGCAACTCGGTGCGATAAGTACGAATTTCAAACAAGGTTTATTTTGTGATATTTATGCTCCAAAAAAATTTGATGTATAATGGAAGTGTAGAAGTGCTTAACTTAGGGAAGCTCGAAGCTAAGTAAGAGTATTCCTGAGTATATATGTGCAAAAGTCATTTTTTCATGTAATTTGCTTTTGTTATTTTTCTTCTTTTTATATTTTTATATGATTTTTGTGTTTATGAATTTTTAGTTATTTTTATTTTGATATTTTTATGGATTTTTAATTTTTAAACTAAAGATGGATTTTGAAACAGATAATACGGTATAGTGTCGAATATGATGATCAAAGTATATGTAAATATTATATAGTATGCCTAAGTGAAAGTGAAAGTGAAATGTGTGAATGATGTGTAAGAATGAAGTGAGGGCTTGTGCAATGTGTGGAAGAGAGTGCATCATGTAGAAATGAAGTGTGCTAAGTACATTGAGAGTGAAGCATGTCAGTAATGAATGTGTGAAACAAACTGCGTACCAAATTGACAGGAAAAAAACAAGATAATGAAAGTGAACAAAACTAAACACAAAAGCTATTCAAACATTGCTCAATTTTGAAAATTGAAATCAAATAAATTATAACCTTACATTTGGATTGTAGTTAAAACATCTGTTTTGCATTATTTTAAAATTTAAAAAACATGGTGAAGCTTAATTAACTCCCTATCATTTGAGATTTTTATTTGGATTTTTATGACACATGTATGATTTATAAAAAGAAATGAGGTGAACCTATCCATATTTACCCATTTAACTTTGTGAAAATCATTATAAATCATACATTGGCCTAAAATTCCCCAAACACCGGTGATTGTAGTCTCAATTAAGCTCTTTCATACAACCAAAAATCTTTGCATTTTTCAAGTATTTTGTACTTCTAAATAAATGTTGAGTATATGTACTAATTGATTTTTAATTAAGTCCACGTAACTTATTTTACCAAAAGTCAAGTTTCCCTAGATTCGTCATTTATAGCTCAGCCATGGGTAATTTTGGTCTGGATTGATTTTGAGATGTGGATTCATTAAAATTATATTACCGAAAATGAATCTATTTCATTCAAAAAGTCATTAAAAAATATATTTCAAAAATTCAAAAGAAATAGAGTATGTGTATTTTGCATCATTTGAATGAGTTTCATAATTTTCGGACATCATTTGTGTGAAAAATGTAAAAATACCCCCAAAGCTAATCTATTTTTATGCATGCATTTTAAGTCAAAAAATAACATAATGTTCCAGATTTGTAATCAAATAAGGTTTAAAGGAAAAATAGTAGTTACTAATTTTGACTTAATTTTATTTAATTTTAGTTTGGTTAAGTTGTCCTGTCTATCTTGAGAATCTAATTCATTTGCATTTCATTTACATCCTATTTGCATAAAAATATAAAAAAAAATGTCTCCATAATTAAAAACGGACCTACTTACTATTTAACTTGAATGGAAGCAGCATATTTACCTTCTAGTGTCGACCCTAGGACGTGTCTAGGTAAAATAAACATATGCCACATTGCAGTAATTGATTGCTTGATATTCTTGGCAGTTTTTAAATTGTCGCTTGATTGTCCAACTACAACAAGAAGACATAATTAACTAAGGATGATTGCCACTCTTCAAATGGTGTTGTTGGGAAGCAAACGATTTAGGTTCATTTTAGAAAACTTAGTGTTTAATTTTTCCACTCCTCGGGTAGTCTGAATCTCGAGTCTTTCTTGTAATTATTTCTTTGATTTATGTGCATTTTTCATTATTTATTTCTTTTCTTGTTTTTGTTTACATGTTCTCATATCTCTCTAATACATTTGTTTTTATTTGTGTGAGGGCATGATGGACGGGAGTGACGACTTAGGTGGTTGTGCAACTCAAGTGCACCGAAGGTTGGCGGTTCATGGAGCAAGATGGTTGTAGAGGTGCAAAAATGGTAATTTTTTGGAGAGAGAGAGAGAGGGAGGGAGGGAGAAATGTGTTTAGAATAGGATTTACTTTTAATTCATTATTCTTGTAAATAATTGCAATAATTGATTTCTTTATAGTGAACTTCATCGTAATCTGACACTTGCAAACTAAACTAGACTTTAGGCATGTTTCGACCCCAGTTGGGTGGTCGAAGCCCTATGGTTGTTTCTGGTGTGTGCCATAGGACTAGGTTACATAATAGTCGATTGAGGCTTGCTTAATTTTTTGGATGTGCTCGTAGTTCTAAGAACACATTTTCCACTTAATAAGGCACACTAGATCATTCTACTTAGCTTCAAATAATATAATCGTCCCTACTAATAAAATTGTACGCTAATGTGTTGTTTTTCTCGATTTTTACATTCATTTAATTATGAACATCCTTCTTGTAGATTGTGGGGGCGATTTATAAAGTTTGCATTTATGCATCCCTTTGTACAATTTGGGAAATATGTCAAGGCTATCTTGATATTATACAACCGTTGATCTAAAATTTAGATCATAGATGATGATGTAGGGCTGTAGATTTAAAGAGTTATATTGAGGACACAACCGACATCGTCAAGTGATCATCAAGAAAGGATCTCCAGTCTCTGAACGAGACGGCAATCTCTCTTGAGAAATTGAATTCCGTTCAACCTCTTGATGTAGGTCCTATGCATGGGAATAGTGATTCAGAGGTGTCAGATAAATCGGTCAAAGAATTGACCATAAGTCAATATATTAACCAAAAGTTAATGTGTTGACCAAAAGTTAAAATATTGACCAAGATGGTCAAATTGTTGATCAACGCCAAATTATTGATCAAAAGTAAATTTATTGACTTTAAGTTAAACCATTGACCTAAGGAGATCGAGATAACACAAGACCTTTCGTATGTTTTCATGAAACATGCACACATCCTCTGTTCAGATACATATACACATACATATATGTCTGATTATGTACATTTTATAGACCAATAGCTTGATGATCTAAGAAGGTCTATATACTGGCGAGTTGATGTGCATATGCAGACTCGTGAGATGTATGATCTCTCCAAGGAATCATACAAGTTCTCAGAATCAAAATACATGAGCTCACTCATGAGATATTAGGAATAAACCAAATTCCATTGATAGTCATCTTGCTTATGAAACAAGACAAGAATTTGAGAGCACGAAATATGCTTTTGGAAAGCATATGAGTGACATTGTCACTTTAAGTTCGATTAAGAATTTACCGATAAACCTCAGAGAAGATGATCAAATATGGATTTGGACTTCGGTCTTAATCATGGTCTTCTGATATGTAGAATGTGCATGTATTGGGAATACTCGACGGTGATGCAATCTTAAAAGGTTGTATACCACTACACTTCCATTCCGAAGAAGCGATGAAATCGAGTAGATTTCTATTATTTCGATTTGTCTCTTAATGAATTTAAATTAATTGGATTAAATATCAATCCATAAACCCATTTCTAATTCTAATTAGATGGAGAAATGGTTCAGAAATGGATACAAATGGTTCAGAGAAATGGTTTGAAATGGATCCAAATGGAATTTCTCAAACTAATTTAAATCATGATATGAGATGCTATCTCAATAGCAAGTCACTATACATGCCATACAACCACTCTGGCCTTATCTCAAAATATTCGTCGATGTTGCAATGAATCTTAATTGGATCCTAATTGGATTAGGATTCGTACATTGTGAGATCGATCGACATTAATGTTGATCAATAATAATGTGTGAATATGATTCACACATTTAGGCACGTCGACTAAAATGAATGTTGATTCATAATAACTAATTACGTGAATTTGATTCACATTAAAATGAAAGAACTTGCGTATGATTATGATTTACACAATCAATGTTAATATGAACTGGATTCACATTAAATATTGATATGTAAATAAGATTTGTGAATATCATCCATACATATGCATGATTAATGTGGACATTGATTCACACTAATGATGCATAATGAATTTGATTCACATTTAATTATGGGGCTAATGTGTGAATTGGATTCACACGATCCATGTTAATATAAATAGATTCACACTAAATATTGATAAATGTAAATTAGATTTACTTTAGTTATAGGCTAATAAATTGGTATGCTCCCTCATCTCATGTACATAGTGAAACGGTTTTGAAACTATTTCTAGTACCATGTGGTTTCACCTTTGAATTTTTTTATTATATACTAGCTATGTGACTCATACGATGAGTCTATTTATCTGGATTGTATCCGAAACTTCTTCTGATTCAGTGATGTACAAGGCTAATCACCCTCCTTCAAATAGTATCAGAGCATAGGTTATAGGTTGGAGGATTTGGATTGGTTCCAAAGTCCAAGGATGAAAGGCCTAAAGATCAACGGTTTGTGGTATATTGTTCTTTAACAACTTTTGTATTTTGAAAGCTTCGCTGACACATGGTGTTGCGAATATTCTCTCTGATTTTGAACATTATATTTGGATATTAATGAAGTTTAGAAGTTCTAGAGTCATACCCAAAAGACCTGTCAAAAGTTGGTGGCATACAGACGAAGATTCATATGTAGAAAGTATCCACAAGCTTGGGTTTCGTTCAAAGATAGCAGCAAATAATTATGAACTTTTTTACTATTTATTTTTTAATCATATAGTATTTAAAATACTAATTATAAGTCATTAATAAAGTCCCTAATTAGTGTAAAAAATGTTCAGCATGATTCCGACTGTGCTGCCTCGAGATATTGGACTTCTATATATGTAACGTCCCGGGCTTAGGTCCCCGGTCCGTTATCGAAGCATTACTGGCCCTGACAACCTCTTGGGATCGGGCCCATACGGGGTCGATTAACCACCCCCAAAATGCTTAAGCCGGATTGTCAAGTAGTAATCTCGTCACTATTTATCCCACCCGGGAACTTATTGTTTTACGATGTGGGACTATGTTGGGGTTTTACAACCTCCCCCACTTATATTCGCAACGTCCTCGTTGCGACATGGCACATTACTTCTTCCCAGTGACAGTGGCGGCTGCACGCTCCGGGTAGCCATTTCCTCCAACCTCTTGTAGGGGCGGCTCCACCTCTCGGGTAGCCCTTTCCACTGTCAGAGGGCGTTCGGCTCTGATACCATTTGTAACGTCCCGGGCTTAGGTCTCCGGTCCGTTATCGAAGCATTACTGGCCCTGACAACCTCTTGGGATCGGGCCCATACGGGGTCGATTAACCACCCCCAAAATGCTTAAGCCGGATTGTCAAGTAGTAATCTCGTCACTATTTATCCCACCCGGGAACTTATTGTTCCACGATGTGGGACTATGTTGGGGTTTTACAATATAAGAGTTGGAAGAGGACTCGATAAAATACTATGATTTTTTCCTATTTATGGACTCAGAATCGATGAGAATATATTTGATAAAATTACATCACGAGTTAGATCTAATATTTTGGAAATATTTAGGGTCACGATGAATTTTAAGTCAACGTTATATGGTGCCTCCCAATATGAAGTATGATAGTCTCAACTTACAAATTTAGAATCTTAAATCATATTTTTTATTTATGCTTATAAGTGATATATTCATATCTGAGGTTGGACTCAACATTTGCAAAAATAATTGGTATTGCAACTACTTTTGAGTGCATATAATGTGATGGCTTCCAATTTGAAGTGCGGTTATCATAACTTACAAATTCGAAATTCAAATCATATGTTACTTCATATTTTTTGGAAATATGTGATACTTAGAATATTTCTTTTTCATATTTACTATATTTATTATCTGCACACTTGACTATGAATTGATAACACAATGTACAAACTGATCCAATCATATTAATCCTACTGAGATGAATTTGGTGTCTAAGCATAGGCTACTGTAGTGGTTAATTAATTGTCAACTTACTTGGTAAAGAAGTGCTCTCACTCAATTCTTTACATCACCCCGTCGAGCTTAATTTGAGAAATACTAATATGAACAAGTCAAGTTGTGCTCTTATAAAATTGGAAAAAATGTATAAGTGTGCATATGCAAGATAAATATTGCATGTCCTAAAAAGGACAAAGTTTTATTTATATATCAAGATTTTTTTAATAGATCATTTGGATAACATTGGTTTAATGATATTAAATTAATAATAAACAATAATCTATTGACCACTATTATGAACTAGATTTTCCTTATCGATTAATCATGAGAGTATGCTTCGAAATGATAAAAAACTTCAATTTAAACAACATATGGATAAGTCATATGATGACATGGTCTCCCATCATTGAGGAGGGTGCTATCATTATGGATTGTACGAAGGGGATGCTTAGACAAAGGCATAGATCCGTTGTACAAGTGCACATGGATTAGGTCGCTTCGTTTCTCGAAATAGATGGGCCGTATGCATTGGGACCCCAATATTGTTTCTCATATAATTGAAGTATTATTGGATTGTACATAGTGTGCAATATTGTGTTCCTTGATGGTTGGATTAATTAGCAACATGTCAACATCACCTTGAGGGGTGGGCATGGAGTTAAAGACAACATTGGGAATGCAAGTTGGACTTACAAGGCAGAAAGAGTTCTCGCTTCTGTTCACCTAATTTTATGTTCTCATATAATTGAGGTATGATGAAATGAGGTATTTATTACCATACCTCATGTTTTGAAAGTTGGAAAGGGAATGGACTTTCAAAGTAACAAAATGCAAGCCAAGTTTGATTTAAGTAATAATATCTTAATCGAAATAAATATATATATACACAAATTGTTTTGTTTCAGATTGCATTTACTAAAATCAAAAAATATTAATATTCTTATGTATAATCAATTTTCATAGATAAGATCAATGATTATCAAGAAAGGATCTCCTGTCTCCAAAAGAGATGGCAATCTTTCTCCAAAGATTGGCATCTGGTCAACCTCTTAATGCAGGTGCTCTGCATGGGAATAATGATTCGGAGGTGTCAAAATATGAAAATATAAATTCCAGGTTATCTAGGTCCTCTAGCATATATGATGCATAAGCAGTTGGAAAAATCAAGGTCGATATGTGGATTGTATACTATGATTATTCCATTCCAAGGGAATGATGAAACATGATTGATTTTACTGACACCACTCATATTCTAAATAATATTTATATCGATTGGTTCGTAGTTTATCGAACATAAATCAAGATCTAAAGAGTTGGGGATTGATCCAAAGAGTTCATGATCAACTTGTTAATTATCATGATATGAGATATAATATGATATCTAGTCTTTATACATTGCCTACATAATTTCCCTGTCGTCGTCTCCACATTTCCATGAATGCAACACAAAAGTTCTAATATGATCAAGAGTTCTTTATCCAAGAGATTGAGAATTGGAATAGCAGGATTGAGAAATCCTTAGGGCTTGTTTGGTTGCAGGGTTGGACAGGGTTGGGTTGGGCAGGGGTACTCCTGTGAATAGTAAACTGTGAGGAGGATTGAGCTGTTTGGTTGGAGGCAACCCTGCAACCAAACAGGCCCTTAGGGTGTGTTTGGATAGTGGGTTTAGGTGGGTTAATTTGGTTGCATATATCCCATTTTTGGATTTTGGTGTTTGGATAGATGGTTAAACTGGGGGTGGGTTAGAAGTGATTTATTGTGATATGATTGTATTGAAGTTTGAAAAAGTGAGTAGTTATTGTGATGTGATTGTATTGAAGTTTGAAAAAGTGAGTAGAAGTGGAGTAGTTTATAATTTTTATATGATATGATGGTATAATATATTATTTTTTAATGGAATAGATGAAATAAAATTAATTTATTTAATATTTTAAAAAAGGGAAAATGTGGGACCCACTTGGAAAGAGAAAGAATGTGGTAAGGGGGTTTACCCCCCTACCCGAACGACACTTTAGGGTGTGTTTGGATAGTGGGTTTAGGTGGGTTAAACTGATTGCAGGTAATCCATTTTTGAATTTTGGTGTTTGGATAGAGTGTTAAACTGTGAGTGGATTAGAAGTGGATTTATTGTGATATGATTGTATTGAAGTTTGAAAAAGTGAGTAGTTATTGTGATGTGATTGTATTGAAGTTTGAAAAAGTGAGTAAAAGTGGAGTAGTTTATCATTTTTATATGATATGATGGTATAATATATTATTTTTTGATGGAATAGATGGATAAAATTAATGTATTTAATATTTAAATAAAGAATAGATAGTGAGCCCTACAAGAAAGAGAAAATGGGAGGTTTTGAGGGTAAACCCCCATCCGAACGGCACCTTAGATTGCTGATTGATCTTCGTGATATGCGAATGTGATTCACATATTCGAACTAGAATTAATGTGAATATGATTCGTATTTGGTATTAAGATTCATAGTCTGTCCAAGAATATGAACATTGCCTCCTTAATCTATGCACATGCATTGTCTCAAGGGGGAGGAAACTCACCTTTTTATGTAGTAATTCCAACAAAAATCAAATTCCTGGACCTCCCAACAACCCCTTCCAAACTTGGAATCCACGGGCACAAGTCACCCAACCCCCTCTTGAATCAACGTCCCCGATCTATCGTCTCATCGAGATCTAACGCTCCCAAAGCCGCGCTTCATCACCCCCATATGAAAGACCCCATCCCCGTCTCGGGTCTCTCGGGGCGCGGGTATCTCCAACCCGTTCCCCCTCATCCCCCCTCCCTCTCCTTCTCCCCTCCTTCCCCCTCTGCGCACCACGCCCTCTTCCCCCACCACTTCTCTCCCATATTTGCCCCTCACCTTCTCTTTTATTTACGTCTTCTCCTCTCTCTCTCTCTCCTCTTCCCCGCACCTCTCCCCTTCTCTTCCTTCCCATCTCCCACCAATCTAACCCTATCCCTTCCCACCCCCTCCCACAGTTCCCCATCCGACGGCACACGCTCTTCCACGTCTTCCTCTCCTCACCGCCTCTCCTATTTATCCCTTCCTGCTTCCTCGCCCATCTAGGGTTTGCTTCTCCGCTCACGGTTCCTCCCAGATCATTCTCTCTCCCGCCATCTTGCGAGGTAATCCCCACGATCCTTACTCCGTTTTGGATCTTCAATATCATTCGACTTGCGGACTCGTGTTTTCCTTGCTCTTCTAAGGAATTTTTCGCGGATTTGTGCGTTGATGTTGGGACAGTTTCCGTGATTTTTCGATGTAGGATTGTTGGAGGTGTGGTTTTTGCGGAATTGGCGGTGTTCGTTATGGCGATTGTGAAGAGCAGCGCGGGGTTTAGAGATTCGAGGGTAGATGGGGGATTCTCGTCATCGAGTGGTGGTGATGAGTCGAGCGGGGATGCGGCGGTGAGAGCAGATAGCAATTCATCATCTTTGGGGTCCGAGGATGGCTCGGATGATGCCTCTGAAGTTGATTCTGGAATCGAGTTGGACGATTTTGATTATGCGGGTCTGGGGGAGGCTGGTGCAGAGTTATGTCAGGTCGGGAGCCAGAGCTGTTTGATACCTCACGAGCTTTACGACCTCTCGGACATGAAGGAAGTGCTCTCCTTGGATGCGTGGAATAATTGTCTCACGGAGGAGGATCGTCTTGGGTTGGCAGAGTACTTGCCTGATATGGATCAGGAAACATTCATGCGTACGCTGAGGGAACTTCTCAGTGGGAGCAATTTCCATTTCAGTAGCCCGTTGGCACAGTTGTTTGAACAGTTGAAGGGTGGGCTGTGTGAGCCAAGAGTCGTGCTATATCGCAGGGGCCTGGATTACCTTAAGAGGCGTGAACACTACCACCGGATGGCAGAGTACCATAACACCATGATTAATAGCCTCACCCAGATAAGGGGTTTGTGGGAGAATTGTGCGGCGTACGGGATAGAAGAGAAGTTGCGGGTTTTGAACATACAGAAAAGCCAGAGGAAGTTGGGATACAATGAGCAAGGGAAAGTAGCCTTGAAAACAGACTTGGATGCCGAGGATGATTTTGTAGCTAGATGGAATAGGAGGCTCAGTAATGTTGGCAGGCAGCATTACTCCCCGGAAACTTCTCTTCCGGCAATCTCTTACCAAAGTCGTCTGCGTGAGGAACCAGTCGTTTTATTGAAAGATCAGCCAAAGGCAATGATGAAGGTTGGTGGATCAAAGAGTACGCATTTGAAAAAGGGGCATACTGGATCTGCTTCGAAGGTTGGCCATGCTATAGGGTCGAACAGAAACATTGCTTTGAGTCCCTTCCGTCTTGAGCAGCCTGCACCTTTTGATTATGGAAGCAGGCCTCGAAATAAGCAAAAAGACAGCTATCGTTATGATGTAGATGATGCAGATGAAGATGATTATGAGATGGACAGATTTGGAACTAAGGCCAAGTATGTGAAGAAACAAGAAAACTCAAAGAGAAGGCATGGGCAGTCGTTATCGGTAGATTATGGCAATGAAGAGGATCAGGGTTACAGTGGTTTGAGTCGATTGGCTAGAAAGAAGGATGCTAATCCATCTTTAGCTTCTAATGATCCATATTTTTCGAAGAAATCAAGGCATCTTGAAGTAGACCGAGGTGGTTCTGCTAGAGGCAGTCCCGAGCATCTTTCTTTGAGAGGAGACTGGGCTGATGGTACTTCTGGATACCCGCACTCTCGAAGGGGCAGCACACAGAAAGAAGCCGTCTCCATGGGCCATCTTGAAGGACATCCAGAAAGAAGCAGTAAGAAGAAAAGTTTCAATGGAGAAGATTTGATGAAAGCATATTCACAGAAACCTGGGCCTTATGTCTATTCTGATCGTACAATTCGTTCTCCATTGCTGAATGTTAGAAGAAAATCTTCTCAAAGCGATGGTATGGATGCAGAGTACATTAATTCTCGGTCATCACTTTTGGGAAATGAAGAATCTGATTCTGATTCGTCTGAGCAGCAGGTAGAGGAGGATATTTCTACTCAAGTAAAGAAAATGAAACGTTCGAAAACTATCACAGAAAAGCATCGAAACACTATGTATGGATCCTTGCGCATTAATAATGATGCCAGGAAAGCTGTGACAAAAAGCAAGAAAAATGGAGGTTTGCTGTCTCAGATGCCCAAGGAAGATACTTATAAATTAAAAATGCAGAAAGCTCATAAAAGTTACACACATGGCTTTGCTTCTGAAAATCTTTCTCCTGCCAGATTAACTGATGATAAAAAATATATGTATGATATGGATGCAGAAATGGAGGAGGATGGCTATGGAGGAAGAACTGAGATGCCGATGGGTAAGAATCATTCTGCTGGAAGAAAGAGAAAGGGGGGTGATCTTGAATTGACCCCATCAAGTATGCGTGAATACTTGGGTGGCACTTTGTTGATGGACACAGATGAAGTTCCTGATGCATTTGGTAATCAGGTGGGCATAGGCATGCCGGGAAATTCTAAGACAGAGTTTGATAACAGTGGACCATTACTCATGCCACACTCTGGAAGTAAATCTTGGGCAGCAAAGCGGAAGCTAGACAGGTCCAGGCTTCAGCAAGGTGGGTCAGATAAGCTTGCTGATTTTGTTATATCTAAAAAGATTGGTAAAAAGAAAATAGAGGAAGGTTTTTCTGTGATGACTCCTAATCATGTTTCTCCAGTAAAGGAGACAGTGGCAGAACCTGAAATGAAACCACCCAGGAAGCAATTTACTCCAATTACTCCTACTGTTCATACTGGCTTTTCTTTTTCTATTGTCCATCTTCTTTCCGCCGTAAGAAAGGCCATGATTACTATGGATGCTGAAGATACTGCTGAGGTCAGTGGTGTTGACAGAAGAAAGGATAATGTAGATGCAAATCCTTTGGAGGAACAAAAAGGCATGCCTCCTCCGCTCACTGTTCAAGAGATTGTGATTCGGCTAAAGTCCAATCCTGGGGATCCTTGTATTCTTGAAACACAGGAGCCGTTGCAAGACTTGGTCAGAGGAGTTCTGAAGATATTTTCATCTAAAACAGCACCTCTAGGTGCAAAAGCATGGAAGCCTCTTGTAGCATATGAAAAATCAACGAAAAGTTGGTCATGGGTAGGACCAGTTTCAGCCAGCACTTCTGAACCAGTTGAGGAGGAAACATCACCTGAGGCTTGGGATATTCCTCATAAAATGCTTGTCAAATTGGTAGATGCATTTGCCAACTGGCTAAAAAGTGGCCAGGAGACCCTTAGGAAAATTGGAAGCCTTCCACCTCCTCCTGTAATTGTATTGCCCAATTTAGATGAGAAGGAAAGGTTTAAGGAACTAAGGGCACAGAAGAGCCTTCACACCATCAGTGCGAGCTCAGACGAAGTGAGAGATTATTTCCGGCAGGAGGAATTTTTAAGATATCAAGTCCCTGAAAGAGCCTTCTCCTACACTGCTGCTGATGGTAAAAAGTCCATTGTTGCACCCTTGAGAAGGGGTGGGGGCAAACCAACTTCCAAAGCTCGAGATCACTTTATGCTGAAGACGAACCGCCCGCCACATGTTACTATTCTCTGTTTGGTAAGGGACGCAGCTGCAAGGCTGCCAGGAAGTATTGGAACTCGGGCAGATGTCTGCACCCTTATCAGAGATTCTCAGTATATCGTGGAAGATGTTTCTGATAATCAGGTCAATCAAGTTGTCAGTGGTGCCTTGGACCGGTTGCATTATGAACGCGATCCTTGTGTGCAGTATGATAGCGACAGAAAATTATGGGTTTATTTGCACAGAGATAGGGAAGAGGAGGACTTTGAGGATGATGGCACATCGTCTACAAAAAAGTGGAAAAGACCTAGAAAGGAGACATCGGAGACTCCTGATATGGGGCTTGTACCAGATGCTAACCAACAATTTAATGGAGAACAGGATGCTGCTGGCAGCGCTATTTATGAATTTAGTTCTGATCCTAATACTTTACCATCCTCCATTCACATCGGAGAAAAGCCAGAACTTGTGTACAGTGATTTACGACCTACTAATGAGAATGTGGAGCCATTAAAAAATCCAATTCAGGTTAGCTCTCATCAGGGGCAGGGAATGCCCTGGGATGTCCTTGGCATGAATGCTGTGCAGCATGGAAATCAAATGCTATGTCAGCAGAACTGTACAAATGAGGAATTTGACGAGGAAGCATTTGGTAGAGGAAGGCCTGTAGGTTTGCTAAATGCTAGCTTGATGTAAAGAAGGTGGTGATGACTTTTATCTTCACATTCGAGAATGATTTAACTGTTCAGGTAATCTTTTCATTCTTTTTGTTAGTTCGTAGATACTTTATAATATTATAAGCTTTTTTGAACTTATGTTCTTAGGGAGGTCTGGCAGTTTATCTGTAATTGGATTTATCTACACTAACAACTAATGTGAAATTTCGTAACACGATTCTCTCTTCATGTTTGGGTTTATGCATTAGTATTCTGCTTTCTTTCTTCCCATTCTGCTGTCCCTATTACGGACAGTATGTGATTTTTTCATATTAAGATATTGGCCACAATGTCTTTTGTTCCAGATATGGTTTAGTTAGAGAACACTGCTTGTAAAACTCGTAAATAGGTATGATGCCACAACTTCTAGTTTCGTCCTTTCCATCTTTTAACTTTTGAGATTCTCTGCAAAAAGATTAGTAGTAGAATGTTGTACTCAAACTCATTACTTGATTGGTCTACAATAGTTCCCTAGTTGCTGTCTAAATGTCGAGATGTCCATGACATTGATTGTGAGGGATTTGGCAAGATAAGTAACTTACCTATTTGCGATCTTAACATAGTTGAAACTTGAAAGAGGAATATTCTTTGGCTTTTGAAAAATAAAATTTCAAAAGAGTGACATTTTCCCTTCAATTGGTGTCCTTAGGAGTCCTTGTGAGATGGAAAATATCTCCCCTTTAATTTATCTTCTTCTATCCTGGTCCTGATTGTGGTGGTCAGAAAATGGAAAGTAAAGGGTGAGCTAGATTCATCGCTTACTAGTTTTTACCTAAAGAGGAAAAAAGGTTCTTGTGATACGGAAAATTGTCATCTGGCTGGGTTTTTTCGAGGGAGGGAATGGAAACAACAGTGAACCAGACATGATGCACGGACTTTCTTCTAAAGAAAACAGCTCCAACCACCCCGAGTTGGGCAAGCTTTTTTTTCAATTTTTTGATGAACCTAGTTGTTTATATCTGCATCAGTTGGAAGCTGGCAGTGGGTTCTGCTGCATGTGGAGTCCATTTGCCTGGGAGCTTGTTTGCCAACTTGTTCATTGTGCTTAACTTCAATGAATGAAACAAGTCTATTCTTTTCATGAGCACTTGACAACAATCGCTATCTTCATTTAAATAAATGCCACATGACAGAAAATATCGCAATATCATTAGGCTTCTGCATGTGCCTCGTAGCAAAAGTTTCTGTGGTATCACATTGGGCTTGTGGATAACACAGGCTATGTCGAAAAAACCTAAAGGAAAATTGATGTTGGTTCCACCGTGAATGGATGCTTTTGTTTTCCATTTTATATTGAACTTGTTGCAGCTAGAAAATATCTGTCATCAGTCGGGTCTTTTGAATGTTTGCAGGGCCTGCACACTCTATGGATACAGACTTGAGTCGGAATTGAACCACCTGCAACCATAGGCAATCGGCCCTGATGGGCGGAGCTGCCCTACTAACCTGAGATGATGGTTTGTCTCATCACTTGCTGGATATTGTAAATTGCCATCAAGCATCTGGAATAATGCTGTCTCTGTTGGACATTCATTCCTGAGAGAGGTATTTGTTAAAATCCAGAAAAAATGCCATTCTTTTTAGAGCATCAAAGGTCGTTAATTACGTTCGGTAGCAAAGGTAGCACACGCATCAGCTTGGGTCGATAAGTTGGTCTTGTATTTTTCTTCATCTCTTTTTTCGGTTTCTGGGCGATTGTCGAAAAAGATATATTGAATGATGAAGATGCTCATGTTTTTCTTTAAAAATGTATCAACTGCAGTGCTACTCTCCCTTGTAAACAGCATACCGCATTAGCCATGGTTTGTAGTGTGCTCTGTATAGTGATGGAATGCATATTCACCATCTACTTGACATCTGTAAATTTGATCTTTTGCTTTGTTCTGGTTTTTTCTCATGATTACAAGTGGAAATTGTTCCAGGCGTTTTACATTCTATGACGAGGAGAATCACTCTATCATTTTTATAAGAAATAAGAAAATGGGGACACTGAAACTAATTTTTTTGATAAACTATGATGTTAGGGCATGCCATTTTTTCATGTGAGGGTCTTGCCTCTGTCTTTACTAGAAACTCAAGTTGCTGAGTGAAAATTGCCCTGTTAGAGATATCACGTCCGAAAACTTGTCCAAATCCATGTGGCTGTTGATGGGGCAGTCATGTGGAGGTAAACACATTCGTGTCTTATCACATGTTATAAATGTCAGAACCTATTGATCATCACATGCTATAAATTTCTGAACCTATTTCTCAATGCTCTCTTGCTTTAATCTCAAGCCATTCCTGATGGTCGGGATTCTTCAACAGTCGGTAAGAAAACCTGCCATGCCATATTAAAAACTAAGGTGAAAGCTATTTCTCGAAACTTCAAGGATGCCTTCCTCATTGGATAAAGGTTGATCGAATTTTCTTTCCCAAAACTGTAATTTGGCCGGAAATTTTGTAAAATCACAAATTTTCCTCAGTCGACAATCCCTTGGTTTTATTCCAAATCCAACGATTACACCCGGAGAAACAGATTCCACGTTTATCTTTTCTTTGTTAAACTTCAATGAATTGCTGGAAGTTATTCACTCAGCTAAATGGTAAAGGCCTTGTCTTAAAATATTCATGTCTTATCCCCCAAATCCATCCAACAGCGTCGGAATATAATCATCTTACTTATCACATATTATTCCTTATCTCTCATCGAAATGAGTGGAAGTTTTTTTTAATAGTAGGTCCGATAATTTCGGAGGTCCGGAACATCTCCCTTGAGATTCGAACTCGAGTCTTTTAAGATGAAGGCACACTGCACTACCACCAGACCACTCCTTTCAAGTGAAAGTTGATCCATTGAACTACTACCTTTGATGCTCGACAAGAAGAATATACTTTGGGGAAAGAAAAAAAAGTTTTCGCATACAAATATAACATTTAGGAAATCTAAAAAATGGAATAAGTGTCTCAATGAAATAACATGGGATTGATGTGCACTTTGCCACTGCAATTGACAACTTTCCAATTGGAGCCTCTGATCAGAATTACTAATTTCCCCATCGGGTCTGGCGACATTGAACCTTTCTTCACAACGAATATTGTATATGTTGCTATATTCCTCTCAATAAATCATATAATAAGCGATTATTCATAGACTTTTTCTTTTATAATTGTTGTTAAATTAGTTACTCATTGATCAGAATCCTCCTAAGACAATCATTGACATTAATGAAATAGATGTTGCGGTGACTCCCACCTGGGGAGATCACTCTCTTTTCCGTAAAAAAAAAGATAATCATTGGCAAGTTTATTTAAAACCTGGACTTTCTCTTTTTATTTCCATATCTAAGCATCTATTATTTCTACCATCGTTACTTCCGCTCAAGACTGGCGTATCTAGATCCTTATTTCTTTTGAGAATTTATCTGTAACAATTATTTTCATCCCATCTTATAGTTCCTTCCCTACCTGAACTGTGATATTTGGAAGCTCAAACTTCCCATTCGTATCTCACTTTTTATATGGTTTTCTCCATGGAGACACATCGCTACTGAAGATGGGCATTCCCATCGTCTCTCGCCAGTGCCGTCGTCCACATCCTCCTCATACCGAGGCTTGATCCCAACTTTTTAAGCGTAGTCACCTTTATTAAATTGTTTTTTACTTGGATTAATATCAAAATGTGGAATCACTCCAGAAACCATCCACGAACCTTTCCTCCACTCCAAAACCGTTTGTTTTGATCCAAGGGCACTTTCTGATCCCCAATAATCATTTGTTACTCTTCCAAACACAACAACAACAACAACATTTTCCCACAATTAAGTAGGGTCGACTATGATTGCTTAAATCCATGTTGAAAAGATCCGACTGTCATGAGGCAACTTCCTAAATAGTATACAACGACAACAACAACAAAGCCTTTTCCCACAATTAAGTAGGGTCGGCTACATGGATTCTTCGCCTCCATTCAGATCTATCTTGGGTCAATCTCGGGCTTATATCCAAAAAACTAAGATCCCTTCGTATAGTCTCTTTCCAACACTTCTTGGGCCGTCCTCGCCCTCTCTTAGCCGGCTCAACATCCCAACACTCGCATCTCCTAACCGGTGCATCAGCTGACCTTCTTTGCAAATGACCAAACCATCTTAAGCGGTTTTCTCGCATCTTATCATCGATCGGAGCTACACCAACTTTCTTTCTGATTGTATCATTTCGAATCTGATCTTTACGTGTATGTCCACACATCCATCTTAGCATTTTCATTTCTGCTACAGTCTTTCTCTGCACATGTCTATGGTTCACAGGCCAACATTCAGATCCATAAAGCGTAGCAGGTCTCACGGCTGCTTTGTAAAACTTTCCTTTAATTTTTAAAGGAATTTTCTTATCACAGAGAACAGCGGAGGCTCCTCTCCACTTTAGCCAGCCTGCATTTATTCTATTAGTAACATCTCCATCAATTTCCCCATCATGTTGCAAAATAGATCCCAGATATCTAAAAGAATCTCTCTTCTGAATGTTATCGTCACCAATCTTCACCTCGATTCCTTCACCATTGCTTCCATCAAAGGCGCATTCCATATATTCCGTCTTAGCCCTACTTGTACGAAAACCTTTAGGGTTCGTTTGGTTGCAGGGTTGGGTTGGGTTGGGGTACTATTCACAGGGGTACCCCCTCCTCACAGTTTACTATTCACCCAGCCCAACCCAACCCAACCATGCCCAACCCTGCTACCAAACGAACCCTTAGTCTCCAGTGTATGTCTCCAAACCTCAAGCTTCTCATTTACTCCATCTCTAGTCTCGTCAACCAACACAATATCATCAGCAAATAACATACACAACTTCCTAAATAGTACATAAAAAATAATATTTAAGAAGTTGTCTCCGACTGTTTTACGCTGGATGTCGGCTACCTAACGCAACCCTCCTCATTTACTCGGGCTTGGGACCGGCCATGACTGAGTTCAAGCTATTATCCATATTGCCCTTGATCACCTCTGGTACCCTTTGGAATTCAAGCCTTTATCAAAAGACCATTAATCGCCGTCTAGTATCGAAGGGTTGATTGTCATGATAGAGAAGGATATTTTGTATGTTCCTTGTACTGGGATTATCGCCAATTATGCTCTCATTTTTCAATGAAATTAGTCCTCAATCTCGCGGCAAATATTGGTAGCTATAACATACATATTTGAATGGCTAGGAGCCTAGGATCTTCAAGTGCAACAACATATGAAATAGCACTACAGAAATTTATTTGAAGTTTGGCATGCTAAGCCTACACACCATAGTAGCAATATTAGATAACAAAAATATCACAAGAGTCCACAGGTTTGTCAATGGAAAGATCACAGCCCACTGCTGCATTGATGCCATGAAAGACCATGTAGTCCAACTAAGGTCCTGCCTTTTATTAGCTACCTGAAATTCACATCAGTTGTTACACTGGTAAACATAATTGATGTGCAGAGAACCAGATAAAAATATGCTGTGAAGTTATATCAGAACTTAGGATATAGCAGTAGAAATATGTATAAAATATATATCCAAAAAATATGTCATGTAATTACATAAGTAAGCATGATGAAATGATCGAATTTTGATTATTTTTTAGAAGAAATTAATTGAATTTTCTTCGACTTTTACCTGTGTGGCAGAACAACCAACTTTAGTTAATCTGCATGCACAAATAAATGAAAGTCCATGAGCTTGAATTGAAAAAAAGAATCACCATGTTTACATCTAATGACAAAGAAAGAAAATATCACCCCAAATTTATGTTTCATCGCAGCTAATAGCTCCTGAGGATCGTACTTGGTTTCCTTGTACGAATCTAGCTTGTCCAACTCCTGCATTATGTTATTGCCTCCTTGTTATGCCGCTAAACTTACCAACGTCAAGATTACCGCTTCGAGAAAGGTTATTATCGCCACCTAAGTAATATTAAGTAGATAGAGCCTTCAATATTCGGTTAAAAAATGAGTAGGAAGATACCTCAATCCAAATTGCGAGCTTGGGTCTGCCTTTTGTAATGTCATAGCTTTTCACCTCCAGAAGGAAAGTTTGGAATCTTTCTATGAATGGAGCGTATGCTATATCCGCCTGACGAAGTCATGATTGCCCGTGAAATAACATCATCTCAAGAAAAATAAAAAGATGTTTACTTCGCTTTTACTTGTTCTAACCGGGTATGTTTTGCTCGATGAATATAATAGCTATATGCAGATCCCAATTCCGACTAAGAAATCAGATAGAGTATGGCAACAACTCTTCTACAAGGAAAAAATGGTGTGATATATTCAAGAAGTTTTTTCATTTCAAACGAGCATTGAAGTTCAAATGAAGCAAGTATAGTTGGTGGCGCATCAGAGCTGTTTTTGTAGTTTCTCCTGTATTTTATTGGGCTACAAATTACTTGCAAGTTCAGCTACATGAGATTCAACGGCCAATGTAAGAAATAAAACCTAGTGAGCTGATTCAAAGCACTATTAGCAGTTTCACTCCAATTGCAAATTGTTCATTGTAAGTAATATGGCAAAGCAGAAGCCTGCATTGTTCTTGTTCATATTGACATTTTACTATCTGGAAGAAGGATATCGGCTTCAAGTAATTCCATATTATTTGTGTCTCCAATCGATAGGTAGTGATATTCCTTACCACACTGAATTGGCCTAGGAAAAAAGGCCCATCTTCGAATCTCGAAAGAGCGTCCTCTAGCTTGTCATAGGCACCACCTATTACAATCATTTGCATACCATCAGTTGGTGATAGTATACAAGAAGAAGATAGCTTGAGTAGTGTTGCACGTATGAAAGTGGAACACAAATCAGACACATATAAGCAGACATGAAACAACCACAGCTCAAGATTTACGAGGTTCACCCTTAACTGGGTTGTTCCTCAATATTTGAGGTGGATCTCTCTACATTGTGGAAGAAAAATAGCACAGAGGACACTTTTTAGCCTTAACCCGAAAAATATTTATATAGCATATCATTGATGGAGGTCATATAACTTGCTCTGCAATGTAATAGGTCGAACATACATATTAGGATTGAAGGCATCTCAATAAGTACACTGATGATAGGTCATATTCTCACCTATCTCTGCTTCTACATCTCCTTTTGACTTAAACGATGCAAAGTTTATCTTGTTGAAACTGTCACTATAGGAAATCAACTCTTCGGCAAATTGCTTCTTCTCAGGATCCTATATGTATAATTTGAAAGAAACTGGTCAGTTATTGTAGAAACTAGATAGTACTCTTATGTATTCAGAAGCAATCCTCGTACGTTGGGAAGCAGTTCAGGGCCTTCGAATTGGTCGTTGATGTAATGGACTAAGTCCAAACTCTCTCCCCTAACTTCATTGTTATGCTCCAATGCAGGGACCTTTTTAAACAGATATCAGTTTAGCAAAATGAAGAGAAAAAAGAGCAAAAACCAGAATTAAGATGATTCTAGGAACTGAACAGGAAGAACTTGAGAACTTTAACATCGCATTAAGATGTAATGCAATTAATTTTGGTAGCAGGGTTAGTTTGAGTCATGAATGAAACCATGCCCTCAAGAGTATTATCTAATACTATAAGAGACTTCTATCATTATCGATGCAATGAGATTTTTTTATTGTGAGAATCTAATCCCAACATAATCTAGATCTGGAGGAGAGGTTGGTAACTCATCCTTTTATGCAATTTTGTTAATCATAATTTGCTAGAAAAAGGATGACCTGTACTGATACAATATTTCCTCAAAAAGATTCATTGTAATATCTTAGATTAGATCCTCAAAGTTTTTAGAAGTCAAAATGAAAACGAGAGATACATCTGCTATATCGAGAAGAATGATATGCACATCTGGATGCATCAACTTGTATAATTTAACACCAAATCTTTCAGATTTCAAAGAGATGGAATGTTTCATAAGCAGCGAACTGGTTTTCACCTTGTTTGCAGGGAAAAGCTTCTCCTTATACCAAGCAGGTCTGTTTCCGAGATCGAGAGCCACCAGCTTTATCTTCTCCTGTGCACCCTGATGTCCAAAACCATCCAAAACTCCCACCATCAAAATACAATCCTACCTTTTAGATCAACTGAATCGCATTGAAGTGAACAGAAAACTGCAGAGAGCCTGTCAGCAGGGACCTTGTAGTTTCTTGCGATCCATGCACGCTGTGCATACGGGCAAACGTATGATATGTACAATCTGTGCATAGACACCACATAAAAATCCTATCAGTTTAATTTTAAAAGTAAATACATAGCTGAATTTATATGTTTAGAATATGACTTTTAACTGATCCTCCACATTATAGACACACTACTCAACCACCAGACAATTAAATGGGATCACCTTGTTCCAAATTGGATGAGCGATCCATGAGATAAAAAAACAGCTTAGAAAACAGTTCATTTGTTAAAAGTTCCACAGTACGCTAGTGATTGGATTTGGACCGCAGTTTTTGCACCTCAGGAATATAAACTGATTGGAAAAATGTACCCTCGAGGAAATAATGATCTCAGATGGATCTGGTGTCTAATGGCTAAGATCGAGTTTCTATGACTTCTATTTTTATAGTAGTTGCTTATTTCTGTCAGGGGTACTTCTTGTGTAAAATCGGTTATATTCCCTTGTGAAATATGTTCAGAGAAACATATTTTCAGTTTCAATAATGTAGTCGGAGATACTATGTCAACCATGCATTCCGGGAGAGATACAGATCTTAGATAAATATAAGAAGAAATAAATAATTTCCAATTTTGTTTCACTGCTGACCCACTTTCAGTTGTCAGTTAAAGAAGTATAGTGCTGGGTGCTCCTCAAATTTTATCCACCAATTATCTCTGCAAGGCCATATCCAGAATAAGAAATTCTGAAATAAAATGGTTATATCATCACTGTATCATACGTTACGTTTCTGTTTATTAAACATATCCCTTTCTTATTCCCACTTATTCTTTAGGGTAAATTAGAGAAAACGATCTCAACCATTAGGAGATTCTTAATCCAGGTCTCATTTTTGAAATGTAATAAAGTGACGTGAACTTATTGACATTTAGTAGAAGAAAGATTCTTTTAAACGCTTGAGATATATTTTGCATCTTGATGGAAAATCGATGGAGATGTTACTCATAGAGTAAATGTAGGTTAGCTAAAATGGGGAGGAGCCTATACTATTCTATTGATAAGAAAATTCATTTGACAATCGAAGGAAAGTATTACAAAGCAATCGTAAGACATGCTATGCTCTATGAATCTGAATGTTGGCATGCAAACCGTACACATGTAAAAAGAATGATAATAGCAGAAATGAAAATACTGAGGATGTGTGATCATATACGGAAAGATCGGATTCAGGATGATGCAATTAGAAGGAAAGTTGATGCAACTCCGATAAACAATAAGATGAGAGAAAATCGCTTAAAATAGATTACTGTTTACAAAGGAGGTCGGCTGATTTACCAGTTATAAGATGTGTGATTTGGGATGTTGAGTCAATTATGAGGAGACGAGAAGATCCAATAAGTGTTGGAATGAGACTATCCGAAAAGATCTTAGTTATTCTCATCTAAGTGCGAGAATGATAGCTGAATGATTAAATGATCTGTACAAAAAACAGGAAATACATTTCGATGTACAAATATCCATTTTCGTGGCACCCAAAGCTCACATAGAAAATTTTCCAGCAATAAATTTGAGTCCGGACGGAAGCACAGATAGATTACCTGGTGGTGCCATCAAAGAGAGGTGGTGGATCGGCGGCGGAGTCCAGCACCGGCGGCAGCACAGTCTTCCTGCAATCCAGTCGAAATCAACGGTCAGTATAGATCCAGAGCACCACAGAAACGGCTTGATGAGGACAACGGCTGCTTACACGAAGGATGCGGCCATTTCTCTCTTTCTCTCTCCCCCAATTTTTGTGTGGATCACAGAGGAGGTGCCCTTTTTATAGCCCTAAGAGGGTTCATCAAAAGAATAAGAAATAAGGTGGGAGAAGAAAGGGATTGAGACCAAGAATTAATGAATCAACAATCTTAGGTCATATTCGCTTAGTGAAATAAGTGGTCAACTCGAGAGTACGGTTATTCTCATCTATATTTTATTGTCTCACATTATCTCATCCTTATTCATATAATTATTTCATCTTATGTATCTTTATTCTACATTATTCTCCTTATTCATATCTTTAAAGTCGAACAAAAAATAGACCCTTATTTTCCTTATTCTACATCTTTATTTGTGCTTATTCCCGAACTGAACGCCCCTTTAATGTATATAATCCCATGTGAGACCTCCTTGTCTTCCCCAACGTCTTTACTCTTTCTCTCGCATGTGATACAGAGAGAGGATCAAACGGTGGGGACGATGTACGAGGTGGTGTTGGATACATTGTGTAGAAAGTCAAGATTCTTGGTGGAGAAGGAACCTATGCTATGCTTGGGTAGATATCAAATATTGCACGCGGATGGATACAAATATAAACGTTATCGTGTCCCTATCTACTTTGAAATATGATTACGGATATTTTGCGAATAATGAAAATCACAAATCAAATATGTAACTATGGAAACCGATAAGGGAACAAATAATCAAATGATGAATATCTTCTAATACTCTAACTGACAAGAAATAGTATTGTAAAGTTTAAGTTAATAATCGATTAAATCAAAATTACAAAATCACAAATACAAATAAAAAAGAAAATAAAGTAATATACTAAATAAAATAATGCATATAAAAAATAATTCAATTACATAAACATATATATTTTACTTCTTACATTTGAAAAATGACTACAAAGTACAATATATTACGTGTAATCATCTACCATATTTAGATATATGATATACATACATATGTGTGTGTATGTATATATAATAAATACACATGAACTTAATACTATAGATATTGGTATCCCTGTCTCATAAGAAATATGCATTATTAGTATATGTATCTACGTATTCAAAGAAAGAAAAAGATATCATTCATATCCATACAACAACAACAAAGTCTTCTCCCACATTAAGTAGGGTCAGTTACATAGATTCTTTGTTTCCATTCCGATCTATCTCTGGTCATTCTTGGGCTTAGATTGAAAAACTAAGATCGCTTCAAATAGCCTCATTCCAACACTTTTGGCCATTCCTTATCCTCTCTTGACTTTCTTAACATCTCAAAACTCGTATCTTCTAACTAATTAATGCATCCAGTGTCGTCCCTGACATCTCGTGGGTCCTGGGCAAAAAAATGGATCTTTATAAAAAATTTCGATGAACAATGTGCCCTTATATAATTCCATCAAATTTTGGACTTTAGCATTGAGTTGTTAACCAAAATTCGATTCTATAAGAGCTTATTTTTTTATGACTAGTTTCATCAAAAAATCGATTACATAAGGGATCATTTTTCAACGAGTTGTTTCATCAATAAAGTCGATTCCACAAGGACTCATTTTTTTGATGAGTTGTTTTACTAAAAATCGATTCTGTAAGGTCTCATTAGGATATATATACTATTTTTTTCTAAACTAAAGGATGGATACATGTAAAAATGGATCCTCTGAAGTTGATGGGCTCTGGGCCATTGCACTCGCAAACTAGCCTCAGGGACGGCACTGAATGCATCAATGGACTCCTTTTGCAAATAGTCAAACCATATTAAGTGATTTTCTCTCAAAATCTCTATCGGAGCTACACCAACTTTCCTTCTGATTGCATCATTTCGAATTCAATCTTTACGTATATACAAATTCGCCTTAGTATCGTTATTTCTACTATTGTTATTCTTTGCACATATTTATGAACATACCTATATCTGAGAATAAATAAAAATTCATGTTCTTATCATATTTTAGCTAAATCAAAATATACATATCCACACCCAGGATGATAGACTCTATCCCGTTACTGCTTTTCCTTACCTACTCTTATTCTACTTCATTCATATCCTTCCAGCCGAACAAGAATAGTGCCTTATTGGAGCTTATTCCCCACCCGGTTATTCCGGAACCAATGGCACCCATAAAAAGAGGAACATGGTCGTGATTGCGGTTGGATACAAGTGTCTCAAAATAATAGCGAGAATTTGTCCACATCCAGACTCGCTCTAGTGGGCCACCATTCGGGGCCTCGTTTTCCCAATTGCACGAAAGACCAGGACCGTGAAACGAACAGGGAATGACCAAATTACATATGTGTCCCTAGGCTTTGGAGATTGTGGTAGAATTGCCAAATATCTTCATCTGTTCGTCGTATGCCCCTTGCATCTTTTTTATTTCCATCAAACAACAGCTAAAGCATCAGCAGATACATGATTTTCGTAGCTAGTTGATATTGTGTTATTTATTCATTTTTTATTATCGATCTTCATTTCTTTTTTTTTTCTTTTTCTTTTTGCAATTGTGCACACTCGGAATGCAGACCGATCCTCCACCTTATTCATTTTATACATATTAATTTTAATATCCACATTCATATATGTTTAAACATGTATGGATATGACTTCTGTATCAGTATCCTTATATAAGTTTCCATATATAAATATAGCTGTACTTTTTGTTTTTAATCGAATATAGCATAAATTTATATCTTCTTTCATCATATTTGATCATTATTATGATAAAAGCACATTTAGTGCATTTATATCATGCGTATCCAATACATGTATATTTAAGCTTGTTTATTAAGTATTCCTAATATTATTCGTATAAGATCAATATCGGTTTGACATTCGTAACTGTTTTCTAAGGATACAGTAACATAATTTTCATATCCGTCAATATCTGTGTCCATATCCATATTTGTGTTTAAAAACAAATAAGGATATGGTAGTGCATATATCGTTATATCTAGAGTCCGTTTGCATCCCTAGTGCACACATTTAGAAATTTAGATTGACTGTCTAAAAAGAGTAGATTTGCAACTGCAAGTGGAGATCCATAACAATTAAGCAGAGGTAAGGGCAAAGAAAAATATTTGGATTCAAAGGATTATTACTCATGTTCCAAGAATCACTGTCGTGCTGCAATCTGGAATCAGGTCTCGTGTTCCAAAAGGATCGATTTGGATAGCTTGTCCCAACCTAATCGACTAAGCTCCTGGACGATGCAAGTATTAGTAGAGTTCTTTCAGCATATGCCGCAAATGGGAGGAAGAAATATAGATAATTTCCTTCAGTAAGTCGGAGAAGAAGAGAGGTTTCTCTGTTGGATCTTAAACTGCAACCATCGATAAACCAGTAAAAAAAGATTGGTGCCACGATCATAATTGAGATCGATGTAACCCGTATAATAACAGATGCTACATGAGGCTGTCTCGGCAACCGAGCGATTCGATTACTGCTACTGGTGGTTGAAATGGAGATGACAGACAATAGGTTCTCCATTTATGAGTGCAATGCTCATTACTATATCAATTTTTTTAATAGAGAAGGGGTGGACTCCCAATCTGGGATCCACCACGCTTGAAATTTGTATGTATGTATATATACATATATATATATATATATATATATATATATATATATGTTAAGAGAACTTATAGATATAAGGGCTTGTCATACCTTACATTACAAAATAGAACTACATGCTCTATATAGTGCCATGCAGTGTGCAATCATATTTTCATAATAGAAAGTTGCCCCTTAAAAATGGCATCATTCCTACCACACCAAATCACCCAAAGAATGGCGTACAAATAAGACGTATCCCCCCGTCGTCCCCTGCATTTGGCTCTGACGCAACTCTAGAAATTCGCCATATTGTCCACTCTTATCCAAGCAATATCTGCATCCCTCCACACACGCGTTGAGAGAGGACAAGAAAAGAAGAGATGCTCCAAATCCTCCGCCTCCTGCCCGCATCTATCACATATGCAATCTTCCACCCCCAAAATATGTCCACGACGAGTTTTAGTTAGAACCCTCCCATTGATAAGCTACCATATGAATACCTTTATCCTGTTGGGCACCCTGCTCTTCCAAATGATGTTGGCGTCCAGTCTCGTGTCACCTCCCCCTTGCACGTCCTCTCCCTTGAAGAACCGGTAAGCCTTCTTGATAGTGAGCATCCCATCGCCCCAAACCCATTGGTCCCGCCTCACCGCTGGACCCCCGACTCCCGCCAACTCACTCTGTAATCTAATTAGATCCTCCATTCTGCGGGAAAAGAGTAAAGCAGAGAAATGGAATTGCCAGTCGCCATGATCCCACATATCGCTAACGACAAACTCTTTCCTACTTGTTAAGCTGAAAATCCTTGGAAATCTCTCCTTTAGTACCCCATCACATGTCCAATCATCAAGCCAGAATCCGAAGCCGTCACCATTTCCCAACATAGGCCGCATCTTGATGACCATATCCGAAAGAATCTCAACAATCGCCTGCCGCAACACAGATGGAGCCCGAATCCGAGTGGTCTCCAAAGATGGAGTCGCACTATAAATCCTCCGCATGAGCCTACAAACCAGGTCCTCGGACGAGCCCCATATACGAAGCACCCACTTCGCCACAAGAGCCTTGTTCATGTCTCCCAATCTCAGGAACCCCAACCCACCCAAATTCTTTGCTGTTGTGACTTTTGCTCAATTTCCAAGTGGATTCCCTTCTTCATTTGTCGCCCATCCGACCAAAAAAGCCTCATGAGAATCTCCATCCTCATACGGATCCCTACGGGCAACAAACACGTGGAACAAAAGAAAATAGGTATGGCAAAGAGAACATGCTTCAGCAGCACCAACTTACCACCCTTTGATAATGTAGATGCCTTCCAGCCAGCCAGCCGCCCCTCCAACCTCGCCAACAAGGGCCTCCAGTCCGCAACCCGCAACCTCCCCACCACAAGAGGAAGCCCGAGGTAGTTGATAGGCAAAGCACGAACGGGGCAACCCAGAGCGCCCCTAATCACCAGAGTCTCCTGCTCTGACAAACCAAAAGGCACCACCGTTGATTTCTCTCTATTAATTCGGAGGCCCAAAACGAGTCCAAAAATATCCACTATTCTTGTCGTCCGCCTAATTCTGTCCAACTCTGGTCCCATGAACAACACGGTGTCATCGGCATACTGCAACAATGGAATAGATACCTCCCCATTAGTATATCCACCGCACTACTCCCCCTCTGCCGCCAATCGCAACAGAACTGCCAACGCATCCGCAACAATCACAAAAAGCAATGGGGCGAGAGGGCATCCCTGACGGATCCCTCTCTGCGGCTAAAAATAACCCCCTTCAGGCCTACCATTCACGAGCACTGCCAAGGAGACCGTCATGACACATCGCTTGATCCACGCCACCCATAACGGAGGAAAACCCCTCTTCTCCAAGGCCTTCCAGAGAAACCGCCAATCCATACAATCATACGCCTTTGCAAAATCGATCTTTCAGACAGGCCTCTTGTCTTGTTTCTCTTCCAATCCGCAATCACTTCCGATGCTAAAATCAACCCATCCGCCATACACCTCCCCGGGATGAAAGCCGTCTGCTCAGGGGAAATGATACCCTGCATTACCCTACGAAGCCTGTTGGCCAGCGTCTTAGCAACAATGAGATAGATGGCATTAGAGAGTGCAATGGGTCTATAGTCCTGAGCCCTGAAGGGGTTCTCCCTTTTTGACAACAGGAAAATCAACGCTCTATTCAATTTCTCGAACCCCTGATTACCATCGCTAAACTCCTGAAAGATTGCTAACACGTCACTCTTGAGCATCTCCCAGAATTCCTTGTAGAAGCGCATCGGAAACCCATCAAGACCAGGTGCACCATCAGCGTTAAGCTAGAACAATGCGGCCTTGATCTCATCCTCCGTGAACTCACGGATCAGGGAATCTGCCTGAGCCTCAAAAATGCTCGAAACCCCCCTACCCTGCTAGCCCCAACCACTCTGTAAACCCCGTCTGCTAGCAGTATGGAAGTGTGATCTGAGGGCCGCCCCCATGGCCTGGTCCCCCTGCACGATCGACCCATCCATCTCAACACTAAAAATGGAATTCCTCCACAGCCTTCCACTAGCCATGGCATGAAAGAACCGAGTATTTGCATCTCCCTCCTTCAACCAACGTTGTCTGGATCTTTGCCTCCAAGCCATCTCCTCTTTCTTGTCCTCCATGAGAATGTCAGCCGTATGTCCGCTTCTCGCTTCGGCCTCCATCGCTGTGAGCTCCCTTTCATCCTCCAGTCTATCCAACCTACAAACCTCATCAAGAGCCGTGACCCTTCTGGATCGCCTCCTCAGCCGATTTGCCCTTGCAAATTCCACCAAATATCTTCGTAGAGCAATCAGCTTAGCCGCAAAATGACCCGTTGCCGAGCCATGGGGTCAGCATTCCTCCCAGAACGAAGATATCAATTGTCTAAAACCATCCTCAAGTAGTTAGGCCTGCTCAAAACTGAAGAAGGATCTTGGCCGAACATCCTCCACTGAGGACCACAACAACAGTGTGTGATCCGAATGAGATCTCGGCAGCGCAATCGCCCCAGCCAACAGAAACAAACAAATCGCCTCACTGGAGATCAGAAATCTATCAAGTCGAGATCTCGATCTAGCATTTCTCCACGTGTATCTACAACTTGTCGCATCCGCGACCTGCATCCCAAAATCTGCAATGAGGCCCCAAAGCTCAGCAGATCATGTGTCACAACCACCGCAGCCCCCAGGACGATCCTCCCTGTGAAGAGTAACATTGAAATCTCCAGCGACGATCCAAGGCATCGATTGGTATCTCTCCCGAGCTAGAGCCAACTCATCAACCAACTCTGAAAAGTTCACCCCATTGCACGGCCCATACACATTGCTTATCACTACTCTTGTGCCATCTACACGACGCTGCAATACAAGCGAAATTGAGTGTCTGCCCACCGACTCCCCACTTTCCATGATGAATTCGTCCCCCTTCCATCCAGTAAAAACCCCCCAGATGCCCCAACCGACTGAATAGCACGGAAATCCTCCAAATTGTTTCCTCCCACCTCCTTCCATACCGACTCAAATTCAGCCAAGGTTTTTGTTTCTTGTAACAAGACGACATCGGCGTTATGCTCTGTGATCATATTTCGCGCCGTAGCTCCCTTTTCTGGCCTTCCCAGGCCCCATACATTCCAAGATAGAATATTCATTTGGTAACGACAGAGACCCTTTTTAGCGGAACAATGCCCAAACAAGCCGCAAACTCTACCTCGAGGCCAACGACCACCTCTCCTTTATGCACCCTCAAAAACCCCAAGGCCAGGTTCCTCCCATTCTGGCCGCCCCCCAACGTCACCGGTCCCCATAGCCACACCATCCGATGGTCCCTCGATCGCTGCCCGGGCATCCCCCACCCTCATTGAAGATAAGTTCCTTCTAAGGAAAAAAGCAACCGATGCATCCCCCGCCACTACAGGCCTCCCGTATACCTTGGCTCGCCTTCTCCTCCGACGGTCCCTCAAGCCCCGAGAAACAAAACTCCATCCATATCGATCCATCAAGTCTCGCACACCCCCTCCTTGCACCCCCACCCCCAATCCAATATCTGGCGCATGCCTCGGCACCCCACCCTTGTCACGACCATCTTCACCACCGCCCCCCTCAACAACCGCCGGTCCACCACATGGTCTTGGCCCCATGCTCACACCCCCTTCACCAGGAACCCCATCCACCCTGCCATGTTCATCCCCACCAAACCCGCTGCCCTCCCCACTCCAAACCCAGCACCTGTCGCTCCCCTCCGCCGCCCTCATCCCCAGCTCAGCACATCGCACCTCCAACTACACCCCAATCTCGCTCGTCGCAGCATCCTCCATCCCCCCATCAGTAGGCATCGCACATCACCAGAACCCACTCTCCTTAGCTGTCGAACCGCCCAGCTCCATCCCACACTCCACCGAACCGACCAGCTCCATCCCACATCCTCCACTCTCCTTAGTCACCGAACCGCCCACCTCTTCTCAAGGGAACCACGCCCCTTGAAGCTTCCAGTTGCACTCCCCCGAGCAGAGCAAAGGGTCGACGAAATCAGGACAACCATTCCGCAGCATACTCGGATCACGTGGGTTGGAGTTGATCGGGTCGTATCCACCTCCCACGGGTGTCGGATCCCTAAAAGTCGAGTCCACCATGGCAGAAGGAGAAGACCCGACACCACCCGCAAACGGTTCCCGTGACCCCATTCGGACACGGACCACATCCGTGTAAGAGGCCCGACCACAACCCAAGCTCTGCACCTCTTCCTCGGGCCCCTCACCTACACGCTGTAGCATTGCAGCCTTTCCATTTCCAGCAAAAGATTCAAAATGAATAGCAGTACCTCTTTCCATATCAGGCAACGGGTCGCCGGACGACCAGCCCACCGCATCCGTCGACCGCATCCCGCACCCTGGCGCCCCCAGTTGCTCCTCCCGCAGCTCCAGCCGGAGCGCAAGACCACGGTGTCGGGCCTCGAGGAAGAATGGCAGAGGCCTGCGAAGCCCCACCGCCAAGACCAGGACATCAACCTGTTGCCCCTTTCGTAGCCCATCTGCCTTCACCTCCTTGATCTGTGTCATTGGTTCTAGGATCTCCCGGATCACGCGTAGCTCTCTACAGATCAAAGGAAGGCCCTTGATGAGCACCAACCTCTCATCATCCAGCATTGACGCTCCATCCCGCAGTCGCGGCGCCCTCCAGTGGATTCTTCCCTTCACCTTCCGCGTACTTGCTAGCAGTCGCTCCGCCTCCATCTCTGTTAAGCCCCGCGCACAAACCACATCCTTTTCCAGGAGAATGACATCCCCACTGAAAGATGAGCCGATCAAGCAACCAATATCTTCCATAGCCGCTTCCAGGCAACTTCTCCGGCCCCTGTTGACTCCCACGACTAACCGCATGGACGGTCCATAGCCAGTTGTCGATGATTTCTCCACGGTGGTCGAGCCAGGCACCCCCACTGAAGCTCGTCCCCTGCGGCCGAGAAGACACCGGAACTGCCTGTGCCCATTCGCCCCACAAGCGAAGCAGCGAACAGGGTCTCTGCAACTCGCCGCCCGGTGTCCCCGCCCTCCACATCTCAAGCAGAATCCGCTGAAATGCTACCATGCAAAGATCACCCCTTCGGACGCACCTTCGTCCAAGAACCAGCGCCCGCCTTTCCCATGACTCAAAGCACCTTCGTCCAAGAATATATCAATGATTTTTGCTCGAATTATATAGGTGGTTATTATATCTATGGTCATTACTCAAAGTACGTGGGTTGTCATGACATCTATTATTTGTCATCACTTGATGACATAGGAGGCTCAGAAGAGACTCCTCTTTCTCCTTTCCATCACTATCAACACTACTCGTTGGAGGCGTCGGAGTATTACTATATTATTAATGTAAGCATCCAAGCAATGGGCAGTGGGATGTTATTTTGTATCTAAAAATTTTTATTTCCTTAAATGAGTCTACTTTATTTTATTTCAGACGAAAAAAATCAATGAAAGAAAAGATAACCTTATAGGGTTTTCGCAGCGACTCTCAAAATCTTGTCCAGGTATACCATCACACCTATGATCCTTATAGTTACATTCCTTACAGTGTCATATCTGATATTTTGTGTGCCCTAGGAAAAAGAAAAAAAGGGCCCTTACAAAAAAAGTTTAATAAGAGCACACTGTCCCGAGTGTGTCTCCCATCGAGTATAAAATGAAAGATTCTATTTTCATGAACAATAGAACCTTATATAATCTCATTAAATTTTTGATTTTAGCATTGAGTTTTTCACCAAAAATTCGAATCTATAAGGGTGGTTTTTCGATGAGTCATTTCATCGAAATTTCGATTCTATAAGAGCCCACTAGGACATACCATTTTATTTCTAAACTAAAAACTATATCACATGCAAAGTTGGGCCCTTAAATGAATGGACCATGGACAATTGCACTTCAAAACTATGCCCGGGGTTGGCCCAAATTCCTTATAATATTCATGCCCGGGTACAAGGTAGGCATTCCAGGGAATCTCTCTAGACCGAAGAAGCCATGCATGGACCTCCACACCAGTCAGAGTGCGAGGAAAGAAGGATCGCTTGCACTAGTGGTCTATGGCACCTTTCGCTTATCCATTCAGCCCGCCCTTTATGTTAACATATGATTCTTTCCAAAGGATGGTGTAAATGTCAGTAATATTACATAAGTTGTGTAAGTTACCAGAATCATTGTGTACTTATAAAGGGTACAAACGACATTTTAACTAATCACTGCTATTTTTTATTTCAAAAATTAGCAACTATTAGTTAAAATTTTGAAAAATAATATTAGATAAAATTTCGAAATATAGACATTCACTAATGATATTAGATATAATATTCATTGTTGATTTCAAGTGTCAGTATAGTGACTTTTTTCACAATCCTTCACAAAATCAGACGTTGAAAAATTATTTTGCAATGAATATAATTATTGTTATCTATTTAGCAATGACTAATTTAGTAAGGATTTTGAAAAAAATCGTGAGTATAGACATCTATTTAATATCACATCCTATCATTGATAATTATCAAGGTGTGTGTCAACCAAGTGACTAAGTAACTACATGTGTTTGTAAAACAAGATTCTCGTGTGTACATTTGTGTTTTTCAAGTGCTTGTAGTTTTTATAGGTAAATTAATGCATATTTACTATAAGGATAAAATGTAGCTAACTTGGCTACTCAAACCTTTTTATTTTTTTCATAGTATTTTAAAAAAAACCCACGTGGTGATTTAAATGACATATTGTCATGACGTTGTCATTTAAATTTCGACTCAACTCGTGATTCCTATCTTATCCATCAAGCTTGTCAAAATTGTCTCAAAATCGTTCTTATTAACCCCTTTCAGAGGGACATATTAGGAGCGCCGGTTTTATACGAATTTAAACAACAACATCATAACAATATGTGATTTAAATCTCCCTTGGAGTTTTTAAAAAATATCACAAAAATATGAAAAAAAATGGTGGCAGTAGCTAAGTTAGTTGCTCCCTAATAATATATACATGTTACCCTTACTAGAGAGGATTATGGTGTTCTTTATTCAAATATTGATTAATATTGTTCGATTATTGTTAGCTTAATAACTGAATTGTGGCTATGCAATCATGTGAAAAATCATGCTAATGAGCTAAAATCTTTATAATAATCTTGATTGTAGATAATGTTTCTAGAATTTATTAAAGTTAGACGTTTTTAAAAGTTGTGTGTTTCCCTCTCCATTAGTTACAATAAATTGAAAAGCAAGCATAAGTTACAATAATTTCATAACTCCACTTTGAACCCATTTACGTTTCCCTCTCCATAAATATCAAACAAGATTGTGTGTCTATATATATAGGAAATATTTCAGATGAGGTGCACCTTTCCTTGCTATAAGGAAAGCCAGTCATCTCATTCGTCTATTCTCCATCAACGGTTCCGGTTAAAATAGCCTATGCAATTGGAAAACCACCGGTGGTTTTTCTATATTTAGTATGATTGCATTTAAATCATGTTGTAATCGCAATAATCATGCAATCTCCGTATGTTCACCGTAGAGGCGTTCACGAACTCGCTACTCTTCTTTGAGGCAGAGAGGTCCGTTTCTTCCTCATGACCTTCACCATCGTCGCTCTCTCCTGGGGGCTGGTGGGTTCGCGTTCACGAAATAGGACAAGGGCGAGCTCTCCAAAACACTTGTCGTCATGCGTTGGGGCACCGACTACCTCCTCAAAGCCAGCGCCATCGACAACGTTCTTTACAGAGAGGTCAGCGATGAGACCTCTGACCACGAGCGTTGGATGAGGCTCGAGGAGATGACTACTCCGTCGACCACTTTCAAGATTGGCACTAGACAACTGGGCACATATCTTACCGCCGAGACTGCGGGCCCTAGGGACGAGCATTGATAATCTGCGCGAGAAAAGCAGCCCCCTCCCCTGCCAAAACCCTTAACATGTTCTTCTCTGCCGGCAGACTGATGCTACTTCTGACGAGTGTCGTCCCCGTTGTGTTCTTCTCCGTCGCACTAATGTTGATGAGTGTCACCCCCTACCTATTCTCTGTTGCGGTTTTTGATGAGTATCATCCACCATGGTCTGGATGCCGCCACTGCTGACGAGTGATGCCCCCACCATGGTTTCCTCTGGCGCTGCTGTTGACGAGTGTTTATCCCCCACCAGGAACATCAATGCTGCTATAAAGGTATTCACGTCAATGCTTTGTATCTCTATGATGTTTGGACTCATTCTCCAAAATCCTGGAAGATATTCATCTCCATGCGTTGTGCTTTCAGGAATAGATTTGATGCATCATGCATGTTAACTCCAAATGCAGTGGTGTTAACTTATGTATGCGTCAATTTACCCAAAGTAAACCCATTATATCCCATCCATCCATATATATAAATAAGGAATTATTAAAATTTAACATACAACCCATTCTTATTGTACTACAGAGATCCATGAGATCTATATGTATGTGAAATTATAATTTACTATATTTTGTACACCATAGAACTATAACTTTTATTATGTGAAACCATACGTTTTATTTTGCTTTGTATACTAGAGAACTAGAATATTTATTTGCTTTTAAATAAAAACCAATCACATGCGAGAATTTTCATGGCCCCTAGTTTTCAAACCTTATTCTTGTATGGTGTCCCTGCAGTTGCCGTGATCATTTATTACAGTTCTGATAACAAATTTTTCATAGGCGAAGTTAAGTTTTATATATTACAGTATCTGATAATATTTTTTTATCATATATAAGTATTTATTATATGTATTGTGTTTTTTGTAAGTTGTTAAGTATTCTAACGAATTAATTTGTAATATATAAAAATAAATTGTAAAATATTGAACATTATTTTTTATCATCAACGCAGTTATGTTGTAATATTATATCGTGCTTTTGTATCTCAACAATAATTTTTGTAAATCCATGTCAGTTTATTATAAATTGAACAACTGTAAAGTGATCGTTTAGCTAATTTTTATACAGTAAAAGTCATCATCAAATTATTTGAAGATATATAACATTAAAATATATTTGGATATTGTATTATGCTACGTGCATAATGTACTTTGCGGATTAATTTTGTATTTACATGTTATAAATTGTAATATACGTGATATCATTTACATTTTCGAAAGGTGTTATTTTGTATTATTTTACCAATGTTTTGTATTTTAAGGTTTTATTTTGTAAATCTCAGTAAACTAAAGCAAACATAACGTCCCTACCAGTTGCGAATTCATACGTTATCCTCAAGTTTGATTTATAATGTAAACTTTTGTTTTATTAATATTGTGTTATGTTCAGTCATATAGTAATATTGAGACATATATTTCATATAACTGATTAAAATTGCAATATAACTGAAAACAAATACCTAGAGGAATTGATTTATTTTGTAATGTTTTTGCAGTGTTTTGTATTGTGCCTCTTTATTTTGTAAATCTGAGTAGTTTAAAGTAAATACTCAGACACTCTCAGTTTCAAATTCATATGCTCTTTTCGAGTTTGAGTTATTTTTGTAACATTTACTTCGGATATTGAAATTTCTGAATATTGTGTTGTTATACATACATATTGTAAAATGGGAAGTTAGTTTGCAAGTTACTGGTAGAAATTGTAAAATAAATCACACTATTTGCCAGTACGAAAGAATTTATATTGTATTCTTTTGCATTGTTTTGTATTGTATTCCTTTTTTTTGTAAATCACAGTAACTTTAAGTGACCCAACGACATTCTCAATTTCAAATACGAAGGTATACCGTAAGTATAATCTATTTTAGGAATTTTTTCAGTAGTTAGTCGAATTAATTTTATAACTTTTTGAATTTTTAAAAATCGTAAAATATATGTTTTCAAATTTCACACGCTCAATCACCTAACCTTTACTTCGGATATTGAAATTTCTGAATATTGTGTTCTTATACATACATATTGTAAAATAGGAAGTTAGTTCGCAAGTTACTGGTAGAAGTTGTAAAATAAATCACACTATTTGCCAGCACAAGAGAATTTATATTGTATTCTTTTGCATTATTTTGTATTGTATTCCTTTTTTTTGTAAATCACAGTAACTTTAAGTGACCCAACGGCATTCTCAGTTTCAAATACGAAGGTATACGGTAAGTATAATCTATTTTAGGAATTTTTTCAGTAGTTAGTCGAATTAATTTTATAACTTTTTGAATTTTTAAAAATCGTAAAATATGTGTTTTCAAATTTCACACGCTCAATCACCTCCTTAATTTTAGGTAAGTAGTTAATTCTAATACCACTCTTAGCTTTTCTTTGGTGGTTTTAATCTCATCCATTAGATCCACATCATACGATCTTTATGAGCGGCTTTCCATGATGCATGGAAAGGTGCACCTCATTGGAAGGGCCCTCTATATATATACACATATATATACACATATCCACTTTAATCCTTACATATGCTAGTGTTTAGGGTTGGAGAGAAAATGGTTTCAAATATTTATAGAAGTAAATATGATCTTATTGTCAGGGCCAATGATAGAGATGATAGATGCTTATCAGATGATGATAAAGAATCAAGCTTTGGAATATGGGACCATAGAAATCAGATGTGGTCTCTCCTTTTATAAGGTATTACCCTCAAAAGTTGCAGTTCCTAATCACATAGAAAGTTCAACAAAATACTTCGTGCCTTATGGAGATGAGACTTCCATTATGGTTCCCCTGACGAGCGAATGGAATGAGCAATCTTGTTTCCTATGAGGAAATCATCTGAAGGAAATGCAGATACTATCCTCGGAAGATGCAATTCTTCGACTTAAGTGCATTCCCAAGTACAATGTCGAGGTCGGAGAGGATGCTCTTTACTTGTGGAATTATGTTAAGAAAAGTTGGGAAATCATTTTGATGATTCATTAAATGTAATCTAATATTGAATAAATTTTTATAAAATCATTTACATGTCATACATATGTTTACTTCTATATCCGCTATAAGAAAATAACTCTTGTGATGAAATGGTAATATCATTCATGGCAATGATAAAAGATTTTATTTAATCGTAGTACTATAGCTTCTTAAGCTAGATCAAGAATGTGCCAAGAAGAATGTGCCAAGAATGGGAAGCTGATACAACATCATAATTATTGACAAGGATAATTTTTCCATGCGAATCCAAATCATAGTATACGATACGATGAATACTTTTGATCTTTAACTTGCTGAAAATTTATTTCAACAAAGTACGCTGGTGCTTTTAATAAAAAAAACTCGAGCTAAACAGTCGAGAAACATGGCCACACACACACACGCATGCATAGAGATCAGCACTCCATAATGTACACATGATTGAGCAGCAGGTGTGTGTGCACATTAAGACAAAAATCACATATAAATTGTTGTGAATTGCGGAAGCAAACACACAAAAAACACGATCAAACAAGCAAGACGCAAACACGTGGATTTACAAGGTTCGCCCGTAAATGGGTTACGTCCTTGGGCGGCGGTGATCGATTTCACTAAATGGAGAAAAATGTATTACATAGGGTACTGAGAAGGAACATATATGGGATGAGAAACAGGATTAGAATGAGGAGTGTAGTATCTGATGGCCCTGAGTCCCCTTTTATACTACAACAGAAGAATACCATTTGTACTCAGCAATCCATCCCAACAACTCTCAGTCAATCAGAAGGCAAGACACATATCAAACATGTCAGCAATTCTGGCTTAACAGCTCTCAGCCAGTCAAAAGGTAGGGTACAGATCAGATATGTCACCAATCCTGACCCAACAACTCTCAGTCAATCAGAAGTCAGGACACAAATCAGCCACATCAGCAGTCCAACAAGTGGTTAGGATTCAAGTCACATTAACAATCTCCACCTTGAATTGAATCCTCATATAGCATAATGAACCACTATTATTACTCCACCATGAGTTGAATTCTCCACTAGCAGAATTAACCACTGCTAGACTCCACCGGAGTTGAATTCTCATATAGCAGAATTAACCACTACTATACTCCACCATGAGTTGAATTCTCCGCTAGAAGAATTAACTACTACTAGACTCCACGAGGGTTGAATTCTCATATAGCAGAATTAAACACTACTATACTTCACCACTTGAAATTCAGATAGTAGGAATCAAGGAATTATAAACAATATTCACCTTGAATTTAATCCTCAAAGAAGCTTTGCCAAGTTTCATCGTGCCGCCACCGGCCCCTCCTTGGAGCTACTGCCAACTGTCGATATTGAGCAAGCCCAAACAACACTTGAACTTACTCCCAGGAACTGTATACCCTTGCAAGACATGAGGTCTTCTGCTTGTTGCCCTTGATGACAACAACCCCAGCTTTGGCAACCTGCATGACTCCACCTTCAACGTAGTACTTGTATCCTTTAGAGTCCAAGACTCTAAGGGATATGAGGTTCTTCCTCAGATCGGGAACATGTCGTACTTCTTTCATAGTCCTTACAACTCCATCATGCATCTTGATTTTCACAGAGTTGATCCCTACAATCTTGCATGTTGTATTACTTCCTGTGACGACGTTTCCACCAGCTATTTTCTCATAGGTGCAGAACCAATCTTCATTAGGAGTCATATGGTAAGAACGGCCTGAATCAAGAATCCATGTGTTATCTGTCGTCTTCTGATCTGTGACGGTGAGAACGAAATCATATTTAGAATCCCTGCCACCTTGAGCCACTGCAACAATGATGGCCTTCTTTGGTCAGTCTTTCTTTCAATGTCCAAGTTCCTTATAGTAATTGTTGATGTCCCTAGCATTGTAATTCTTCAACTTGAACTTCTACTTTCCATTCTTTATGTATTCACAACCGACATGATTCTTCTCATGAGACATAACCAAACCTGCAGCGTTAGAGTCTTGCATCCAAATAGTCATATGTTGAAGTTCACGAGTATGCAGACTCGCGTGAGCTTCCTCTAAGGTTATTGGATTCTCTTCCCACGATGAATGATTGAACAAAATTCTCAAATGATAATGAAAGAGAAACCAATAAAATCAATGTAGCATCCTTAAATCTTAACATCTACATTCCTCATCTTCAATCTTAACATCTATGTTTCTTAAATCCATCAATAATGTATTTAAGCAATCCAGATGTTCTTTAAGAGATGTACCTTCATACATGTGGAGAGAGAACAGACGTTGCTTCAAGAGCAACTTGTTGATAAGAGACTTCGTCGTGTATAGACTTTCGAGTCTCAATCACAGACTGACCACGAAATCATCATCAGTAACCTCCGCGATAATCTCATCCGTCAAACATAGCATGTTCGTCGAGTGCGCATTCTCTTCTTGCACCATCAACTCGAACGACTCGAGTACCTTCGCCCGCTCCTGACCTAATGGTGCTCAGATGTCCTGTTGCTTCAGAAGGGCGTGCATCTTGATCTGCCATAGATTGAATCTATTCTTCCCCGTGAACTTCTCGATCTTCAGATTGTGCGATACCATCTTGCTGGATGATCCTGACGGAACCTGAAGCTCTGATACCAGTTTGTTATGAATCGCGGAAGCAAACATGCAAAAAATACGCTCAAACAAGTAAGACACAAACACATGGATTTACAAGGTTCACTCGTAAATGAGCTACGTCCTTGGACGGCGACGGTCGATTTCACTATGTTGAGAAGAGAGACAAATGAGATGTTTAACCATAGAGTTACGGTCTCTTATATAGACAGAAAACCCTAGAGAGTACAAGGGTTACGGAACCTGAAGGATCACTGGGAGTTACGAAACTTGAAGGGTCACAGAGGGTTACGGAACCCAAAGGGTCACAGGGGGTTACGGAACCCGAAGGGTTACAAACATAAATGTAAATAATAATAACTCTAACACTCCCCCTCAAAGCCGAGAAAGCTGCAGCTTGTAACAAAAAGAAAAAGTATACATCATATCTTCACACGATGCATCATAAGAACATATGTCCGCTATTGGTAAAAGACCTCGCTCGAGGATGGGTCTGCGGCTTTCAAGTCACCGAAATGTATCTCTGCCATGCATGTAGAGTCGCTGCGATATCAGATCACCAGAACGTATCTCTGTCATGCCTGTCGATCACCGAAACATATCTCTGTCGTGTCTGGAGGACAATCGATGTAGAAGAAGTCCAACATGGAGTAGTAATCGGGTCGTAAAAGAAGAAGTATACGCCCTGACGAAGAAGTCCGTGCTCGGTGAAGACAGATGATCTGAGTAGTAGTCTAGAGTGTCTGTCTGTTAGTCGTGGTAGGGCAGCAGACGTCCTGAAGAATCATCTCTGACTCCTCCTTTCTCCCATACTTGATAGAATAAAGAGTATGGAATATCAAGTTGGGAGAAACAAAAAGTTGGGAAAAACAAGTCGTAGTGAAGCAAGGGTTGTTGGAGGGGGGCTCCATGCGGTGCCAACGAAGTAGGAGGTGCGGCTGGAGCTAATGGAGCCTCGCACAGCGCTTTAGGTGTCGCTGGAGGTAGCAGCTGGTGTTGCTGGGGACTCAGACTGCCTTGCATGGGACCATTGAATCCATGAGCGACGCAGGAGGTCCAGCCCTCTCTCCTTGTCGACGGAGAGAGGGCTGGTGGTGGTGACGGATTTAGGATATTAGGCTTCGGTGTAGGATCGTCGCTCTGATACCATGTTGAAAAGAGGAACTAATGAGATGTTTATTCCATAGATCTAGGGTCTCTTATATAGAGAAAACCCTAGAGAGTACAAGGGTTACGGAACCCGAAGGGTTACGGGGGGTTACGGAACTCGAATGGTCAAGGAGGGTTACGAAACGCAATGGGTCACAAGGGTTTACGGAACCCCAAGGATTACAAACATAAATGTAAATAATAATAATTGTAAAACATTATATGGAGAAAAAATGTATTACAGAAGGTACTGAGAAGGTACAGATATGAGATGAGAAACATGATCAGAATGAGGATTGTAGTATTTGATGGCCCTAAAGCCCATTTTATACTACAATAGAAGAATATCATTTGTACTCAGCAATCCATCCCAACAACTCTCAGCAAATCAGAAGACAGGACACAAATCAGACATGTCACCAATCATGGCCCAACAACTCTCAACCAATCAGAAGGCAAGACACAGATCAGACAAGTCAGCAATCCTTACCCAACAGCTCTCAGCCAATCAGAAGACATGACACAGATCAGCCATATCAGTAGCCCAACAAGTGGCTAGGATTCAAGTCACATTAACATAAATTATATCTGGATGATCAACCAGAAAATACCATGAGATTTTTAAACAAGTGTTGCATATCTAATTAAAACATAGGAATTTAGCTAAACATGTGGGATGCACACCAAGTAATTAACCAGGGCTTCTTAGACAGGAGATAACCAACAAATGTTTAATTTACTTGATACGAAGTCTAAGAAGGTAGAAGTAAGCATCAGTTCAAAACAAGTAAAGCCATTCTGGGCAACACTTAGAAGAACATGGATGTCATCGACTTCCCCATCATTTGATCTTGGTTATGGACTCATTTTTTAGGAAGGCACGAACTAGCTACAACCATATATTCGACTCCACGCACGGTCAAGTATGTCAACTGATCATATTTGATCATCCAGCCACCAACCTAAAAATTGAATTAGAGGGAGTTCAAGAAATCGATCTTTTCAGGTTAAGCAACATAAGTAGAAGTGCTGGTGAACGTCTACATGATCTTTATGATATCATGGTGTCCAATTTAATATAATTTTCATGCCATCATTTTCTAATTCAGCCAGTGAGTACCTTGTCGATAAAATCAGGATTATCGCACCCATGTCACTGATGAATACCCATTCATCACTCTTTATTCTTATATTTTAGCTACAAAAACCTATGCAAATGCATGTAGATATGTGTAAATAGGAAAAGTTAGCAAAAGCATGCATGTTTGTAAATATAGATAATTAGCATGTTTTTGTGCTTAAAAGAATAAAGATGAAAAGAAAAAGAGGGAAATATTTAGAATAAATATTGAGCAACCTAACCCAAGGGAGGGCTCAGCATGGGCCTGACCGCATAAAAGCCAAAGTAGAGGGAGATAGGGGCTCACATATGTATATATTTGTAAATAAATAAATTTATATTTTCCTCACCCAAAAATATACTTGTATATATTTAGAAGCTATTAAAAACAAAATAAAAATTTAAAAATCAAAAGATCAAAAATTCCCCTTACACCATGTACATAAACCACCTTCCCTATTTATTTAACCTTGTAAATAAATAAAATTTATTTTCTAAACTTTTTGTAAATATTCTATTGTATATATTGTAAATAAAATAAATAAAAAGAAACAAAACAAAAATCAAATAAAAATTACAAAATTAAAAAATGCAAAAATATGTGTACATATAACATGTATATAGTTGTATATAGACTAATTATTTCACCTATGTATATAAATAATAAAAATAAAATAAAAATAGCCTTTTATTCCTCATTTTATCCTATAAATAAATAAAATATAAAATAGGAATAAAAATGTATAAAAATAACTAATTAAAAATCAAAAATTAAAAATCATATAGTGTATATATACCTATGTATAGCTATAGTGTAAATACCTTATTTTAATTTCCAAAAATTAATTAAAAATCACAAAAAATAGAAAAAAATAAAATAAAAAAAATATTTTGTGTTTTAAGTTTTTGAAAATTCGGCCATTTAAAGGCCCAAAAAAAATCAAATAAAAGTTTATTGCATGGCGGGCTCTGATTGGTCCCACGGGGGATTGTTGACCCCCGGTCAACTCTCCCCCAGGACCACCAGAGCCGGGTATGTTGTGCCCGACCCGATTTCAATATTTTCCACCCGCCTAACCCGGCCGCCATCTACCCAAACCCCGGGCTCCGATTGCTCTCCGATCATCTAGGATCCTCGCCCGGGGTGGGTTTGGAGGATCCGAGATCCCTGCTGCCCGCCCGACCTCTTCCTTCTCGGACCTCCCACACTATTTAGTGTCGTCACCGGCGACCTATTCACGCTATCTCTGGACCCCTGCTCGCCGCCAAGGAGCTCCTCCAGACCACCCGAGTGACAGGCGAGTGTTTTGGAGTGGAAGCGAGGCCGGAGTTGGACGGATTCCATTGATCCGGTGGTAATCGCCGCCGTGCGCCGCCGCAAGCGCGCCTGAGCCTCGGGGAGCTCGACGACCCCTTGAGGCAACGACCGGGAACCTCCTTGGCTCCAGCCCAGTCGACAGCAGCCATCAGGTAGCTTAGTTAGGCCATAGATTAGCTTAGTTTTCGATTTTTCGCATTTCAGTAGTTTTAGCTCTGCCGCTGCCATCTGCCGTTTCCATCTACCCATCCGACCCATCCGACTACGCCACCACCTCCGCCAGACTTCTCTCCACCTGCTCTGCCCCTCACACCCCTTGTCTGCCCAGGAGCAAGGTCTCGGCTCTCACCCCTCCGCCGCTCGCCGGAGAGCCTTCGCATCGCACCATCGGCCACTTTCCGCCCGCTCTGACGGGTCGAGGCAGTTTGCCCTCGACCCCTCTTTCTTTCTGTGCAGGTTTCCAGGTCCTTCGACCTCATCTGGAGGTCGGAGCTTCAGAGCACAGCAGCTCCCGTTCCTCGACGTCGCTGGAGCTCTCCTGAGCTCCTCTCTTCCATCGGAGCAGTACATCGGGTGCGGAGCTTCACGAGGAAGCTTTCTCGCACCTCAGGAGCGGTCGACGAGGACTACCGTGCACGCAGGGGGTCGGCGAAGCTCGCCGGCCGCCAGTTCTTCCACCATCCTCCGTCGCCGTCAGATCAGCCCCGGCTCCCCAGTTTTCATCTCGAGCTGTCCATACATCGGAGGAGCAGCTACCGTCGATCATCTCGAGGGGCTCATCTGGACCGTTCCGCGCTGAAGAGAGAGACACCTGAGGCCATACCCGTTCGATCTTCCACGTGTCCTCCCTCGCACCGTCGATCGGGCCCAAGAGTTGAAGAAGAGAAGCGCCACCCACTCATAGCCGTCCGATCCTCCACGTGGCGCGCATCCGGCCGTCGGCGAATAAAGGGGTAAATTACTTAGGGGCCCCCTCTTAGTTTGTCTTTTTAGTCCTAGTCCTGTAAATATTTTCGTAGTTTTATTTACTTAGGGTAAATTGCACTGAGGACCATGTGCTTGTCTTTATTTGCTTTTATGCCCCTGTGTGTGTGAGATCTCACGTGCTTCGCCACGTGCCTTGTCTGGGCTATTTACATCTTTTATCCTGTAGTTCCTGTTGGGTTCTTGAATGAATGAATACTTTTGGTAATTGCATTTATACCCCTGTGAGCATTTTATATACACATGTGCGGATTTTAGTGGGATTTTTGCATCCAAGCCCCTGGACTTTTGGTACGAGTTACCAAAAGGTCCAGGAACTTGGTTTTTATTACCAAAAGGCCCCTGAGTGCCCCAGGCACGCGTCACGCGCGTGATTTGCTGGGATTTTTGCACCTTGGCCCCCAGAACTTTGGGTATTTGCACTTACGTCCCTGTGCACAGTGCCCCCTCTTTGATTTTTGAATAAAATATCAAACCACCTCCAAATTCGATGAAAATTTGACACATGGCTCCTGCCATGTTGTTGGATTTTTGAGAATTTTTGAGGACATTTTTGATTTCATTTAGTATTTTTAAAAATTCAAAAACATCTTTTTTTAGCTACTGTCTAGGTTTAAAAATACCAAAAAAATATAAAAACACTTTCAAAAATTCCAAAAAAAGTAGCTACTGTTCTTTGCTTGTTGTTTGATTTTCTAGCCAATTTTGGCTATTTTTCATTGCCTAAAAATCCTAAAAAGCTAAAAACACCTAAAAACTCATAAAAATTATAATAAATAATATAAAAATCCAAAACAATAATTTAGGTGCCCAAATTTTCCTTATTTTTTCTAGATTACAGAAAATTACCTCCAGGGCTTGTTGAGATCCATAAATATTTTATTTTTGGGTTTCAAGCCTTGCTGGACAGTACCTAGGCCTTGGAGCACTGTTTGATTTTTATAAAATAAAATATACATTAGAAAAATACCAAAAATTCACCAAAAACACTTAAAAACCTAAAAATATAAAAACAATTTTTCTTTAATTTTTGCTTGATTTTGGTGTGTTAAATAAATTGCTTAAGTTGGCTTGATTTGCTTTTCTTTACTTTTCTTCACATTTTAAAAATCCAAAAAAATATAAAAATTATTAAAAACCACTAAAAAAATACTTTTCTTTTATTTTATTTTCTTTTTACTACTTCGTAGGCCTAGGCCAATCCGTGCTCCTTGTGTTCGACCCTGGGAGCTATACCAGGTTAATCTTATAGCGAGACCGCTCTTATTTGTTTTGATTGATTTGATCTTTTCTGAGTGGTTTATTTTTCTTGATACACCCTCTCTCTGAGATCCGGGTCACAACGACCCTTGTTTCATTACCTTCACCCGGGTCTTAGGGAAATTTTAGGGTTATCAGTCACCACTGCATTGCTTATACATAAAAGAATATAAACATTAAAAAAAACATTCTAGCAATTAAACCGAACTAGTTTACCTATATATCCATATCCTGATTCCATGCTGATAAAGCCTGGCAATGATAGGAAAGAGAAGTTTTAGTCTTGTTATGCCACTGAAAATCATACTTATTAGAATAAATCAAGTTTGCTATTACATTGATCAAGGAGAAATTAGTTTTATTTTAGAAATTATTATGACTACAACTTTTTATCTTATGACAGACCAATGATGAGCCACACTGCTTCTATTTGCGTGCAGTGCATTCTAGAGTCCTCATGATTAAAGTATGTGTTGACATCAACTTCAAAAACAAGGGTCATGTGCATTATGTCAAGCACCTTCAAACAAACATAACCATGATTAAGGATAACGATTTATTTGACAATAAAAGAAATGATTTCGATTTCTTCCTATAGCTTACATATTTTGTCATGCGATTGGAATATGGCATATAAGCAAACTTTTTCTCATTGCAGAATTTTGCATGTAAATTAGAGGGGGTAATGAAATAGCAATAAAACTCAAGAATAATCATTTTGAACTCATCTAATCCCTTGCGAATTGGGTCATAAAATTGGCTAGAGATCAGTCAGTGATGCCAAGCAGCATCTATACTCTCTTTGTGATCAGTATGAAAATTAAGCAACGAGTTCTCCAACTGTTGAAGATCGAGGTAACAATAAGACATGTGCTGATGATGCTATAAACGACATCTGGCGTAAACACAACTGCTTACCAAAATACCCGTCACATTAATGAAGGTATCACGACTCTTTTCATTCCGAGACACGATTCTTCAACGAGCTATGAATATAAAAACCTGATTATGGAAGAAAGATGAGAGGTATGATCAAACTTAAACAAATAAAAGTTTTGTAGTTAATACCATGAGTCCTTTTTCGGTATCAAGTTTTAGTGCAATAAGAAATATTTTTCTACCATTAGTTTATAATTAGATTTGTTGTATAGAGAATTAAGAATTTAGATGTCGCATTAAATACCAATATAACACTCCCCGGCAATGTAGAAGTCTCTCGAGCGGTACTCAGAAAATTTTTCAAACTAGTTGATAAGAAACCCATGTGCATTGCTTGCTATGAAGATGTGCACGAAATAATATACAATGAAAAGAAATAAAGTGTAGACTAAGTGTTCAACTAAAATTATAATAATGATTTATTAAGATCACATCCAACCAGCAACATCAGTATCAAGAACGTCAAATTTCTTAACATATGAGAATCCCACACCAGTCGAACTCTCTAAAAATAGTAGATTTGCAGCTGCAAGTGGAGATCCATAACACATAAGTAGAGAGCAAGTGCAGAGGAAAATATTGAGATCCAAAAGATTACTACCCATTTCTAAAAAATCATTGTTGTCATGCGGTTTGAAATCAAGTCCCGAATTTAAAAAGGACTGATTTCAAAACTTTTCCCAATCCAATCGACGATTCTTCTGTACCTACAACCACTGCGATGAAAGTACTAGCAGTGTTCTTTCAACGTATGCCACAAATGAAAGAAAAAAGTATAGATAATTACCACCATTTAGCCAAAAGAAGAAGAGGTTTCTCTGTCAGGTTTTCCGCTGCTTCAATAAAGCAATAAAAAAGATTGGTGCCACGATCATCATTGAGATCGATATAATCTGCATACTGCTGAAACGTTACACGAGTTGTTCCGCTAACATTGTGATTCGATCAGAATCGCATGGTAATTTCCGATCGAACACATGATACATATGCAAAGAAAGATGATACAAATCTTCATTATCGTCGTTCCTAAAACATAATATATATCAATGCTACATAAATATCATATTAATTTGATCTAAAATCAAAAACATATACGGATGTACAGTTTTTCTTGCATAATATGTCTCCCATGGGGTATATAAAAGAGGTTCTTAGTGTGTATGTGAAGAACATCTTGTAAAAATAAATTGGTATGTAATCCACGATTGCAAGCAGTATCCATACTCCCTTTGTGATCAATATGAAAGTTAAGCAACGGGTTCCCCAACTGTTGGATATCGAGGTTAACGGTAAGACAAGTGCTGATCATGCTATTAACGACACCGAACGTAAACATAGTTGCTTACCGGAATACTCTTTAGATTAATGAAGCTACCATGACTCTTTTCATTGCGAGAAATGATGACTTCAGTGAGTTCTGCTATATAGAAACCTGATATGGAAGAAAGATTAGACGTATGATCAAACTTAAACAAATCAAAGTCTTTGTAGTTAAAACATGAGTTTTTGTTCGGTATCAAGTTCAGTACAATCAGGATATTTTCCTATCATTAGTTTATAAATAAATTTGTGGTATCAAAAATTAAGAATTTAGATGTCAAATTAAATACCGACATAACTCTCTTTGGTAATGTCGAAGTCTTTAGAGCGGCACTCGGGAAATTTTTTAAACCAGCTGAGAAGAAACCCATATGCATTGCTTGCTAAGGAGAATAAACGATATATATTGTAAGATATAGTGTAGACTAAGTTTTCAATTAAAATTATGAGATTGGTTTATTTATATCACAACCAACCAACAACATCATTATCGAGAACGTCCGATTTTTTTAATATATGAGGATCCCACACCATCCGAACTCTCTAAAAATAGTAGATTTGCAACTGCAAGTGGAGATCCGTAACACATAAGTGTAGAGCAAATATAAAGGAAAATATTGGATTCAAAAGATTACTACCCCTGTTTTAAGAATCATTGTTGTGGTGAAGTTTAAAATTAAGTCACCGAAATTGAAAAGAATTGATTTTGAGAGTTCGTCCCAATCCAATCGACAATACTCATGTACCTACAACCACCGCAATAAAAGTATTAGCAGTGTTATTTCAACATATGTTGCAAATGTAAGAAAGAAATATAGATAATTACTGTTGTTGAAGAGATTTCTCTATCAGATCTTCCGCTACTTCGATAAATGAGTAAAAAAGATTACTATCATGATCATCATTGAGATTGATATAATCCGCATACTGCCGGAACGTTACACGAGATTGTCCTGATAGCCATGTGATTCGATTAAATCGCATGGGGATTTTCCGGCCAAACACATGACACAAATGCAAAGAAAGATGATAAAAATCTTCATCATCATCGTTCCTAAAACATAATAAATATATCAATGCTGCATAAATATCATATTAGTCTGATCTAACATCAAAAACATATACAGATGTACAGTTTTTCTTGCATAATACGCCTCCCTTGGGGGACCTATAAAAGAGGTTCTTAGTGTGTATGTGAAGAATATCTTTTAATAATAAACCGGTATTTTTCCGCAACTGCAAGCAGCATATATACTCCCTTTGTGATCAGTATGAAAGTTAAGCGCAGATTCCCCAATTGTTGGAGATCAATGTAACAGTAAAACATGTGTCGATAACGCTATTAACGACATCTAACGTAAACACAATTTCTTACCAGAATATCCTTTAAATTAATGAAGCTATTACGACTCTTTTCATTGCGAGACACGATAACTTCATCGAGGTCTACAATATAGAAACATGATGTGGAAGAAAGATGATAGGTATAATCAAACTTAAACATATCAAAGTCTTTGTAGTTAATATCATGAGTCCTTTTTCAGTATCAAGTTCAGTACAATCAGAATATTTTTCTATCATTAGTTTATAACTAGATCTGTCGTATCTAGAATTAAGAATTTAGATGTCAAATTAAATTACCGACATAACTCTCCACGGCAATGTAAAAGTCTCTCAAGCGGTACTCGTGAAATTTTTCGAGCCAATTGATAATAAATTCATGTGGATTTCTTATTGGAGAGAATAAATGATATATATATATATAGTAGAATATAGTTTAGACTAAGTATTTAATTAAAATTATGAGATTAATTTATTTATATCACAACCAACCAGTAACATCATTATCAAGAACGTCAGATTTCTTAGCATATGAGAATCCCATACCAGTCGGACTTTCTAAAAATAATAGAGTTGTAACTACAAGTGAAGATCCATAACACATAAGTGGAGAGCAAGTGAAGAAGAAAATATTTTGATTCAAAAGATTACTATCCATATTCTAAGAATCATTGTTATGGTGCAGTTTGGAATTAAGTCCCCGAATTTGAAAAGGATCGATTTCGAGAGTTTGTCCCAATCCAATCGACGATACTCCTGAACCTAAAACCACCGCGATGAAAGTATTAGTATTGTTCTTTCAACATATGTTAACCAAACAAAGAAGAAGAGATTTGTCTATCGGATCTTCCGCTGCTTTGATAAACCAGTAAAAAAGATTGGTAACATGATCATTATTGAGATCGATATAACCCGCATATTGCTGGAACGTTACACGAGATTGTCCCGGTAACATTGTAATTAGATCAGAATCGCATGGAGAATTTCCGGCCAAACACATGACACAGATGCAAAGAAAGATGATACAAATCTTCATCATCATTGTTCCTAAAATATAATATATATATATATATATATATATATATATAATGATAAATAAATATCATATTAATCTTATCTAACATTAAAAACATATACAGATGTCCAGTTTTCCTTTCACAATACGTCTCCCATGGAGTCTTATAAAAGAGGTTCTTATTGTGTATGTAAAAAACATCTTGTAATAATAATAAATCGGTATTTATTCTGCAATTGCAAGCAGCATCTATACTTCCTTTGTGATCAGTATGAAAATTAAGAAACATGTTTGCCAATTATTGAAGATCGGGGTAAAAGTAAGACATGTGCCGATGATGCTATTAACGACATCCCATGTAAACACATCCGCTTATCAGAATATCATTTAGATTAATAAAACTATCACGACTCTTTTCATTACGAGACACGATGACTTCAGCGAGTTCTGGAATATAGAAATATGATATGGAAGAAAATGAGAGGTATGATCAAACTTAAATAAATCAAAGTCTTTGTAATTAATACCATGCTCCTTTTTCAGTATCAAATTCAGTATAATCAAAATATTTTTCTATCATTAGTTTATAACTAAATTGTGATATCGAGAATTAAGAATTTAGATGTCGAATTAAAATATCAGCATAACTCTTTCCGGCATTTAGAAGTGTCTCGAGCGGTAATCGGGAAATTTTTGAAATCAGTTGAAAAGAATGGTGTGTAAGTCTTACAGTGGAGAATAAATGATATATATAGTGAAATATAGTATAAACTAAGTGTTCAATTAAAATTATGAGATTAGTTTATTTACATTACAATCAACCAGCAACATCATTATCAAGAACGTCAGATTTCTTAGCATACGAAAATCCCACACCAGCTGAACTCTCTAAAAATAGTGTGTTTGCAACTACAAGTTGAGATCCATAACACATAGGTGGAGAACAATGCAAAGAAAATTATTGTGATTTAAAAGATTACTATACCTATTCCAAAAATCACTATTGTGGTGTAGTTTGGAATCAAGTACCCTAATTTGAAAGGATCAATTTCGAGAGCTTGTCCCAATTCAATCGATTATACTTCTTAAAATACAACCATCGTGATAAAAGTATTAGTCGTGTTCTTTCAACATATGCCGCAAATTAAAAAAAATAAATATAGATAATTATCGTCATTTAGTCAAACAAGAATAGGTTTCTCTGTCAGATCTTCCGTTGCTTTGATAAACCACTAAAAAAGATTGGTGCCACGATAATCATTGTGCTACGATAATCATTAAGATCGATATAACCCATATACTGCCGGAACGTCACATGAGGTTGTCGCGGTAACCTTGTGATTCGATCAGAATCGTATTGGGATTTCCGACCAAACACATGACACAGATGCAATGAAAGATGATACAACTCTTCATCATCGTCATTCCTAAAACATAATATATATCAATGCAACATAGACATATTATTCTGATCTAAAATTAAAAATATAAACAGATGTTCAGTTTTCTTACATAATACGTCTCTCATGGGACCAATAAAAGATGATCTTAGTGTGAATTTAAGAACATCTTTTAATAATAAATGGTATATATTCCGCGATTGCAAGAAGTATCTATACTCCTTTTAGAATTAGTATGAAAGTTAAGTAGCAGGTCCCCAACTGTTATAGATCGAGGTAATAGTAAGACATGTGACGATGACGTTATTAACGACATCTAACGTAAACGCAATTACTTAACAAAATACAATCTATATTAGTGAAGTCATCATGACTCTTTTCATTGCGAGACACGATAAGTTCAATGAGTTATGCAATATAAAAACCTGATATTGAAGAAAGATAAGAGATATGATCAAACTTAAACAAATTAAAATCTTTATAATTAATAACATGAGTTCTTTTTCGGTATCAAGTTCAACACAATTAGAATGTTTTTCTATCATTAGTTTATAACTATATTTATGTTATCGAGAATTAAGAATTCAGATATCGAATTGAAATACCAGCATAACTCTCTGCGACGATGTATAAGTCTGTCGAGCAGTACTCGGTAAATTCTTAAAGCCAGTTGAGAAGAAAATATGTGCATTGCTTACTGTGGAGAATAAACGATATATATAATGAAACATAGTATAGACTAAGTGCTCAATTAAAATTATAAGACAAGTTTATTTAGATCGAAACCAACCAGCAACATCATTATCAAGAACGTTAGATTTCTTAGCATACGAGAATCCCACACCAGTCAGACTCCCTAAAAATAGTATATATGCAACTATAAGTTGAGATCTATAATGCATAAATGGAGAGCAAGTGTAGAGAAAAATATTGTAATTTAAAAGATTATTACCGTTGTTCCAAGAATCGTTGTTGTAGTGAAGTTTGGAATCAAGTCCCTTAATTTGAAAGGACCGATTTCGAGAGCTTGTCACAATCCAATCGACGATACTTCTGTACCTACAACCATCGTGATTAAAGTATTAATAGTGTTTTTTCAACATATGCCGTAAATGAAAGAAAGAAGTATAGATAATTACGACCATTTAATCAAAGACGAATAGGTTTGTCTATCGGGTCTTCCGCTACATCGATAAATCAATAAAAAAGATTGGTGTCACGATCATCATTGAGATCGATGTAACCCGTATACTGCCGGAATGTTATACGAGGTTATCCCGATAACCTTGTGATTTGATTAGAATTGTATGAGGAATTTTCGACCAAACACATGACACGAATAGAAAGAAAGATGATAAAACTCTTTATCATTATCGTTTCTAAAACATAATATATATCAATCCCGCAAATGAAAGAAAGAAGGTATAGATAATTACCGCCATTTAGTCAAAGAAGAATAGGTTTCTTTATCGGGTCTTCCGCTACTTCGATAAACCAGTAAAAAAGATAGGTGTCACAATCATCATTGCGATGGATGTAACCCGTAAACCGCCGGAATGTTATATGAGGTTGTCCCGGTAATCTTGCGATTCGATCAGAATCGCATTAGGAATTTCCGACTAAACACATGACACAGATGCAAAGAAAGATGATAAAACTCTTTATCATTATCGTTCCTAAAATAATATATACATCAATACTGCATATATATTATATATTAATCTCTATAAAAAGGAATATATATATTATATATAATATATATTATATATTATATATTATATTATCTATATTTTTGTAAGAGAAATATAGATAATTACCGCTATTTAGCCAAAGAAGAATAGTTTTCTCTATCGGATTTCCCGCTGCTTTAATAAACTAGTAAAAAGATTGGTGTCACGATCATCATTGAAATCGATGTAACATGTATACTGCCAGAACGTTACACGAGGTTGTCCCAATAACCTTTTGATTCGATAAGAATCGTACGGGGAATTTCCGATCAACATGACATAGATGTAAAGAAAGATGATACAAATCTTCATCATCGTTCCTAAAACATAATATATATTAATGGTATATAAATAGCATATTAATCTAATCTAAAATAAAAAATATATACAGATGTATAGTTTTTTTTGCATAATACGTCTTCCATGGGGCCTATAAAAAAGGTTTTTAGTGTGTATGTAAGAATATCTTGTAATAATAAACCGGTATGTATTCCGTGATTGGAAGCAGCATCTATACTCCCTTTGTGATCAGTATGAAAGTTAAGCAGCAGTTTCCCCAACTGTTGTAGATCGAGATAACAGTAAGACATGTGCCGATGACGCTATTAACGACATCTAACGTAAACACGGTTAACCCTTAGATTAATGAAGCTATTACGACTCTTTTCATTACGATGGTTTAGAAAATCAACAGAAGTGCCAATAAATTTACGAGGTCCATATTAAATACGTCATAAACGGGTTCTTCGAAATCTTATTTCAAATGAATTACTATTTGTGACGGTTTAAGAATCGAATTAAATACATAATCATCTTAAAGTATTCTTTTGTTAATTGCATCTATTTGATAAACCGCCATAAAAATTCAAGCAATTTTTCACAACCATATGTGAACCGCCCAAAAACCGGTAAAATGTGGGAGGGAAAAAAGAGCGCCCAATCACTTTATTCGTGGAAACCCTCCCTCCCAATCTCTACTCACTTCTTCTCAGTCTACCGCCCCCTTCTTCCTCCCTCACACATACGCGATATCCTCATTCCCCTCGTATAATTAGATCTTACCCATGTCCCTCCATCAACCTATGGCACCTCCAGTCAATTGACGATGACAAATGACCACCTCTTCGACGACAAACTCTTCGGAGGATGCAACGGAATGGTAAACCCTAACTCTCCTCGTTGATCTCTCGCCAATCTGATGTTAGTTTTGGATTCTAGGGTTTTGGACCCATCAAATTAGGGTTTCTTCTTCACTTGGTTGGTGATGTGGTGGCAGAATCCGGGGGCAACTACAAACGATCGGACTGATGCTATATTCTAATTATAGAAGAAGATCGTCATTGTTTCGTGATCTATGCGCCAGCTTTTAGAGCATCTTTAAAAGTTGATATGAATATGTGTGGTCTTATGTGCAATATGCAAACCTTATTTTGTTTTATTACCATTTCACATTTTTTTATAGTAGCGTTTTATTTCCTTCTTATCCCAGCTCCGGGAAATGGGGATGTAATTTTTCTCACAGGTTTATCATTCATTCTTCATGCAATACTTATGTTTTTAAATGTATTTTACATCCACAATATTGGACATGCTTCCTCTGGAACCTTAATTTATAATTTAGTTGTTGTGTTTTTGATAACTTTTGATAGGGAGATGCATATGTGTGTATAAAGGGCGAAACTGTTGGATGTTAACCCGTAGTCTTAACTCCCGTACTTGTATTTATTTTGCAGGAGCGAAATCCAGATCTGTATTGAGGTGATATATCTCTTCAGTAGCCATTTGGTATTTGGTTTAGATTGCTGATGTGCTTGTTGTCGCGAGGTGTTTTTTCTTTTAAAATGTGTGATATTGGCGACAAAAATACCATCTCATTCAAGTGAATCTAACTCTCATTATGTCTTCACAATTTAGTTCTCATTGTGTTTGAGGTTGTGTATGCCTATCCTGAAACTCATGGTTGAATGCCTTTGGAGTTATATCCTTGTGAATTGAGATAACTTGTAGGATATTTATAAATCATGTAGCTGCATATATTTACTCCCACGTTCTAATATTCTATTACTACAATTTGTGCTTTACTCTAGTTTTTTTAATGTACATTCAGATTCAATATATACAGTTGTTGATCCCATCCTTACGTAGTCATTTAATTAGCATTCCTCTAAACAATTCAAAGATTTGGATCTAATAAACCATCTACGAAACTTAAGGAAGTTCGCTATATTGAATCTGAATGTACTAAGGATGGGATCAACAACTGTATATAGCTAATCTTGCAGGTGGTTTATGGAAAATTTGAACAGTGCTGGTTATCTTCTTTTATACATAGCTAATCTTGAATGGATTATATATTAATTTAACTCTTTGGCATCCTTCATTTTTCTTGCAGGTGGACTTGGATCTCTTTGGCCATGTACATAATTATAAACTATAGTCGTCCATATACTACATATTCATGCCATCATTGGAGTGACAAGCTTCAATTTAGACATTACAAAAAATACTGTATTATAGTCTCATTCCTTTATAGTATACTACTTATATTTGAATGGAGGAAATACTACATATCATCTACAACACAGAATTTACGTTTGTGCTCTTGAGTTTTTCTAATAAAGACTTCTATCCCTAACTTTTTTGTGATTAGACTTGTTTCTATATTCTTGCAAAATTCACTATATATGTATCCCTTCCGTTAGTGTAGTTTCCGAAAGACAGAAGGGTAAGCGTAAAACTCAAACTGAATACTTGATTCCCTTTTGATGCTAGTATCAATATTGGGGCTAAGAGGATCAAAACACATATACCAGGATACAAGTAACTATGAGAAATCCCACTTTCAAAGGAAGAAAGATCTCTATGGGCAAGCTCTTATTTACTTGTATATTAAGAAAATCAAACAAGAAACTCTATTTATATGGTAAAAAACTATTTGAACATTTAATTTTTTAGTGCCTCTTAAAATTATTTCTGAAAGGTATACGTTAGTCCAATGGGTATCTTTACTGTAATATCTGAATGTTTGATTTTAATGTAAGAACAAGTCCTGGCTAGAGGTCAATGTTTGTTTTGATCAATACAATCAAACAAATTTAATCTGAGTCGAAAGACAACTAATAACAAAACTTATATTGTTTCCTTGTTCCATGACAAATATGTGAGTGTCATTAGATGTTATCCAAGGTATACTAAGTCGTATATGAAAAGTTAGCTAGCTTCTTCAAAAAGTATATGATGGTAGAATGGAACTATATATATTGGATGACTAAAGGAGAGTAATGAAGGTATGACTCGTATAGTGGAAAATTGAAAAAAATGGCATTATTCTATTGGTTTTAATAGATATACATCTTGAAAGCTTTCTTCTAAAAATGTGATTATTCTTTTCATCGTGTATTTTCAAATCATGAGCATACGACTGCTAAGGGCTTAAAAGACAAGTTTTGGATCACCAAAAAAACATTGTGCAGATGTTCTTAAGTTAAGTATAGTAGCAACTACATAGTGTGACAGATCGGAATTGATGATAAACAAGTCATTATGTGCACTCAACTAATTGATGAAACTCTGTCCGACTGATGGAAACAGATTGTTGTAATAAGATGTTTAGTTTTGGGTTAGACAATCCCAACCAGGTTGGTGATTGTGGATGTAGTCATCGAGCTGGCTCCCCTTTGCCATTTGTTAAGTGCTTGATATTCAATGATATTGTTGTAAATAAATAAGCAGATTTTTCTTTAGAGTTTGCAGTATCTCATCGTCAATGGCTCAATGATATTGTTTATAGAGAATTTGAATATTTGATCCTCAATGTTTGACTGTTCTCTTTAAAAAATGTATGACATTTCATGGTGTGGTATCCTCATTGGAATATTTTTTAATAAACCAACCATTGTGGTGGTTATAAACTGCTGTAATCGTTTTTTTTATTTTTTGAACCCACAGAGTTGAGGCGGTTTGGAAAACCGCAGCAATAATAACAGAGTCAATAAGTCAGTCACCAAAAAAGTTATTATTTGCGGCGATTTATTTTTTACGATGGTTAAGTTATGCGGTTCCATATTCACATTCACTCCATCTATATCGAATACAAATACGGATACAGACATGAGTCGGATAAGAATGTAGGGAACCATATGCTAATATAATTGGATACGAATTCGGATTGAATATTCATCAAATACGAACATAGATTGAATAAAATGCAAATATGAATCGTAAAGCATCAAGTATGAAGTGATTTGAAAAAGACACCATTACAATACATACACTATAATAAAAGTATTTAACTAATCAGTAAAAGTTGTTGTTGCAGAGGGAATATTCTGTAGATATAATCATTAAGAGGTTGAAGCCTACCTGAGACTTCTCCTATTTACATTTCATATGAAGTTGTCAAGGCAAAGAGATGTAGTTGTTGTCGGAGATCGAGGGGATGTATGGACTTGGGATTAGCTCAGTTGTTTACTAACACAATATTATATATGTATATCTGTGTGTGTGTAATATTTTGTATTCGGATATTAAGATTTGAATCCGAAACTTTAGATTGCTACCATAACTATATCCATATTTAGAAACTTTTTACACTCATTCGATATCCATATTCGATTAATATTCAAATACGGATATTCATATTCGGTATTTTTTGAATATGATACATAGATCTTCAGATATACCCATATCCATTTCATCCTTATATGTAAATGGAAGTAACTATCTAGGTCTACTAGTTATTATAAATTATAAATGGTTCTGCTTATGATTATGAAAGCATATAGGGTTATCGGTATAAAAAACTCATAGGAAAATGAGTCAAATGTAAAAGATTCACCATATCTCCTAAAATATTGTCCAGTTACAACATAATCCATGTGCCTTTACAATTGCACCATGATCCATATAGCTTATACAACTCATGTAACATTACTAACTTCTACAATACATAAAGAAAAGTTATTAAATAGTTCTTTCATGATAATGAATTACTTTTCATTGAAGTATAATATTCTGACGCCTCCAACGAGTAGTGCTGATAGTGATGGAAAGGAGAAAGAGGAGTCTCTTCTTAAGCCTCCTATGTCACCAAGTAATAACAATTAATACCTATATAATTCAAGCAAAAACCATTGATATAGTAATGAGCCTTGCACCCATAAATGGATTCAGTTACCAACCCATTGGTTGTCATCTCCATTTCAATCACCACTAGTAGTAAATTCTCCATGCAAATCTGATCGAATCAGTCAGTTACCGAGATGACCTCATATAACTTCTCGGCATTATACGGGTTATATTGATCTCAATGATAACCATGGTACCATTTTTTTAGTGGGTTATTGATAGATTCAGGGGAAGATCCAACAGAGAAACCTCTCTTCTTCTCCGGCTTAATGGCGGAAATTATCTATATTTCTTCCTCGCATTTGCAGCATATGCTGAAAGAACTCTACTAATACTTCAATAGTCCAGAAGCTTAGTCGATTAGGTTGGGACAAGATATCCAAATCAATCCTTTTGGAATACGAGACCTGATTCCATATTGCAGCGCAACAGTGATTCTTGGAACATTATTAATAATTGTTGGTGTAGCGAAAGATTGGTGGTGGATAAGAAGCAAATTAAAGGAAGAGAATATGGATCAATGCACAAGGTATATGTGAACTCAAGAACTTATTTTCATTAAAACTTGAATTTGCATACAAGACTTGAACTTTTACAAGAAGATGACTTAAAATATTTACAACAAAGAAAGAAGAACTTACAAAACTTGGAAGGAGGAGGACTCTTGTAGTGATAGCGGATGTGTTGTGCTTCTCTTGTGTTGTTATTTTGTTGTGTGAAATGATGACCTCTTGGGTGGTATTTATAGACCCCCAAAAGAGTGGAGATATTTTGGAAGAAATATCTAGAATCATTTTCCATGCTTATCCTTTAAGAGAAAATATCTAGATATTTCGGTGGGAGGTGGAGAAATATCTAGATATTTTCTTTACCTCTCTCTTTCTAGAAACTTCTTCCAAGCACATGTCTTCATGAAACTTCTCCTCATTTGGGTGGAGGATAGTAGGCCCACATGTTCTCATATGAGTAGAGGATTGTAAGCCCATTTGTATAAGGCTCATTGCCATAACAATACTTCCTACTCTTTTAGATGGTCATTCTAAGTTTCTAAATGTGTGCACTTGGGATGCAAACGGACGGATACGGATACAGATGTATGCATTACCATATCCTTATTTTTTTAAACACAAATATGGATATGGATACAGATATTGATGGATATGAAAACTATGTTACCGTATCATTAGAAAACAGATACAAATGTAAAACGGACATTGATCGTATACGAATAATATTAGAAATACTCAATAAACAAGCTTAAATATACATGTATTGGATACACATGATATAAATGCACTAAATGTGCTTTTATCATAATAATTATCAAATATGGTGAAAGAAGATATAAATTTATGTTATATTCAATTAAAAATAAAAAGTACAACTATATTTATATATGAAAACAGATACAAGGATACTGATATAGAAGTTATATCCGTATTTGAATCCATGTTTAAACATATATGAATATGGATATTAAAATTAATATGTATAAAATGAATACAGTGGAGGATCGGTCTGCATCCCGAGTGTGCACAATTGCAAAAGAGAAAAAGAAAAAAAATGAAGTTCGATAATAAAAAAGGAATAAATAACACAATATCGACTAGCTACGAAAATCATGTATCTGCTGATACTTTAGCTGTTCATTGATGGAAATAAAAAAGATGCAAGGGGCATACGACGAACAGATGAAGATATTTGGCAATTCTACCACAATCTCCAAAGCCTAGGGACACATATGTAATTTGGTCATTCCCTGTTCGTTTCACGGTCCTGGTCTTTCGTGCAATTGGGAAAACGAGGCCTCGAGTGGTGGCCAACCGCACAATCACGGCCACTAGGAAGCATGCCCGCGCTTCGCGGCGGGAAGGAAATCGAAGTAAACATTAAGCATGTTTATTAATTGTTAAATTATATTATACTATGTATTATGAAAGAAACAGTTGATAGGAAGTTATATTTGAGTATATTATTAATTTTTATATATAAAATGAAATGATTTATAATATTTATTCAAAGTAGTTATATTTTGTGACATGGAACCTCATACATATATATATTTACACAAATTTTTTATTTTATGGTAGTAATTAGGAAGTTAAATATATGAAAACAATGATAATATGAGTAAATCAAGTACGATAATATAAATTACTTTGGAAATACAAAATATTCTAAAATTTGTGAAGGTATAATATATTCTAGTGAAGAGAAATATATAATACTAAATATGATTAATTTTGACAAACAGAATATTAGATGGATATAAATTATTTCTCAAAGTAAAAGAAATAAACTTTACTTGCATAATTTATGAACATCATACATATCTGCACAAAGGAATCATATAGTAACATTTATTGAAAGCACTAAAGACATGACAATAACAATTTAGAGTTCTGATTGTAAAGAAACATATAATAGAGAGTTTAACCATACCTTCTTGATGGTACCAATGGTTAGCGGTCGTTTAACGAAAGAAATAAGGCAAATTTGTCTTCTTCAAGTTACTTTGAAATAAATTGTTTTGAGAAACAAAGCATTAGATAAAAGGTAGCTGATATAAAAAATTCAAAGTTTTTGGCAACGAAAGAGGAGATACAAAGGAAAATGTCTACTTGTTCAGTGCTTTACAATAAAACAACATTTTCAAGTTTTTTTGAGACATGCAGAAATGAGGTGTTGCAATCAAGAGGTCCACAGAGACAAAGGTGACAAATACCTGAATATTTGAGAAAAATAAGCAGTAGAAGAAGAGGTTTGTCATTAGTGATTAAAAGAAAGTTAGCTATATTGCTAATATTAAATGTGAAATTGTAGTTGTTGATGTTGATATGATTGTTATATTGAAAAAGCAAGAAGAATATATAGTAGGAACTTTGAGTTATTGAATATCTTAAAGATAAATTAGCAAAAGCATGAGAATATAGAAATCTTAAACATTTCACTCTATACTATACGAGTCAGTCGCAGATGTTGATGGTACAGTTTCTTCCTCAACACTATAATATGAGAAAGAAATTTAAAATTTAAAACAATTTTTATTTCTCTGTAAGTAGTGCAGTCAGAATATAAAAAATTATATTCAACTTAAATACTTCCCTCAAAGATGTCACATGGTCGTTGCTATCCACATCCATATATGGCTTTACTGTCCTATCAATATCGTCAATACCTAATGTAACAAAGGTGAATATATATATGTGTGTGTGTGTGTGTGTGTGTGTGTGTGCGCGCGCGCAAAAAAACACGTTAACATAACATAGAAATGCCAGTTATAAGATATATGACAAATGAGATATATGACTTTGTTATATTAAAAATGACGTTAACATAACATAGAAATGCCAGAAATGCCAGTTATTATATATTAGGTATAATCAATACCTAATATAACAAAGAAGATTTACTTTGTTGGGGATGTTCAAAAAAATAATCAATATCATGTGATATTGAACTAAAAGTTGGGAAGACGGTATAGAACATCAATATCATGCAGAAGAGAGAAAGAAGTTTATCCTAAAAGAAAAATACATGCAATACATAACATAGAAATGCCAGTTATAAGATCTGTCCAAAAGAATATACACTACTGACACATATCATCAAAATCGTCTAAAAAAAATAAGAAGGGCTTCCATATAATAACATCTCCAATGAAAGAAGATTAACTTACAGAGACAAACCAAGTGAAAGAGAAGATCTATAACAGAACACACCGACATCATATAAAGAGAAGTGAACATATAACATGGAGAAAGAGAAATAATGTAGAAGAAAAAAGACAATACCTTCGACAAACTTTCCTTTTCCCGTCAATATTCATCTGCTGTAATTTCACAATTATATATATATGTATATATGTCACGAATGAGTAAATGGAGAAAATGTCAGTAACAGAAATCATAAATATTCTATGTAAATCAAAAGGACAGTTGTATCACAACCACCACCAGTAAGCACAATTATATCATAATGGACATCAAGAACTTTCATTAATCAAGCAAGAACAATAACAAATATAAGACGAAGAAATCATGTAGATATTATATCGAAAGCTTAAGGAAAAATGCATCAAACAACTATCTTAAAAAAATCGAAGATCGAAAGCACTGGCCATCCATAAATGACTATAAGAAGTCAAACAGAAGATCTATGATGAGAGAAGATTAACTTAAAGAGACAAACAAACAACTATCTTAAAAAAATGAAAATCGAAAGCACCAACCATCCATAGATAACTACAAGAAGTGAAAGAGAAGATCTGACAGAATAGACAGACCTCATATAAAGAGAAGGGAAACCCAAAATGCGAAAGAAAAATAAAATCGTAACAATACAGACATGGAAGAAGAAATCACATGATACCATCCATCGAAAATGAAATTTTATAATAACCATATTCTACAAAACAACTTATACCTACAGGAAAAAATTGAGATTTATGGCATAAATAGCGGAGATCATGTACAAAACAACATAAAATCTATAATGACATCATTCGAAGAAGAAGAAAAATTGGCTTGCAGATGGAAAAAAATTATACAACAATGAATGAAATAACAAAAATACTAAAATTAAAAAAGGAATGATACGCCAACATCCAACCAAAAGAATACAATACTGACATAGAGCATCAAAATCGTCTACAAAAATAAGAAGGCCTTCCATATAATAACATCTCCAATGAAAGAAGAATAACTTACAGAGACAAACCAATAGCTATCGTAAAGGAAATAAAAATCGAAAACTCCGACCATCCACAGATGACTATAGGAAGTGAAAGAGAAGATCTATAGCAGAACACACCGACATCATATAAAGAGAAGTGAAATCGAAAATATGAAGAAAAAAATGAGAACGACGCAAGGAAAAACCGATGACAGAAAGAGAGGAAGGCTAGAAATCATGAAAATCACCTACAAAAGGAAAAAGAGACACTTTTGTAACATCAAACGATTGCAAGAAAAAAACTTACATGCAACACAAGCATTCGGTGAAAGAAGGAAACGTTGAAGGAATATGGTTCAGGGCATCTCGATCGAGAAAGAAACCAAACAGGCAGAATAGGATTAACTGCGAAGAAAAAACTTACATGGAACACAACAGCAATTGCAAGCCTTGGGCGAAAGAATAAACAATGAAGGAATAGGGTTCAGGGCATCTCGATCGGGCAAGAAAGCAAACAGGCGGAATAGAGTTCACTCCATCTCGAGGGTGGAAGGAACGAAAGACGCGCGTAGAAAACAGAAGCAGAGTAAGACAATGATCGATAGCGATAGAAACGGAAGAGGCGGAGCAGACGAAAGTAATGATCGATAGCGCTAGAAATAGAAGAGGTGGCAAGGAAAGAAATCCAGCGAAAGACAACAAACAACAGGTGTAAGCAAACCTAGAAAGGCAAACACTCCGATGGACAGCTGGCAGATGAAAGATCGCCCAGCAAACACGTGACGCAAACACAAATCACAAAAACACCGGAGCAGCTTTCAATCCAAAGGAAAGTAGCAAAGAACGGAAAATGCGAAGACGCAAATGGCATACATGTGGCAGAAGGTCTGGTAAGAACCCACTAATAGTATTAGTAATAGATGTTTTCTTTTACGGGTGCCATTAGTTCTGGAATAATCAGGAATACATCAGGTGGGGAATAAGATTAATAGTACACTATTCTTGTTCGGCTGAAAAGATATAAATGAAGGAGAATACGAGTAGGTAAGGAAAAGGCAGTAACGGGATAGAGTCCGTCATCCAGGGTGTGGATATGTATATTTTGATTTAGCTAAAATATGATAAGAACATGAATTTTTATCTATTCGCATAATAATCGATTAAAACAAAATTACATAAATCACAAATACAAATAAAAGAAATGTTTTCTTTTACGGGTGCCATTAGTTCCGGAATAATCGGGAATACATCAGGTGGGGAATAAGATTAATAGTACACTACTCTTGTTCGGCTGAAAAGATATAAATGAAGGAGAATACAAGTAGGTAAGGAAAAGGCAGTAACGGGATAGAGTCCGTCATCCAGGGTGTGGATATGTATATTTTGATTTAGCTAAAATATGATAAGAACATGAATTTTTATCTATTCGCATAATAATCGATTAAAATAAAATTACATAAATCACAAATACAAATAAAAGAAATGTTTTCTTTTACGGGTGCCATTAGTTCCGGAATAATCGGGAATACATCAGGTGGGGAATAAGATTAATAGTACACTATTCTTGTTCGGCTGAAAAGATATAAATGAAGGAGAATACGAGTAGGTAAGGAAAAGACAGTAACGGGATAGAGTCCGTCATCCAGGGTGTGGATATGTATATTTTGATTTAGCTAAAATATGATAAGAACATGAATTTTTATCTATTCGCATAATAATCGATTAAAACAAAATTACATAAATCACAAATACAAATAAAAGAAAATAAAGTAATATACTAAATAAAAAATGCTTATAACAAATAATTAAATTACATAAACATATATCATTTACTTCTTGCATCTGAAAAATGACTACAACGTACAATATATTAAAACTTCGTATGAGGGATAGTCTGCTAGCACAATTTTTCTAAGATCTCAGAACATATGCAGAAAGAAGATTCTATATCTGTAGGGGCACAACAAGATCTATGTAGTACAACAAGTCTTTGCACCAAATAGAAGAAATATGTATTACAATAAAAAAATCATTCGTATATATTTGACCACATTGGTCCAGCATCAGAGAGACTGCAGATCTTAGTGGAGATTTGGCTATACTGGTCGGCTTCACAAGGGGATGTGGCTACATTGGCCATACTCTAGTTCTCTTTTATTCTTCTATCTCACCCCCCGATTGTGGATGCAGCACGTACCTAAACTTAGAAGGAAATACCCCGCTCCTCGAGGAAAGAGTAACTAGACTGTGGAATTAGGGTTACATTAGCAATAAAAGGTCGGTCTTTGTCATTTCTGATGTAATGAGCTATATTTCACATACACAGTACAAGTAGATTCATAGTCATAAGAATTTGCGTATGAGGATCTGCTCTGACCTGACTGTTGAAGCGACCTGAATATGAGTCTTTTGGAACTTAGAGTTTGTTAGGTTTTAACTCTAATTCTCAATAAGGTTCCATCAAACTAATAATCCAAAGGTCTGATTGAGCTCCATACTTTGATTTTGTGAAGAATAGTTTAAAAATTAAAATTGTTCCAAGCTCTTTATTTTTCCTTTCTTCTTTTTTTTAGTTGCGTATTCTTCTGATAAGTGTTTGAGAAAGGACTAGCAAAGGTAAAGTATATGGGGATGATGAATCTGTATTTCATCATCTTTATTCATTTATTTTAGCTTAAAATCCCTTCTTAAACACATATAAATACTAATAAATTCATTTTTTTTATTATTTTTTATTCTTTTATAAATATTGTATAAATGCATTATTTTTAGTCTAAAATAATTAAAGAAAGAAATAAAGAAAAAATAAAGAAAAATGAAGATTGTATATATGCAATAAATACAAGCTGACTCTGACCCCAATAGAATGTCAAGACTTGACCAAATGGATAATGAATAAAGTAGGAGGAGATAAGGTCTCTTGTAGAAAAATAAAAAAATAAATTCCATTCATTCATCTTGTACAATTGCACACACATCATTATATATATAATTCCTTGCTCCATTTTATTTATCATTTAATTCATCTCAAATAAAAATATTTTCTTCTTGAAAGTTGTACATAAAAATAAGTTGTAAATATTAAAAATAATTGCAGGAAGAATTATTGTATATTGTGTAAATAACAACACTTCAAAAAAGTCACAAAATCAAATTTGTCAGGCTCGTGCCTTCTCCATAAAAACTCAAAATAAAGCAAACTCGCTTTCATTGTACTCTAAATAAAATAAGCTTCAAAATGAACATGATTTCATTAAAATCAGAGTTAAGATGTAAAAAGTGGCTTTTTGGAGTGTATTGTATATTGTACTTGTATTATACATTGTGTGAATATATTATTTTATTTATTTTATGTACATATTTGTTCATATTGTATTTTAAAATAATTATAAATATTGTATTCTAGCCAAGAAAATACAAATAAAAATTACAAAATCAAAATTCACAAAAATAAATTTTTGTATATATTGTACATGTATCACTATGTATATATTGTAAATATACATATTTATTTAACCTAATAAATTACTTCATAAAAATAAAAATAAAATTATGAATAAAATCCTTGAAAATGTTGTAAATAAATCTAATATTAAATTATGTTTCCATTTGTAAAATTAAATAATAAATAATTAAAAATACAAGTGTCGTATATATAGATAAAAATACCTATGAATAGAAGTAATTGTTTATTTTAACCTATGTATTTAATTTATTTAATTTATTAAAAAACACTACAATAAAGATTATTTATTTATTTATTTTTCATTATTTATTTATTTAAATTCATGTAATTTATTTTTAATTTATTTACATTTTTATTGTTACTTTGTCCTCTAGCATATCTTGCCTTATTTGCCAAGCATTGTGATTGGAGGACCCGAGTTCGTTGACCCAGGTCAGCTCTCCACTCTACCCGCTTCACCCTATAAGCCTGTTGGCCAGACACCGTTCATTCCTTTTTCCAGTCTGATCTGATTGGCCTTTCAACTCGATTTCTTCGTGGATCTTACTGCACGATTAATAAACTCATTCGCCTAATAATAATTTTGGTGATTCATGCCTCAGTTTGTGTGCATCTTGTTTTTAAATTTCACCTGGACCGCTCTCTATATATAGCCCCTTCTGACCCATCTTCGAATTTGATCTATTTTCCTTCATCATTCTCGCTGGAGGCTGGTTCCAGGAGAGTGTTGCGGTGATAGCATGTCGCCTCCACAGCTAGGAGTGTATGAACTGGTCGGAATTCACGATCCAACCCACGTCCCAGTGCTCCGTCGACTGCATTCAAGCTTCTTCAATCGCCGCATCGAATCGAGCACACGATCCCACATGTTCATCTATAGGTAACCTAGGTAGCATTTCTTTCAATTTTCATTTGAATTTCGCATTTTGATTCCCTTTTTAGTGTTAATTTCCGATCAACTTCATATTAGATCTGCGTGATCGGAGCTCCATCGTGCATCAATTCATCAATCTAACACCCACATTATCATCGTCGATCGTTCTTCATCCATCTTCCCACCTATGATCCCCCAGATCCAGCCGGATCTGGATTCGCGACTCCCCTTTCGACCACCTCTGCCAGAGTCAACTATTCATCATCCATTTCGCGTTGTTTTACTGTAATAATATCATCAGGAGATCTCTCTCCCGATAAATAATCCATTTGCATGTATTTGGAGCATGTTAGAGCTCGGAAGCATAATATGGAGTGCCACTTCTAGTTGTGGAACTCTTTGAGCTCCAGATAGCAGATCGTCCATCTTCGAAATTCAACTCCACATCAAGACAACGCGGGAGATCTATAGCGTACACTAGCCACCAATAGGAAATGAATTGGATCTAGATCGACCGAGATTCGACCGACCAAAATCCATTTCTGCCTTCCTTCATATGTGTTCTTCCAACTGTATTTGTAGCCTCCGAATCAAGAACATCTCTCCCGGTTCGAATCTCAACTGTACAAAAATGTCCAAATTCAAGCTGTTGATCAGATCCAGAGCAGCTCCTGTCAGAGACGTATGATTCGTACGTGAGCCGCACTTGCCTCGGTGAACATTTACATCCCAAACCATGCATTTGTTTAGTTTTGTAAATATATCCACTACAGAACACGTGTCATGATGTTGATTATTGGGCATTTTCATATGAGCCCTTGTTGAGTTTATTATTTGTAATTTCATCCTTTCTAAGTTGCATAATGTGCGTAGCACGTGTTTTCTAGATAATTTGCAATAACTACCTCACACTTCTGTATTACTTTTTGGATCCTCGAATTAAAATAATTACTAACAGGTTCATGCTTGCAACTCACGTACGATGGCATACGACTTTTAGGTGCAAATTTCGCATTGTCCCTCGCCTTCTATGTTGTGTTCTCTGTTTGATCTTATTAATATTTTTCTTGCAAACTAGTCCCTGTGAAGCAGTGTTTTAATTAGGTTGTAAATTTGATTAATAAATAGCTAATCTCATTCAATAATTCGTAAAAAAATCATAGAACCTCGTGATAATATCCACCATTTTATCTAGTTTTTTATATTCATTTTTTTGTTTTATTATTTTTAATAAATAAACAACCCATACATTCCCTGAATACAATTTTAATTCAATAAAAAATATCAAATTGTTTGAAAATCCTATAAAAATCTATGGCTTTTTGTTTTTGTTTGTTTTAATTTCTATATAAATTTCTTTAAATCCCTTATAAAAATAAAAATAGCTAAAACATTAAAAATATTAAAGAATCCATCAAAATTCATAGAAAATACTAAAAAAATTCATAAAAATGCTTTTTGAAAAATTTACATCTTTCTGACTTTATATATTTTCCTGATTTTTTGTTTTATTTCTTATTTTAAAACCCAAAACTTCTGTTGTTTTTACTGTTTGCTTAACTCCACGTTTATTATTGCTTTAAAATCTCAAAAATGTAAAAATCATACAAAAATCACAAGAATAGTAAAAATATCAAAATCCCCAAATATATTTTTATTTGAATTTTCTGTATAGTTTTCCTTTATTTTAAAAAATCCAAAGAATTTTTTTCCTTTCTTTTGTTTTTATTCTTTATTTTATCTTTATTTTAAATTAAAAAAAATAAAATTTACAAAATTAAACTCATAAAAAAATACAAAATCAAATAATCACTAAAATTTATAAAAAAATACATAAGAATTAAAAAGACAAAAATCCATAAAAAGATCAAGAATTTGCATAAAAGGACTCCTTTTATTCATTGATTTTCCTTTGGCTTAAATAACCCTCGGGATTTGTAGCCTCCCTGTTCGATCACATCCATATACTCGGATATATTGATGAATGTGTATTTCATCATCTTTATTCATCTATTTTAGCTTAAAACTCTTATCAAACATCTGTAAATATCAATAAATCCTTCTTTTTATATATTTGTATTCTTTTGTAAATATTGTATTATTATTATTATTAACCTAAGATAAATAAAGAAAGTTATAAAGGAAAATAAAGAAAAATAAATATTGTATATATGTAATAAATACATGTTGACTCTGATCCTGAGAGAAGATCAAGACTTGACATGACTGACAAGGAATAAAGTAGGGGGAGATAAGGCCTATTATAGAAAAATAAAGAAAAAAAATTAGCCATTCATGTACACTCCTTATTATCCATCACTTATACAAAATTATATATAATGTACATTATGTATATTTTGCTTCTACTATTTTATTCATCATCAAACTCACCTCAAATAAAAATATTTTATTTTAGAACTTGTACATAAAAATAATTATAAATATTAAAATAATTGCAAGAACATTCATTGTACAGTTTGTAAATAACAACACTTTGAAAAAGCAACAGAGCCCAACTTATCAGATCAATATATTCTCTGCAAAAACTCAAACTAAAGCAAATTAACTTCATTTATTCTAAATTAAATAAGATTTAAAGTGAAAGTGGATTCATTAAATCAGAGCTAAGCTGTAAAAAGTGGCTTTTTGGAGTGTATTGTATATTTTTCTGTATTATACATTATGTGAATTTATTCTTTTATTTATTTTTCATGTATTTTGTACATATTGCATTTTTAAATATTTGTAATATTGTATTTGTTGTATATGGAATGCAAATAAAAATAACAAAATCAAACAGAAATAAAATTAAATCATGTATATATTATATATGTATGACATAAATATATTGTAAATATCATTATTTATTTAATATAATAAACTATTTCATAAAAATAAAATAAAAATATGTTTGAAAACCTTAATAATTATGGTAAATTAATAAATTATTAATTTATATATTTATTTGTAAAAATAAATGATTAAAAATCAGTGTGTTGTATATATAGTATATATACCTATGAATAAAGGTTAATATTTACTCTAACATAATTATTTAATTTATATAAATTATTAAAAATTTACCACAAATAAGTTTATTTATTTATCAACATTTTTATATATAAATCCATTTTCTAATTTTTCTTTAATTTATTTAATATTTTCTTGTTATTTTGCCTTCTAACGAATTTGTCTTATTGGCCCAGCATTCCTATTGGTCGGACCAGGTCCGTTGACCCGGGTCAGCCTCCCGCTTCCTTCAGGTCCGCCCAACAACTCTGCTCGCTGAACATCTTTTTTCTCCTTTTCCCATTGGATCTGACCAATTTTTGCACCTGCTTCCTTCTGTGATTTTGTTGCTTGAATAAAGCTCTCACTCGCCCGTTTAATAAAATTGATCCTCGACCTCAGTTTGCGCACTTTATGCATTTTGAATTTCATCGCACCTCAACCCCTCTCTATGCTCTTCTAGATCAAACATCGTTTCTGGATCCGTTTTCATGCGATTTTTACGCCTGAGTTTGGTTTTGGTGAGTTTAGCGGTAATAGAGCCAAGCTCCTGCAACCGGGAGAGCATGAATTCCACCTGAATTCGTGATCTATCACATCGTCGGACCTTCATCCGAGACGTTCGAGTTTCTCTGCTTTACACCACGGATCGAAGCTATGACAATCACCCATCTACCGTAGGTTAATCTAGGTAGTTATCATTTGATTTCGTCTTTTAATTTCACATTTAATTCATGTCTTTAGTATAAATCCGATCACCTTTGTTCCAGCTCTGATATGTATCTCTCCTCTCGTCGTTCTTCATATCTGACCCTTCGATCACATTTGCCTTGACCTTCTTTGCCTTCCTCCAGCATTTGATCCCCTAGATCGCAACTAGATCTGGTTCCCTGTCTCCTTCTCGACCACCAGCCACCGGAGACTTACATGCCCTCCATTCCTATCAGTTTTCAGCTAATAAGCTGGTCCGGAGTCTTCATCTCTGAGCAATAAAAGTGCAGGGCTTTGGAGCTGTTCTGAGCTTTGGATCAAGACCTGGAAGCTCATTTGCAGCCATCGACCTCTTGGACCTCCAGATCTTTCGCCGGCGATCATCGGACTTCAACGAGACCTTCAATCGATAGAGAGGAGTAGCTGGAACATGCAACATCCATCAGGAGGGGGATCAGGTGGAGATTGGTTGAGATATGGACGATAAAAACTCATCTCACCGCCCATTCTTCAGAGTTCTTCCTCATTCTTCCGTAGCAGTCGGATCAAGAACAATAAGTTCCAGATTGCATCAAATCCATCGAAGCTGTCCCAAATTTTAACCGCTGATCAGAGCCATATAAATTAGAGCTGAGCCATTTGATTAACACGTGACTCGCACGCTTCCGGTGATAATTTACATCTCAAGCCCTTATAATTATTTTAATTTGTAAATAAGACCTTCTGTGGACATTTGCATGTGATCCCTTTTAATTTTGATATTTCCTATTGAGTCATGCTTAAATTGTAACATGTACATTGCACGTTGTATTCTAGACATTTTGCAATAAAAGTCCAGTATATTTCGATTACGTTTTAGCCACTGTAAATAATTTTATCGCAATTAATTCTGTGTCAGTGTGATTCACGTGCGTTGGCACGTGAATTTTTGGTGGTAGATTGCAACAATATCCTTGGCTTTTACTATTGGTTATTAGATTAGTCCTGTAACTATGTTTTATTACATTTTAGTCCATGTTCATCTGTATAGCTAATTGCATTGAAAATCCCCTAAAATTTTATATAAGATAATGTTAATAACATCCATTAACAATAATTTTTGTTTTGCAAAATAATTTGTTTTACTATTTTCAAAAAATCAAAAACACTAGATTTGTGATGTTTGCTTTTTTAATTAATAAAAATTTGAAAACATTTGGAAAAAAATCTAAAAAAATCCAAGTTGTGTGTTTGTTTTGTTTTGTTTTCTGTATAAATTTCATTTTCAAATTCTTTTATAAATACCAAAAAATACAAAATACAAAAAATACTAAAAAATTAATATAAAATCACAGAAATTTCATAAAATACGTAAAATAGCTTTTATTAAAGCTTGAAAAACCTTCTTTCTGTTTGTCTATATTTTCTTATTTACATTTATTTCTATTTTTTAAAATCCACAAACATCTCATTGATTTTTGTTTGCTTTATTTTATATTTATAAAAATCTAAAAATCATTAAAAAATTATAATATAGTAAAAATATCACAAACACAAAAGAAATATTGTTTAATTTTTCTGGATATTTTTACCATATTTTAAAAATGCAAAAATAAAGTGTTTTCCTTATTTCTTTATATTCTTTTTCATTTGTTTTGTTTTGAAATTTTAAAAAATTGTAAAATTAAAAATTGCTAAAAAGTTAACAATCAGAAAACATTAGAAAATATAAAAAAATAAAATTCTATAAAAATATAAAAAGATAAAAATCCCATAAAAACACCAAGATTTAAAAAAGAAAAGATTCATTTTTATTCTTTGATTTCTCATTGATTAATAACTTTCAGGATTTGTTACCTCCACGAATTTGATCTTGTACGCTATACATGTAAATAAATAGCAAATTTCTCTCGCTTACATTTGTTTGATTTATTTCTACTTGGGAAAAAATAATTTTATTTGAGGGATATTTAAGATTACATTGACACCTTTATTCTCTAACTAAATAAAATCCCTGAATTTCTCGATAAAACATATACATGGTCATGTTGCTCCATACACTCTTACAATCATCCAATATTGCTCCATACTCTCTTGTGATGAACCTCTGATTCAACATGCTAAAATTGGTCAATTAATATATGTTCTCCAAAATCCATATGTATTTAATAATTAATATAGCATCATTAGCATTCATACATATGTAAATAATATTCGTATTTCATCATGCATAGTTGCGTAAAATAACGTAACCAAAAATCCAAGTGTAAATTGTTCTGAAAAGATGCTAACTCCCCTTATTTTTAGTTGATTTGTCCTAACTCCGATTGACCTAAAACCACCTTCATTGTATATATATTGCTAACAATAAAAAAAATGAAAAAATTGCTAACTCAAATAAATAACAAATAAAGCCAAAATCTAATTTCACATTAGACGGACTAAAACGTGCATATATTCCTCATACAATATCCGAATTTGGTCTACTCACTTTTAGAGTACCCCATTTTCAAACACCTTCAAAATAAGACCAATTTCATAAAATTCAGAACTCATATGTAAAAGTTGAGTTTTGGGCCTTTTTTGCGCGTTTTATCTTTTTGCTATTTGACCTGACTTCTATGTACATAATTAACCTTTTTATTTTATTTATTTTTCATTTATGTTTTTTGAAGAAAGTTTTATCAAGATGTATAAAAATCCAAATATAGATCAAGACTGAAATCAAAGAAACTGACAGTGTCTGAGTGTCCTGTATAAGTCCGTGCAAAAATCCTGTGTTTCATACTTCTATTTTATTTCCCTATTTTCTTATTTATTAAAAATCTAAAGAATAGACTAATACGTAATTAAGTATCTTTTATCTTATCATATTTTTTCTATAATCTTTATCCTCTTTTAAAAATACAAAAAAAATTCAAAACTCCAAAAAAATCGATTTTCTGTACACATTGAGACCACCAAAAATACCACTCTATACAGATGACCTCTTTTGCTCTTGATTCCTTCATAAAAGTTATAGATCTCGTCGAGATGAACAACTTTTGTGAAGGATTTTGAAATTTTTTGGGGTGACACGTGGCAGCCCCTGGACGTGCCACGTGGCACCACACTCCATCTTTCTCTCCCCTCACTTCTCTCTCTCTCTCTCTCTCTCTCCACCGTCAGGTCATGTGCAGAGCACGTGACCTGACCCCCTCTCTCCCTCTCTCTCCCTGATCACGTACGGAGCACGTGACCTCCTCCCCCCTCCCCTTCCCAGCAACGTCTGTCGCCTTATTTCTACCCCCTCCCCTTCCAGGTATAAACCTCTTCTCATCTCTGTTTTTCTTCCTCGATCTAGTCACTACCAATCAACCAACTCCAAACCGCTCGATCATCTCCGATCTCCCTTTCCACCGTACACCACCTTCGAGCTTCCTCTACCCCCGCCTCTGTGCAACACCCTTCCAGACCCTCGGGGCTCGTGTTCCTCCACCCTTGCATCTTCCTTCGATTACATCACCGCACCTCCTCAGCTCCGACCACAGCTCCACAAGCACGCCTCCGCCTGGAGCTGCGACCTCCGCGCTCTCCAAGTTCTGCTTCAGCCTCTGCCATTGAGCTCCTCCGGTCGTGTGTCGACCGTTCGAGCTCCGTCTCGCCAGCAGCACCCCGCCTTGGGCAGTGATCGACTCGATCGCCATCGATTGCCGATGTAGTTGCTCCCGGACCCTTGCTCATCTCGCACTCTCCACCGACCGGCTCCGCTCGTCCGCCTACACCAACCCTGGGCATGTGTCGCCTAAGGTCGGTCGAACTCTCGCACCTCAATCGCCACTTACCGTTGTTGCCCTCCACCCCGCAGTCCTAGATCTCCACCGCTCATCCACCGTTAGATCAGGGGATGCCCTTGATCCAACGGTCTGCAAACCCCCATGTGTCCCCTCCTCGAGCCTCGACCCCAACCTCGAGGCTCGGGCAGACGGAACCTCAGGCGAGCTCTCCCTAGCCGCAACACGTAGGCTCGAAATGCCCTAGCCTCTACCTTCTCCCGAACCTCCAGGCGCACGTGCAATGTATGTGCGTAGGGGGTAAATTGTGTCCACACCCCTCGGCTTTCAGAAAATTGTGAATAGCTTCCCCGTCAGCATAGTCACGTGCATCACACGTGCGTTGGTGGGAAAATTGCATAAAAATCCCTTTAGCTTCTACTATTAGCAGATAAGTCCCTCCGGGGACCACTTTGAAGGAAAGCTTTATTTGTAGTTACATTTTAGTCCCTAATAGTTCATTTTAGCATATCTTCTCCATCTGAACTCTGATTTTCATGCATAATATGTCATTTTGAAGGTATTTCTTTGATCTATCGTATTCTATACTTTGTGGACTAATTAGAGTACATTTTATGATAATTATTATTTATTGAACCCCTGGATATATGTAGGCTGATTTCTGACATTTTATGCATTATTTTATTGAGAAAATTTAACGATATAATTTGCACGATCCTGGTTGAGGAATTTAAATTGATCAATCCTCTCATGATTATTGACGATCATTCTTTGAGGATTTAATTTATGCAGTCGACTCGAGTAAGGAGATTTTATCTGAGTAATTCTCTTTGACAATTGATCTTACCCTTTGAGAATTAATTTTTGCAGAGGCATGTTCATGGCAAAATAACTGATTTATTCCCTTGTTAATTGAGATCATTATTGAAGGAATAAATCTTAGGGGATTTGGAGATCAATTATCCTGAAAAATCTCATTGTCTCTTTATTCGCAGTGTAATTTAGCCAGTAATTGATCTTATACCATGCACCTTGGGTTTTATCTTGATAAATATCTCTTGAAATTATTCGATCTGTGATAGTTTTTTAGGATTAATTGATCAATTTATTCGAGGACTAGATTTTATAAATCACATATCATGCGCTCCATTATTCCCTATGTTTACCTTCGTTAACTTCACATTGCATCTTCATCTTCACATTTATATTTATTTTCTGACATAGAAATTAATCGAATATTTAATTAATTATTTAATTTAATTTAAAACCACACAACTATAAATCACGGTTCCATGTGTTTGACCTTGGTATACCTGCCAAGTAAAAATATCCCACAACATTCAAAGTTTGTGTTTTTTGTTAAATCGAAGATCGTCTCCTATGCTACAATTTTAGACAATTAAAGAGGTTGTTTTCGAGTTGATCGTCTTGCACACCCACATGCATACCCATATTCATCACTTGCAATCATTCCCACATTGCTTCATACACTCATACACACACATGCATACCCATATTCCTCATACACTTGAATACATGCCCATACCCCTACATATACTCTTATATACATGCCCACATTACTCCATACACTCATATGTACCTGATGAATCGTGATTCATCTCCTTTATTTTTTCATTTTATCAAAAATCATTAGTATAATACATGTAAATATTAACTAATTCTCATAAATTAACATACTAACTCCATTAGTTAATATTACATGTTTAATACTTATTTAATCTGAAATAAAAGAATAAAAAGAAAAAGGAAAAAAAAGAAAGAAGTGCATGAATATGTAAATATGTACATACTGATCCTGACCCCGAGACCAAGTCAATATTGACTTGGTTGACAAGATAAATAAGTAAGGGGAATAAAATATTATAATCTAAAAAATATCAAAAAAATATAAATCACAAGTGTATATATATACATTATTCACCTTGTATATATATTTATTTATTTTATTTATCATTAAAATAAACTCAAAATAAAATATTTCTTCATCAACAGTGTTTATAATAATATATAGGAATTTATAAAAAAATATAAAAAAATATTACATATATATATATACCGCGGTAAGCTAAAAAAAGCCGTAAAATAAGAATTCAAAGTTAAATATCTACTCCGTATGAAGTCGAATCTCGCCAAACTCACTTTCATTATGTTTAGAATTAAGTTATCTTTAAAATGAAATGATTTCGATGAAATCAAATTTAAGATGCAAAAGCTGACTTTTTAGGGCACCATGATATATGTATAACAGTTTATTATTTCTTTATTATTCTATTCTTTATATTTTTTCCATTATCTATATTTTACTACATTCCTTATATTTTATAATAGTTATATAAGATAAAAATAAAAATTATAAAAGTTTAAAATAACTATAAATAAATAAATATACTTATTATATATGTATATTATAACTATATTGTGCATATTACTATTTAAGCTATTTAAATAACCTTATTAAGGTAAAATAAAAATATATTTATAATTTTATTTTATATATAAAATTAAATATCTTATATGTAAAATTAATTAATTAAAAAATAATAAATTAATGTATATATAAACCTATAAATTATCATATGTATATTATTTAATAATTAAAATACCTTATTTAATTTATTAAAATTCATAATATTTGTTTAATTATGTACAACTTTTATTTATATTATTTATTTTTGTATAAATTAGTTTACTATTTATTAATTTACATTGTATTTTATATAATGTATATAGATCTTTTGCCTTATTTATTTTCTGGCATGTAGTGCCTTGTGCCATGTGGCACCCTTCTATTGGCCATGACAAGGCATTTGACTCAGTCCAAATCCTTCTTCCCCTTCTTCTTCTTCTTCTTCTCTTATTATTATTCTTCTTCCAGTGTCTCCTCCTCCTCCTCCTCCTCCTTCCCTCACCTCCAACCACTTGATATGAACCTAACAAACTCTGAGCCACCAACCACCTTGTCATCTGCCTTCTCAATCTGTCCACCTCTCCTATAAAGCCAACCCAACTTCCAAGCTTCTTCCTCATTCGCCATTTTCTTTGATTTCTCCCAATGATCTCCGGTCAGAGTTAGGAAGGTGACAACTTCCGCGTCCGTCAAGCGAGCGAGAGAGAGAGAGAGAGAGAAAGAGTTGAGAGGAGAGATCACCATCACTAGTGAAAGGCTTTGTAAAGACTTGAACCTGGTGGTCTCTTGGATCCTATATCATATCCGACTCGTTAAGAGGAAACCAACAGAATTTATTTCGTGTGAATCGGACTTCGTTTCGATTTGTTATGATTTTTGGACGAAAGAGAAGTAAGGAAGTTTGAGACGTCATTAACTCTTAATGACCATCATTAAGACTAACTAAATACGATTAAAGAAATTAATGATGGATTGAAAATCGTTATGACTATTAGCGAACAGTAATCAATAGTTAACAAAAGATAAGCGTATGCTGTAAAAGTTAAATCGTGATTAGTGAAAGTTAATCATGATTAGAGAATCTAGAAATCTATGGAATGTTCTAACTTAAGCCCTAAGTTGCGGATAAGTTTTGGCCAAAACCATGGGCCGCCAACCGCGGTTAAGGTCTAAACCATGGTTAGCGGTTTTCTGGAGCCTATAAATACCCCCTATACCCATTCATTCTCTACGATTTCCACTACAACCACCACCCAAAGGGCTAGGGTCGAGAGGTCAGGAGGAGGAGTAGGAGGCGAGGAAGGAGTGTTAGCGAAGCGCTGCCGGGAGAACGAGGAGGAAGAAGGTACGATTCTCTCTTAGTTTGCTTCGTGAATTAGGTTTTCGATTCATGTTCAGTTCCTTTTCTGTTTTTTCTTTCGGTGATTTTATTAGGGGAAACTCTGCTGAACTTTTTTATAGAAATATATCCTAATATAAGGGAAAACTCTGCCGAAATTTTCCTAGAAATATCACCCCGTATAAGGGAAAACTCTGCCGAAATTTTCCTACAAATATCACCCCGTATAAGGGGAAGCTCTACCGAAATTTCAAGAGAAAATATGTTCTTCGCGTTCTTCGTGCGTTCTTCACATTCTCCGTGTTCTTCATTCGTTCTTCACGTTCTTAGCACGTTCTTAGCATTTTGATATGAAAATGAAATTCGATTGTTTCAGGAGCCTTAAATCGTCATTTCTGAAAACGAAACACAATAAAGCACTGCATGCGTGAGGGAGAGCTCGATTAGGTAACGAAATCCTTCCTTTTGTTGTTGGGTTTTCATATGAGATTATTGAAATTCCCGATTTTACGTTCTTCACTATAAAGAACCTTAATTTGGCTATCTTTGAGAAAGTATGAAAAGTTGCTTTATGATTCCCACCAAAATAAGGTTTAAGCATCGAATGGATGTAGTGGTTTGGAAAGTTTGGGTTTGGAAGTTAAAAGGAGCATAAATTGAGATAAAAATATATGAATTAATATATGTGTAAGTATATACTCAGTATTTATTGTTACGCTAATCTAAGGCCTAGCAAAGGAATTACATCATGGGAATTGATGTGTTTTGAGTTGGATCCTGAAAAGGATCGTGTGCCACGTTAAGGATGACTGGGAGTAGAACTACATGTCGGGCATGCAACCTATAGGTTTGTCGGAAGGAACCCGTATTGGCGTTTCCCTACCTAGGTGGTATATGGTTGCCCTGTTATGATAAGTGCGCATGAAATGAATTATTTGCAATGCGTAGTATCGGGAGCCAATATCTTCAGGTTGAATGACGGAAGATGTCGTCGTGCCATGTGGAGGCACGGGTGGTTGGATAGCGGTTAGGTCACGATAACATGTATTTAAAGCTGCTAGGTTATATGATTAAATGTTAGCCTGAGGTTTAAGCAATCAAGTCCTCGAGGACGGTGTGCTCCTTTGTTGGCTAGGCTGAGGGTTTGAGATCCTAATTAATAAAAGAAAAGGAAATTATCATGGTAGTATTGGAGGATTGGTTGAGGCGACGTGCGGCGGCATAAGCTTACCAAGATCAAGGCAATCTCCAATCCCGGAGTGTCCACAGCTTCCTAGTCCATATAGTGGTGAGGTAATTCCCTAGACTAATCCCTGACGTAGAATAGAAAGGAATATGACTTAAATTAATGTGAAGGAATGAAACTTTTTGTGATAACAAGTTTTGGAAAATTACACAATTTGTTTGATTTTCTCTTCTTCGTTATTTAGCATTCGCTGATAATCCTATGATTTATGGAAAACCCAAAAGGTGTCGGTGAGCCATCGCAAGGACTTTAGTAATCCAGCCAATTTACCTAAGTAGACATCCAGCCAGCCACAATAGCTTTTCTTTGTAAGGTAGTTAGTAATCTTTCTTTGTATTTCCTTCCAGCTGATGTACATGTAATGATTGTAGTGGGACAATGAATCATGTGAACTGTATTTTGTGAATGGAAAAGTGTTGAAATACTTCTTTCTGAGTATTTTACCTGCAGTCTGTTTCTGAATGTTAGTTGTGATTGTTGAATAAATTATTGATGAGTTACCCGATCCGGATATGGGAGGATTCGGCGGCCTGGGAATCGAAGTCGTGACAATTTGGTATCAGAGTCCGCTTACTCCGGTAATTTACTCAGTAATTGATGACTATGAGAGGTATTCAGAAACTAAGGTATTCGTACGATCCTTTGATCTTAATAAGTGATTGCATCACCATTCACAAGTCATTGTCCCTTATGTACATCATGCTGAAACGTATAGGACATTACCTTTGGCCTTGACTCATCCCAGGATCATGGCAGACCAAGATGTTTCTAGGCAATTAGCGTCTATGATGGTGATGCTCCATGAGATGGAGCAAAGGTAGCATGCATTAGAGCAGAGACTCAATGCCACAATGAGCGATCAAAGTCATCTAGACATGTGAATGCTATAGCTAAGGGTTATATTGATTCTTCCTAGAAGGAATCTAGTTACGTAACTCGAGTAGACCCTACTCCTATCGGAGGAGCCATATAGGACACCCTCCTTAGGCAAAAAAAAATCTTGAATCCTACCATAAAAATAAGATTTCGATAGAAGTACAAAATAATTATTTGATTAAAGGAAAAGGAGGTAAAGTACTCATAATCCAAGAGATCTTAGATGACTGCGTGATATAGATTATAGGACATCATTTACCCAACTTCTTTACTACTTATTGAAAATGAATTATTTTGGTCTCATCATGGGGATGGATTGGCTAGAAAGGCATCATGCATGCCTTGATTGTTTCTAGAAGTCAGTAACTTTTCACATTCCTAACTCGATAGAGTTTCAGTTTATTGGAAAGGCATCCGGTGATGATGTCAAATACATCTCTACTCTAAAGGCTCAACAACTGTTAGAACAAGGGTGTCAAGGCTATTTAGCTTACGTAAATACTACATCGGGTCAGACAGAATGATGGAAGATATACCTATAGTGTGCGAGTTTTGTATTTCTAGAGGAACTACCTGGATTACCACCTGAGCGAGAGATTGAATTTGAAATCTTTCTCCTACCTGATACTCAGCCTATCTCTATTCCTCCATATAGGATGGCACCGGCGGAGTTACATGAGTTAAAGGTGCAATTACAAGAACTCTTAGACAAAGGCTTCATTCATTCTAGTACTTCACCATGGAGTGCACCTATTTTGTTTGTAAGGAAGAATGATGGGTCGATGCGGTTGTGCATTGACTATAGACAACTAAACAAGAGGGCAATAACGAATAAATATCCTCTACCAAGAATAGATGATCTCTTTGACTAGTTACAGGGTTCGACTTTGTATTCCAAGATTGATTTAAGATCTGGATATCATCAGTTGAAAATTAAAGATACGTATATTCCAAGATAGCTTTTCGAACTAGATACATGCATTATGAATTCTTAGTTATGCCTTTTGGACTGACAAATGCCCCAACAGCCTTCATAGATTTCATGAATAGAGTATTCAAGGAGTTCGTAGACCACTTTGTAGTAGCTTTTGTTGATGATGTGCTTATTTACTCCAAGGATAAGTACCAACATGAACACCATCTCAGGCAGGCACTCGAAATACTATGGAAGAACAATCTGTATGCTAAATATAACAAATGTGACTTCTGGTTGATTGAAGCATTCTTCTTAGGTCATGTTATTTCAGAGGCAGGTATATCAGTTGATCCAGCAAAGGTTAGTGCGGTGATAAGTAAGGACCCCGTCAATTTGTAGTTTCTTTTTGTTTTAAAGGTATAATAGACATATATATTTACAACAATAATATAGATATTATAAATAATATACCATGTATAATTAAATATATATACAATAGTAGTCCTTTTTATTTTTAAGGGTTTTAAATATACTATACATATGTTATAAATATAATTAATAATGCGTGGTATATAATTATTATAAAGTATGTGAGGAAAGGGAGCCTACATCATGATGTAGGTAACTTACCTACATCATTTTATTTTTTTCCCTATTTTTTTTATTTTTTTGAAAAATACTACCGTCTATTTTCATAACTATATCCCTCTAATATGTCACACAAAATTTTGTCAAAAACAGAGACTCATATGCCCTTCATCCGGAACATGTAATTTACAACAAATCTAAGACCGTTAAAATTACCTATTATGGATCGAAGGCTTAGGAGTCTCTTTTTCTGACGAAGACATGTTAGAGGGATATAGTTATGAAAATCCACAGAAGCATTTTTCAAAAAAATAAAAAAATTTGGAAAAAAAAATAAACATGATGTCGATAAGTTACCTACATCATAGTGTAGGCTCCCTTTCCTCAAAGTATATATAGTATATCTTGGGTTTTATAATTTTAAATACATAGATAAATATAATCAAATTTAAAAAAATGTTTTTTTATTTTTAATGCTTTTCTCTATTTTTGTTATTTATATATATTTTTTGCTAATTTTTATGTATTTTTAAGATATTAAAATATACAAAATAGTGAATAAGATAATAAGCTGGTTTTTTGGGTATTAAAAATAGATAATCAGTCCATAAATTCCCAAAACTATTTTAAATATATACTATATAATATAAATAAAAATATAGAACATAAAACTATTTTTTTATTTTGATGGAATTATTATTGATTTTTATGGCCTTTTAAGTGGTTTGAGATTTTTAAGGTTTTCTTTTTATATTTTTTATAGTTTTTGACTGTAGGTAAAGTATATAGTAATATATATACAAAATTTTTGGATTTTTTAAAGTTAGTTCTATTTTTTTGGATTTATATAAGTAAACATGCAACAAATAGTTCTTGCTTGATTTTTAATAAATGGTAAAATACCATAACATGTCAAAACAAAATATAGGCATGGGCAAGCATGCTAAGAGGCATCTATAGTATTTTTCCCAAGAATTTTAAAGCACTTAATCTATTTAATCAAAATAAAAATATAATAAATAAAATACAGGCATGGAAGAGATACTTTTGCAACAAAAATAAAGCACAAGGATGCGCATGCAATTTACCCCAAAGTTTTACGTTGTATTTACAAATTTAAAGATTAAAACTAAATAAATAAAAATGGGGGTATGCAAAAAGCTCAAGCGCCTCACCGGGGGGGCACATGAGGTGACCCAACAAAGGACACGGATGCAAATATTAAGAAGTTTGGATGATTCACGATAAATATTACACAAATATATAAATTGTAGTTAATTTTTTACAGGGCCAAAACATAATACAGAAGGCGGTTGGGGCATATGTAAATTATCCATTAATAGGCATGATCTGATGGCACAGATGGTACCATGTTGGTGTCACTTAACTCGATCAACTGCAGTGAGAGAGCACCGCTTCGCCCTGATTTGGACGACCCAGATTAGATCTGGGCCGGCCTGGTGATCCAACGGCTCTCGAGGGTTCATGAAGAACCCTCCAGAACACAGCCTGGGCAGACTTCAATCTGTCGTTTCTCCTCTCTATGGGCTTCAATCTCGTTGCTGATAGGCTCCTTAGTTTCACGGAGTTCAGCCGCATATGCATGTGACTCAAATGGGTCCGAGCCCCGTCGATAGGGACCTGGAGTCAGAGGGTGCATGGGATTCTGAGTTAGGCTTTGTCTCATCTTCAAGGGGCTCCTTGAAGTCCAAGTTTTGTACAAAAATATCCCACTGCTCGAGGTGACGGGCCTTGACCAGAAGATGAAGCTGATAGTACTGTGGATGGAGGAGATGAGGAAGCTCTGAGAGGGTGGAGGAGGAGCCTCGAAGCTTCGATCTGGACCTATCAGAGCGATGTGGATGGGTAAAATGGTGAATAATACACATGGGATGGAAGATGAGGCAGTTTGGTGGGTCGAATGGAACATAATGTATTAGAGCTGGAGCATGAAGCTCCAACAATCGAAAAATTAAAACTAAAACTAACTAAACCCTAATTGCTGAAATGAAAGCAACACTAAGATACAGAAAGAATGCAATAAAAACACCTATCTATCATCTCAAACCTATAGAGAATAGGGAGAAGGGGATGGTATGTCGGAGGGACTCCGATAACATATGGATCACCACCTCCACCGCCTCATCCTCACCGACAAGGAGGAGAAATGCTCATTGTCACCAAGCTCTTCAATTCTGGATCATATTAGGGTTACAGAGGCAAGAGGAGGATCAAAAGGCAAAAGGGGGTGATGGATTTTATTTATGCACAGGAGATGGGGCAGGGTTCGAGAGGAGATGGTGTGAGAGATGGAGGGAGTTAGTGACGGCTAGACATAGGGCGTGGAAGAGGGATGAGGGAGGTGCAAGTCGATGGAGGTCTCGAGGAGGAAGGAAGTGTGGATGTGGAGTAAGAAACGGGGGAAAAAGGGGTAGCACATGAAAGTAACAGGGGGTGGTGGAGGAAAGGACTATCGACCCGCGAGTCAACAGTCCACACATTCTGGTTGGTCCTCGTGGGCCAACCAAAAAAACAGAGGACAAAAAACCCTTGTTAAATGATTTAAAATTAATAAATGGATTTATTAATTTCATATCAAGACATAAAAAATATTTATATTTTATGTAGTGTTTTATAGGTATTTTTGTTTATTTTTATAATGCTTTTTATTAGGTACTAATATTTACATGTATATACATGGGTATATGATGAATTTGTGATTCATCACCTTTATTCTTTCATTTTGGCTAAAATCCTTGATAAAATACATGTAAATAATCACTAATTTTCATTAATTAACATTCTAACTATGATTGTTAATATTATATATTTAACACTTATTTTTTATAGAACAAAATAATAAAGAGAAAAAGAAAAATAAAATAAAAAGAAGGATGCATATAATATATATACATACGGATCCTAATCTTGAGACCGGATCAATGTTAACTTGGTTAATAAAATAAATAAGCACGGGGAGATAAGGATCATAATGTATACAAATATCATAAAACTGAGATAATAAAAATATCTTTATTCATTTTTCACCATGTAAATATTTCACCTATTTTATTTATCACTTAGAAAATCTCAAATCAAAATAATTTCTTCACAAAAGTTGTTCACAAAAATATATATTATTTCATAAAAATATCAAAAAAATTATTCAATATTAAAATAAAATATTACGATGAATCGAAAAGTCGTAAAACTCGACTTCTGAGGGTCTTAACTACTTATATAAAACTCCAAGTGTATCAAACTCACATTTAAACTTTGTTTTATACTTAATATTATTTATTAAAAATATCAAAAAATATAATAAAATAAATGAGTTTTGGCGTTTGGGGCTCGTTGTATATATGTACTATGTGTAGAAACTTCCCGATTTTCTACTTAATTAACCGTGACTCCATTTAACCTAAATTATTTTCTAAAATACTTCTAACAATCAATAGAAAATATAAAAATATAAATAAAGTCAAAATGCCAATAAACCCTGAGGCTACGAAGCCGTTACCCAAATTTTCCGGACATCATAACGCAGCCATATGCTCTGAATTAGGCAAACTCAGTTTTAAAGTTCGTAATATTTAATTATCTACTAAATAACACTGGTTTCGCTAAAACCGGAGTTAATATGAAAAATATGATTTTTGGCACCATATTGGTATAAATTGTACAATGTACCTTAATTTATATCATTATATTTATACAATTTATTGATACTCTATTTTTAAATTGAAATAAATTATTATTATTGTTATTAATTAATTTAAGTAATTGTTCAATTATATAATTAATTATTTAAATAACTCCTTAATTAACTACTTAATTATCTATTTAATTGTATCTTAATTAATTTATTTAGTCTAATTATTAATTTAACTCATTATAATTATACTAATTGATTATTTATTTAATTTTTTATTTTTAATTTTCTTTCTCTACACACGTGCATTGCACATTCTTTCTTTCTCCCCTGATTCCTCCTTCTTCCTCATCGTCGCCCGCCACCCTCTGCTCCGTTCATCCAACCGCTTCAATGATCGGTCGTTGGCCAGTCGTTCCTCCAACTATCGCGGTCACCGCACCCTCCGTCGGTGATCGTACCCCAAGTCGTGGCCACCATGCCTCCTCCTCTATACAAGTAGCCTAACCCCTAGACCCGCCGACTCGGGGCATCCACTATTTGCTTTTCCAACCTCCACCAGTGAGCTTCGCGAGAAGAGGGCGAGTGATAGGTGTCCTTCACGTCGAGTGAGGTCGAGGGGGAGAAAGGCGCGATCAACACCCATCGTTGAGCTTCTCCGTCGTGCCTAGCCTCCAAGGCCGCCGCTTGTTGAGGCCATCACCATCTGGAGCGTCGAGCTCCCGGGTACTCAGGCGTTCCTCCATTGACAACACACCTTCCTATATTTGCATTCCAGGTTAGTCTCTTCTGCCATCTCCTCCTATATTCTCTCTTGAATCTCTCTGTTCTCCTCCGTTTTCTCTACAACTTCATATAAAAATCATCATGTTCACATCTACCTTCAAATCCCCCTTCTAGTTCTTATTCTACCCCTCATACCCGATCCACTCCAGTCACGACGGCGATTGGAGCTCCGCTCCTTCTTCCATCGCCTTCGATAAGAGCGTCACACTCATCCTTTCATTTTTTGTGTGACCGAGGCTCGTTCCTCGATTCAGGTGATTATCACAGGTACGAGCATTTGGAGCAATCAACTGGGAGTTAACAAAATCATCGGAGACCCAAATCCATTAGCAACAAACTGACGCAACCCCCTGCGTAGAGCATTATCGAAACCTCGAGCTTCAAATTGAGTCATTAACACATATCTGAACTGAATCATAGAATTGGTCATAGAGAATCAAAAAAATATGCTATAGAAACACGTCTTCTTGGACACTCGATCTGATCAGATCATTTAATAGAGAGATCAGCAACAACGTTCGACTACCTCCACTTTCAATCATCTTCGACCTTTCGCTTGGAATCACATTGACCAGCCGATAATCAGATCGACTCTTTATCGTCGCTTCTCAAAGATCATCGATCGAGAAGCATCTTCATCGAGTCATTCCACCGCTTGCGTCGCACCTGGAGACCATCGCCACCTGAAGCTCTAAGCATTGCCATTGATCGATCGCTCGAGACATCGAGATCACTCAAGGGCTTTTCTCTACATCGACAGCTCCATTACGCGCAGTTGAAAGGGGGAAGAACAGATTTCCCCTCCAGATAGAATCGGAGCCCTTCAATCCTAGCTCGAATTCGACGGTCCAAGACGTTCCCCGTGTCGAGCCCAACGACGCCAAACTACCCCACCGCCGAGCGTTTAAGTGGCGCACGTGCACTGCACGTGCGTCGAAGATTATTTCTCGGGCATTTTGCACATAGACCCCCTAATGTTTTATTGATTTACGGTTGGGTCCTTGCTAAGATCTGCAACATGCTTGAGCATGTGATCTTTTGGTGCTTTTGCAGGTTGATCCTCCTCAAATATGTTCATTACAAGCATGTCCTTTTATAGCAGACGCACGTGACGCAGCACGAGTCTTCTGTGAATTTTGCAAATCACCCCCACACATTTTCAATATTCCTAACAAGTCCTGTTGCGGGCTGAAGCACGTACCCAAGCACGTGGTGTGTTGTAATAATTGCGAGCAACATCCTTGGTTTCTGCAAATTTCACGCACACCCTATTTTCCAGATAATTACTTTTATATCCCTAGCAGTATATACTTTACTACAATTACTTTAATACTTCTAATACATAATAAATAAGAATACTAATAACAAAAATATAATAAAGGTACACAAAATACCCTATACTATACATAGTATTAAATAAGTTTTGAAAATTAATTTTTTAATAAATCATTAAAACACCATAAAAATATAACAAACTATAAAAACACATGAAAAAAAATACAAAAACACCTCTAAAATTCTAAGAAAAATTACCTACAGTATTTTTACCATATTTTATATAATAAACCAAAAATAAAATAAAATTAAAATAATAAAACCAATAAAAAATACAAAATACATAAAACTTCAAAAAATAGACAACTAATTCAATAAAAATCACAAAATATGCACGTCATATCATTTTAAAGATAATTTCACCTACTTTTCACTAAAATAAAATAAAATATTTTTGCATTATTTTCTTTTTTAAAAATAAAAAATACTTCCTTGATTTTAACAGAAACACCATTTCTCAACATTAAAAATAAACCAACATCCACAAAAATCCTGAAACCTCTTAAAAAATTCCTAAAAATAGTGGATAAAACTAAAAACATAAAAATAATAAAATAAAAATAAAAATAAAAATTACAAACCATTTCCTAAATTAATAATAAAAATACAAAATACTTAAAACCATACAAACAATATAAAATTCACAAAAATCAAATAAAAATCCAGAAAAAATCCCTAAAAATAAAAAAATAGGAAATCCATAAAACTTAATTTTCTAACATTTAACCCTAGTTTCGAATAATTTGCCTCACTGAGTTCGACACTCTCGTACTTAATGTTATACACTTGAGTTTAGGAGTATAAATAAAAAATAAATTTTCTGCTAAAATCCATCTGGTCGATACAACGACCTTTTTATCTTTAGATCATATGTGGTTTTTCAGTATATTTACCTGTATTTATAGTATTTTTTTATTTTATCTTTGATAAATTATTATTATACACACATATTTTATATATTTATAATATATTTATATACATATTTTCATATTTTTATTGTATTTTTTCGAGTTTATTTATGTACTTAAACAAATAAGGGATGTATATTATAGGTACTGTTTACTTATATATTACAATACTTGATTTATTTTAATGTATTTTTATGCCTTTATTTTATGTTTATGTTTTCATTGTATTTTAAATAATATTTAATTTTTTTTTAAAAAATACAAGAAAGTTAAAAATACAATGAATGAATATATTGAATATAATATGCATGTATATAGTACAATAGGGACCAAAATCCAACTTTTGCATATGATATCTATTTTAAATGAAATCGCCTTCATTAAATAGGCCATTTATTTTTATGAACAACAAAGACGAGTTTGGTGAATTATGGGTTCCTATGGAGGAGATATAGTTTTGTAATGTTTTATTTGCAGCCTTTTATTGTGTGTGTCTCGAGTGCATTGTATATTATATTTATGTGAAATTAATTTTGTACTTTTCTTTGTATTTTTATGTACAAGTTGAGGGGACGAAGGAGAATATCAAGGGCACATGAAGACATCTTCATCTATAAATTGTGTACAACGGTGATCGTTGCGTTGCACTCTCTTGTCCACACCGTGATCTCCATTGGAGCGAAGGATCTGCGGGATATCTTGAGGAGCTTGAGACTGCTGCTTGGAAGGTATGCCCTCTATGTTGGATCTTCTCTTCGATTATGTGAAGTATTATTGTAGAGTTCATGGTTTTTGCCCTCAATGTTGGATCTTCTCCTGTTCTCTTTGGTTATGTGAAGTATTACTATAGAGTTCATAGCTTTCAATTAGTTGCCACCATTACCATACCAAACACCCACAAGTCCATAATCACTAACTAGATGAATAGACGACTATTGCAATGATGACAAGCAGACTATGTAGATTATGACATACTATTGTGAAGGGAGATATGAAAAGAGTACATGTAAATAAAACCTCCACAGAGATGCAACTAAGAAGGATAGGAGCGAAAGAAAACCTGGGGAAAAGAGTAGGTTCAGAAATACCCGGTATGGCGAAACTTTATTAACATAAACACTGTTTGAAATAGAGGGAAAATATGAGAACACAATGCATGTCAGTATAAAGATAAAACTATAAAATGATGCAAATTTCTAGCTAACTTGGTTTCATTGAAATTGTGGGGTCTGTGTAGTTTCTAATTAAAGTGCATGCTTGTTTAATCATCACTTGCTATCAGAGTCCCAATAAAATATAGCATGGATTGCACAGTTAGGACTCCTATTATCTATTTTGGAGGATAAACCAGGGTCTATAATTAAATAATCATTTACAAATTCCATCAGAAAAAAACACACGGACATAAAACATCATATATGATTCCCATGTATTAATTGCATCCCTTTGAGTAACAATTTCTTGGGGTTATAATTCCAACAACATTTGTGAAGTGCCCAAGTAAAATCCATTTATAAATAAACCATATTTTAAGGAGATTTTTTGAAGTTTAAATAATTGACAAATAATCTGCTCTACCTGACAAAAAAAATCTTCAACTCCGTAAGAAACTTTTGATATACAATAGACATATAAGAGTTACCGGATGGATTATTTTTGTATTCAAACCAGATAATGATATTTAAATGTCATTTCGTTTCCATTGACATTGACCTTTCATTTGCCTTCACCCTTGACACTTAAAGGGATATACACACAGCATGAAAAACTTACACGCATTACAAGATGCACCATTTGCAAGGGAAAATCTCATCATTTTGCGAAGAACTGTAGCCATTTCCTCTCTCTTCTTTGCCCTCCTATGGGTTCCTAGCTTTCTCTTTGCTAACTTAAGGGCATGCTTGTCCTTGCCAACTTTTGAAAGCTCGGTGATTCTTCTTTCATAGGGAGCAAATCCAACAACTCCCCTGATTAACTGCCTAATCATATGCATATGCTTGATAGTTTTGTGATGGACAAAATTTGGAATTAGTCAGGCCTAGTTATATAAGAACAAGGTATAAACAACCAACATAATTTGCTAGACCATCTCAAAGAATCCAAAGGAACATAAAAAAAAGAAGGTTATAACATCCAAAGGTTGATCAAAAGAAACTATCAGAGTAGTGTAACTATGAATGCATAAACCTATACTATTTACAAGACATTCAATTATTCATAAAAGAATAAGCATTGTCTGCTAAATAAAAAACCATAACATTAATAGAAAGTGGAATGAAAATTACATGGAAATAGGTTTTGCTTTGAGTGAATTAGCTATGCTGCTATAGTTGTCTTGGACTGCTATATTAGTAACTTTCCAATGTATTCGAAAATTCCAAGATCCTTTGGGTATTGTGTCTACATATCTTTAAGCATAGAAGCAAGAAAAATATTTTATATGCATCAGTACATTTTTAAGAGTACGGTAACATTGCTTTAACTCGCAACAAACACATGTTATATTTTTCTTGTGATTGATATTTCAAGATCATGTTTATTCCAGCGAAAACACATTAAAAAGTTCAACTATTGTCAGTCGAGATTTGCAACGAGTAAAAAAGTTGTTATTTTCATTGTTCAAGCCAGAAGTCTGCCCTATTTTTTTGTGATTAACCCATCCATTTTTCATTGTGATGTCTGTCTAGAGTAAGAATAGCACAAGTGCAAAATTCTGTCTTTAAGTTCTATTTTTGAGAGCATATTATTCTCACCTTGTAAGCTAGTATGTTGCTTATCACCTAAGAAATAACAGGAAGATAAGAATCCGTCAAATGATGCTTGATTTGAGGTATTATTTTTGAGAGCTTTTGAAGAAGGACCACAACGCATATCTTTACCTCTGCAACAAGTCAGTATGGGGATGGGATATCATATACAACATGCTAATTACTCCGTCAAATGATGCTTGATTTGAGGTAAATTTTTTCCAAGATATGTCTTATCATTTTCATAACTCCCATTATAATAACAGTGTGTGCGATAGATTGCAATTAAATATCACAAATATCGCAACAAGCCCTTCTTGTACTTATGAGACATACATAGATTTCTGGAAATAGACATCGCTACCAGAGTGCATGCAACATCCCCTCGACCAGGTAGGGACAAGCAATCGATGGGGCATCTACCTCACGACCACCAGATAGCTGAAGGGAGCTAAATTTATGTGAGTTCCTGGATGAATGTACGCCTGAATACTTGGAAAAATGCATGATAGTGACGAGGTGGACCCTGCACCCTCTTCTCGGAAGGGGCATACAAGTGGGGGAGTGCAAGTACCAAGTGGTCAAAGAGTGGAGGGCCGAGGACTGCAACAAGCTAGGCATCACTAGAGAACTTTCTGAGTTTGCTGCCTGCCAAAATGACCAAGGTGAGACATGATCTTGATGTATTGGCAAATGCAACATGCACGAAACTAAGCGCCATGCGGTTGGGCCTAGACATCGACCAATTTGAGAGGATTCTTGCGAACTTATCGACAATGAGTGGTAGAAAAATTTACTACCAGGTCTGAGGCTATCTAGTCAAGCTGAATGAATGGATCAAAAGAACCACTTGACCTTGATGATTTGCATTCCAAAATTTTATTTCGCCACTTCACATAGACTCTCGTATAACTCGTTACTTACGCTTCATTTAATCTAATTACGTAGGAACGATTCGTGACGTTGTTTGGTATATTTTTATTTCAATCTATGTTTGTATTCGAACCATGATTTACTTGCAGGTGGTGGCCAACTATTTAAGAATCATCGTATGTCTAACACATAATCTTATGCAAGGACAAAAATAACTTGTGAGCTTTGGCCTAATTGGCTTCATTTCACGCACATATTGTAGGAAATTATACTTAACCAAGTTTCATGCAGGATAAATGCATAAGTTGGCAAATTGCTTCCTACGACAATGCATGATATTTTACTTAACCCAATTTCCTTGCTGGATGCGGGCATATGTTGACATATTCCTTACTTGATTGGAACATTCATTCTAGCATTTGGCATAATTGAACATACATGAACTATTATCACGTTAAATTAAACATCTTGTGCGGGGAATACATAGCCTACATGGGAATGACATTTGATAACTTTATCATATGTTGGTCGATTGCTCCACTGTAAAAAGTACCTATTGCAAAATTGTGTATGAGGATATCTGACTTGGATATAGTCCTTGGATGGCGATGCATAGCTTCAATCCATTTGACAATGTTAGTGATCATGTCTTCATAGCTTGCGTGAGAGTAATGGGTGCAATGGTGATAGATGAGTGGGAGTCAGGAGGCAGATGGATCCCTCGACCTTTACATACACAACCTCCTAGATGTCGCGAATGGGTTAAGGAGATGCTGGCCGAGCATGATGATCAAGCTTTTCAAAATTTTTGAATGCGACCACCCATGTTGATGAGGTTTGTTAGAGTCTTAGTGGAACATGGATTAACACTGACAAGGCATATGGATGTGGACGAGCAGGGTTGTATCTTCCTATATGCGCTCACCAACAGTCATTCGAATAGAATCATCGAGGAGTCCTTCCAGCATAGCGTAGAGACTGTATCGCATCAGGTTAAAAATGTTCTCATAGAGATATTGAGTTTGTAGGAGGAGTATATATGATTGGCTCTGCCTGTGACTCCTAACAAAATCACCTCGGATCCCCGGTACTACTCATACTTCAAAGTAAGCTTTCGGTATTAATTATGATGTGCGTGTACAAACCTATGAATTGTCTCATTTTCCATCGTATTCAATCGTTGTGATAGGGGGTAATAGGAGCTATTGATGGGACATACATTCCAGTTCATGTTGATCCAGTTAGGCGACTATTCTATGTTTTCTCACCGAATCGGTGCGATCATCGACAATCGTATATGCATGCGACCGGAATAATGGAAATCTTGCAGATGAGTTTTTCTTTATCGCCCAATGATTGTGGGAAATAGAAGCTAAAAATAACAAAAGCTATTTTTTGAATCGTATAAATTTTTTATTGTTCGAAAATATCGAAATATTGTATAATCGAGGTATGCAAGATTCTTACAATGGCATATATCCATTATCGTACAACATATGTTTTACAATTGTAAATAAAACGATGATAAAAGCCACATTCACTACCTGATTCAACATATTCCTGAACAAAAATATGATATTGTTGGATAATTTATGGGATGTGTATTATAAATTCACAAAAACGTATATATTTAGGAAATCACAGTAATTACTTAATACAATACACGCCTGCTAAAAAAATACAAGGTTGCCAATATAATAGTTTATGTCTGTTTTTTTTAAATATTTTCTGTCATGAACAATTTATGAGGCATGTATAATAAATTATCCAAAATGAAAGTATTTATAGAAAATCACAAACATTAGTTTATACAATCTATACCTTTTAAACAAAATGTGTTTGGTTTTGAATATACACTGGGGTGTGTAGTGTAAATTCTCAAATACAAAAGTAGTTATATAAGTTTAAGTAATTTACTTTATACAATCTATTCCCATTAATCACTGCCCAATCATCATCACAATAACTACAATCAATCATCAAATCAACTCATGTCACATCCAACTCCATCCCAACCCATCCACCAACCAAACACCTACTATTCAAATTTGGTTGTCCGTCTTACCATCCCACTCAAGGGCGGGTTACTCCATCCCATCCCACTCCACCAACCTAATGGTCCCATACCCTCAACGCAACATCTATGTTAGCATGCATAAATTTCAATACTTTTAAAAGCTCCTTCTTTAGGGAGGAGCATGCACCTGTTTGTTTCAATCCTCTAACAACACGACGGTGGCATGACAAGCAATGAGTGAGCGGTGCACAATGACTATAAGCAACGACGCGATGGCGTGATGAGTTGGCTATGGAAATGATGCATCAATGATACACACAACAATAGTGGGGTGGGTGTGCTACAAGATGGGTAAGGTTTAAGGACCCATTTTGATGGGGCGGAAGAAAAATCCGCACATGCCGTATGCCTCGAATCTTATCCGCCCCATACGATGAATATTTTTATATTAGTTAAATACCATGAGAAAGTCGCCTTTTGAAAAGGAGACTTCCATTTGAGTCAAAGCCGCCTTTTCAAAAGGAGACTTTGGTGCTGTGCATTGAAGCCACCTCTTCAAATGGCGACTTCCTGTTCAAATAGAACCTTTAGATCTTGTGTGTATGCACCTTTGGATCGCAGATTTTGGCTCAAATGGAAGCCACATTTTCAAAAGGTGGCTTCCTCACGGTATGTAACTAAATATAAAAATAATCACCGTATGCGACGAATAAGATTCGAGGGGCGGTATCTATTTTCTTCTTAAAAAGGGCTTTTAGCCTTTTGCTTACGTGACAGGTGTGGCTTACTTCGAAGAACTTTTCCCCTCCTTTTTCACCGCTCTCTCAAGCCTGCCCACCACATCAAAGGAACCAAACAAGATTCTCTACGGAGGTGAAGGTCCCGCTGGAGAAGCCACTCCGCACGTCTGAAACCCTAGCGATCGCCGCCGCTCCGGCTAAGATTGCGCTGGAGCAGAGCTCCACAGAAACTGCTGCATTGACCTCGGTAGCTTTGTCTCTGCCGTCGCCCACGGCGGCGGCTGCAGCGGCAGCAGCCGTGATGGATACGTCGGGGGCGAAGACCGACATCCAGAAGAAGCTTCGCCGCGCCGAGAGGTTTGGGATGCCCGTGAAGCTCTCCGAGGAGGAGAAGCGCAACTCCAGAGCCGAAAGGTCACTTCTTTCCCGCTCTTCTCTTGCCTTCTTCTCTGTTTATGTATTGTACATAGGGTTTTCTTTTGGAGGTTGGCGCGATACCGCGGGCTTGATTCATTTGTTTCGTCTTATGTTCGTTATGCGATTCGGAGTGATTTGTTTTTGTAGCGGACGCACTTCGTGAGAACTGTCGCGATGCAATTCTCTTCAGCGGTTATGATGGGGTCGCCACGAGGGGATTGGTGTGTTTAGCCTTTGACCTAAAATCTTGTGTATGGAGCAATGTCTTGCTTTGTATTTTTTTTAAAGTGAGATCCAATATCGTATGGTTCTTAAAGTGTTTAACTTGTAGTGATTTAACTTTATTTTTGAATGCATATTGTAGTGACCGTAGAAGTGGATTTTGCTTGTCCTGGATTGGATATTGATTGTACTGCCTCTCACTAGAGTTAACACCAGGGCTCTCTTGCACTTGAAATCACTTGGTGAGGATAAAGCGAGATTGCCGTTAAACTTGTTTTTTAGTAAAATTGTCAAACTCGTTGTTGTATCAGCTATTGCACTGTGCGCTTCCCGGGTTCAATATGGTAATCTTTCCACAAGAAGAACATGCCTTCATAATGAATGGCTTGCATCTTAGAACATTGGAGTGGAGATCAACATATTAGTGAGGGGAGGATGGCCATTTTTAGCCGTGGTAGATGAGACATAAATGTTGAGGATTAGGCATGCTGCGATCCAACACGGAGACGAGTTAGTTTGTTGTGGCCCTTTTCCACACCCGCCATTCTATAGCACGGAGGCCTGGGCTTTGTTACATATTCTAGGTGTTTAAAATCAGCATTTTAAGTAACTAGCCATGTGTTATTTAGCTCTTAGCAAGGGAAAACAATAATCGGAGTTTGTTGGGGTCTTTCTTTGTGAAAATAGATATGCACGCCGTTCTGTGAGAATGGGAGTGTGTAACACACAAGGTTTTACACTACTTGATTATGATAAAAAAGTACTAAGCCTTCTCCCACTACAAGTAGGGTCGGCTACATGGATTCTTGCTCAAATCCATGTTGAAAGATTCGACTTTTTTTTATGCTGGCCGTCGACTACCTAACACAACCCCTACAAGAGTGGGATTTGAACCCTGCTCTTTTGTATGGTAGACACACTGTACTACCACTAGACCATTAACTGATTCTACACTACTTGATTATGATCCAATTAAATTTTCTGTATCCATCATTCTAGAGTAGCGAGGTCTGTATTTTTTTATACATTCTAGGAGTTCAAAATTATTAATGGAAGTAACTGTTATGTGCTATTTAATATCTCAATGAGGGAAAGAATGTACCCTCAATGAAGTCAAGTGATTATAATTTATTTCAATTATTATTTGCATGATCGTGGTGCCTCTTTATAAGAACAAAGGAGACACTCGAAATTGTTGGAATTATAAAGGTATCTAGTTGCTGAGTCATATTATGAAAAATCAAGATTGTGTGATTGAAAGAAGGTTGGGGCAAGTTTCCAAAATAAAATAAAATCAAATCGGATTCATGCCAGGTCGTTCCACTATTGAAGCCATCCACTTGATGTGGAGAACAATGGCGATTTATAGAGTTAAAATGAAGAAATTTCATATGATTTTTATTGATTTGGAGAAGGATTATGATTCCGTCCCACGGGAGATATTGTGAAGAGTTTTGGAGAAGAGACAAGTATCTGTCATGTACATTAACCTCATAATGATAAGTATTCATCTCGTGTAAGGATCCGTTCTGAGGAGATTGACTACTTTGACATCAACACTGGTCTGCATCAAGGTCCAGCTTTGAGTCCATTCCTTTTTACTTTGACTATAGACGAGTTGACTGTTCACATTCAGAATGAGATACCTTGGTGTATGTTATTCGCTGACGATATTGTATTGATTGATGAGACTAGAAATGGAGTAAATGAGAAGCTTGAGATTTGCAGACACACATTAGAAACTAAATGATTTCGTATAAGTAGGGCTAAGACTGAATATATGAAGTGCACTTTTGATGGAAGCAATGATGAAGGAATCGAGGTGAAGATTGGTGACGATAACATTCGGAAGAAAGATTCTTTTAGATACTTGGGATATATTTTGCAGCGTGATGGGGGAACTGATGGAGATGTTACTCATAGAATAAATGTAGGTTGTCTAAAGCGGAGAGGAGCCTCTACTGTTTTATGTGATAAGAAAATCCCTATGAAATCAAAAGAAAGTTTTACAAAGCAGCCGTGAGACTTGCTAGTTGCTATGCTCTATGGATCTGAATGTTGGCCTATGAACCATAGACATGTGCAGAGAATGTCAGTTGCTGAAATGTAAATGCTGATGTGGATGTGTGGACATACACTTAAAGTTCGCCTGATGTTTTTTTAGTAGAATAAAAACCACTTTACACTATCACTGTAAGGTTTGGACGATCTAAAAGAAACTTTAGTCCTTTTCCAACAGTTTGAAGCGCTTCACCCTCTGCATAAATCGCCCCAATCCACACTTTTTACACTCTCTAAAATTGCTTCGTAAGTTAAGAGGAAGCATCAAGCCAAGTGATTTCAGCTCTCCCCCCTCAAGTCCCTAAAAAAGAAAAAATGTTTTATAAATGTGATGAATATCCTCCCTATTTCCACAAAGCAGACAACACACATTACCATCAGGGGTACACTGCTTCTTGTAAAATTGTTATATTGACCTTGATGGTTGCCTTAATCTTCCAAATGCACATGTAATCACAAAGGTCAATGGTGGTTAGTGTCATAGGAGGGTGGATCAACTTCTTTTAAATAGCTCAAGCCCAAGTTTTTAAAAACCGTGTATTCGAGATTCCTTGGGAATGTTATAGAAGTCGGTATTCATTATTTAGTTGGAAGGCTCGCTGAATAAAGAATAATTAGTATTTGGGATAATATTCTGAATTAATTATTTGATTATGTATTTTTAATTATTTTAAATATTACAGTTCTGTCTAATATACATATATTATTTTAAATATACATATGGTCATCAATCAATAATAGTCCAAGATAAAAGTACAATAAACAAGTTACATATATGGAGCTTTAACATTTGTGATGATACCAAGATAAATGGGAACTTAAAAAAATCAGCAATCTATTGCAACAATAAGCCGAATATTCAGGAATATTCGTGTATTCAGACCGAAGATTCAAGAATATTCGTGTTAGATCGAATATTGATCGAATAGCAATATTCTATTCAACCACTCCTTAGAATAATCATATTCTGTCGAATATTGCAATAATGCCTTGGGGAATGCTATAAGCTTTGGATCTCATGGATGAAGAGATGTGTTACCGCGACATCATATTCTGTTCTGGTAAATGGTCGACCTGGAGGGGGTTTCTTCTAGTCGCATAGAGAAGTTAGACAAGGCTGCCCTTGGCACCTATGCTCTTTGTCATTGCAGCAGATGTGCTGACGCACATGGTGGAGTAGGCCACAGTTCAGGGTCTGACGTTGGGCTACACTTGTGGTGACATCTCTATCCCTTTGCTTTAATATGCTGATGACACACTACTTTTTATTGAAAGGGGCCGTATTGAGGCAAAGGGGATGGCACTCACTATGGAGATCTCTGGTGAGCTTTGTGGGTTGATTCTCAATTGTAACAAATCTTTGTCCCTTTTGGCATGTCAGTGGAAGAGGAGTTAGCTTGCGAGGAGTTGGGGACAGATCGTGTTTCATTGCCAATCAGATACCTTGTTTACCTTTAACTTGTGGCAAGCTTAGAGTGACAGACCGGTTGCTAATCACTGTGAAGATGGAGAGCAAGTTGTCTGGTTGGAAAGCATCAATCCTATCTAGAGGTGGTAGACTTGTGCTTCTGAAAGTTGTTTTCGCGACAATCCATGTATTTTTCATGTCCTCTTGTCTTCTTCCGATTGGCATCCGAAAATATTTTGAGATGATCATGCGCATATTTTTTTGGGGAAGCTCGGGTCAGAATGGGTCTGTTGTTCATCTGGTCAATTGGGATACACTTACCCTCCCTAAAGGTGAGGGGGTCTTGGCGTGACTCGTTTGGAGACTATAAACAAGGTGTTGTTGCTAAAATGGATGGCCTAAATTTGTAAAAGAAGCGATGATCTATATTGCAGGCCCATTCGTTGGATTTATGGAATTAGAGCTCGTGGTGTTTATACACAACCCTCTTTTTACTCTTCTACGTTCTGTAAGGGCATCACCTCTCTTGTTCTAGAGCTCCCTGTTCTGTTCAAACTTTTATGGAGATGGCTAATCTTTTACTTTCTGGACTGATGATCGGACTAACAGAGCTCCACTAGCGGTTCACTTTCCTCACTTATTTACTCTAGCTGCTAATCGAGATGCTACGATTGCCGAGTGTTGGGAGAATGGGAATTGGATGCCTACCTTTATGGCGAACTTCTCAGACCAGTGTCTGGAGGACTTTCCAACTCTTCTGGATTCCCTCGCCCCAGTCTTTGGGCCTAAAGGGGGGGGGATATCGTTGAACTTGGAGAACATGAGATTTTTCCTGTGAAACATGCTTACAAAGTCCTGGATAGTCCAGCCCACGACCCCACCCACCTCCAATCCTGTTTATAGTGTTTGCCATTTTCTGTGGAGCTTCAAAGTGCCTACTTGTGTTGCTGTCTTCCTTTGGTTTGTGCATAGAGGACCGATATTGCGGAAGTCGGTATTCGATATTCAGTCGAAGGGGTCACTGAATAAAGAATATTCGGTATTCGGGAAAATATTCCGAATTATTCGGTTATGCATTTTTTTAATTATTTTAAACATAAATATTTAATGCATATATGTGTTAAATGAGTATGCTCCATGGGAGCATATAAAAGTATGCTCCCACCTTTCTTTTCGTAATTTTTTTATTTTTTTGAAATGAAACCTAGGGAGATTTACTTAGAATAATAAGTGGAATATATGTTTCAAATTTCGTGTAAAACAGACGTTCCTAACACTTCCATATGAAGGGGGTCAATTTTAACAATTCTGATATCGTTAAAATTTGACAGTCTTGCTGGAGGGGATAGAAGTCTCGAATTACGTCGAATTTTGAATGACACCATGATGACATATTGTAATCTAAACTCCACTAGGTTTCATTTCAGAAAAATAAAAAAAAACGATGAAAAAAAGGGTGAGAGCATGTAAGTTACGTGCTCCCAGGGAGGATACTCCTTTTTCCCTACATATATTCTTATATATTTATACGTATATGGTCATTACTTAACAAGAATCCAAGATAAAAGTACCAATTAACAAGTTACATATATGGAGCTTTAACATTTGTGGTTGTTGAGAAAAATAAGCATCTTATATAGGGAGAGGTCTATGGGCAAATTGCATATGGTAGACAAACGAAAAGAACTAAATAAACGATACAGATACATAAACTAAAACTTCTACACTCCCCCTCAAGATGGAGCATAGATATCTATCATGCTCATCTTGGATAAGCACTTCTGGAAGGAACCCCGAAGTAAAGCTTTGGTAAGAATGTCTGCCGTTTGATCTCCTGAGTCCTGAGCTGACATGGGTTGTAGAAATGAAACCTTTCTGGATCATATCACAGATATAATGGCAATCCACCTCAATGTGCTTCGTCCTCTCGTGAAATGCAGGGTTGTTTGCAATGAATAATGCAGCCTGATTGTCACATTTTAGTGACATGGGAAGAGGAATATCTATATGTAGATATGTCAAAACTGCGCGAACCCACATCACTTCTGCTCATGCTTGGGCCATAGCTCTATACTTCGATTCCGTACTAGATCTCGCAACTGCTGTTTGTTTCTTGCTCTTCCATGAGACAAGTGACTCCCCGACGAATATAACAAAGCATGATGTAGACTTCCTATCCTTCGGGCACCCTGCATAGTCTGCATCTGCACATGCTGAGATAGTAATAGTGCCCTTCTTTCTAAACATCATTCCTGCACCTGGAGATGACTTAAGAACACACTTATATTAAACATATTGCTCATATATGCCCCTTATATCAGTCATATCGGCTAAATCGATGTTAATATTGATTCTTGGTTGATACATACTGGAAATTGATATCATCCAATCCAATATCTTAAAACAACAATAGCTTACAAATGCACACTTATATCACACACATCTCTCATCCGTACGCCTTATATCACACCATATCGGTCATATCGGACATATTGTTGACTTGACTGATAGATACGGGAAATGAAAATCAAAATAATTTAACAACAATTAGAAGACGTCTTTTGTTTATAAAAATAGACGAGCATTTTTTCTTCTAAAATGTAGATAATGATTAATTAAACAATATTTTGTTCATAGAAATAATTGTTACAGACAAAGTTCGAATGAATTACAGAATTAATTACATACTTACAATAAAGATGCATTTATTTATGAAGATAAATGACAAACGAATGAAACAAACAAGGTATATAAGATATATAGAAGCTATGGAGTTGTTTCATCTCCATTGTTTAAACCCGAAGGGGAGGAAGCTCCCTAAGTTAAATAATCGACGTATGTACCCTCTTGTCGCACCATACCTTACCAGATGGGGGTTTAGTTGAAACCCATGAATTTTAACCGAAATGGATCGATATGTCGAAATATCACCGAAATTTTGGTCGAAATCCAGGAAAGTTTGTACTGAAACCCATGAATTTCAACCGAAATGGGTCGATATGTCGAAATATCACCGAAATTTCGATCGAAATCCGAAAAATCAACATATATACGAGTTTCGATACCCATGACCTCTCGAAATTGAAATTTCGGCGAAATTTAAATCCTTTTGCAACCCTTCAGAATCTTTTATGTAATTGCCACTTATTGGACTCTAGGGTTTTAGTGATATAAGAAACCCTACACCCATGAATAAAATCATTCCATTGTATTCTCTATTTTTCTCTACATGTAGTTTCTGTGACTTTTACGAAGGAGATCATTGTTTACATTTATGGGAAAACATGTTGAAATCACGTGCTTACCTTACAATTTATTATTGAGTCTTGGAAATTGTTTGTGCAATATTAACTTCATTTACATTAACTCAAAAAAAATTTAAACCGCAGAATATTCCATGGTCTTAGTATAAGCCACCTCCGGTTCACACCCAAAGGCCCGTCTTGTCCATGTGGGTCAGAAATTCTCAAGGAAAACGATAAGGTTCAGGAAGTCTTCAAAGTACCTATCTGACCAAGGAAGTGCAAAACACGAGTATAAATAGCTTTTCCATCTCCAACCTTGGACGAATAGTATGCTGCAGTTGGCTGGCAACGCTTGCTAGCTCCAACTGCAGGAAGCACCTCCAGCATGCCAATTTCTTACACGTTGTCAAGCCGAAAGAGGAATTCCCTACCATTCCTTAGCCTCAGCATACAAACCTCATTCAGGGGGGCTCTGTAACTTCTCTCATTAAGAAATGCCCTTGACAGAAATCTAACTATCTCTCATATGTCAAAATCTTGCCTTGTAATGAGAATATGGTCAAGTAGAAATATTCGGCTCTTGAGCAATATCATAAAACACTTTAACAGTAAAGCACTGCTTATTCTTTGCAGGTCTTTGCTACCAAGGGCACCCCCACACCCTCCACCTCAGGCTTACAATCCACATCCAAATTGCCATTGATATATCTGCCTTTCTGGATAAAGTTTCACAGTGTTTCTGCACGACACTGCTTTATTTCTGCCATCACTTTCTTCTTTACCCTATAAATCCATGCTAATAGTATCTCTCTCTTTAGATACAAGCTTATGAACATTCAGAAAGGTCGATTTTATCATTTATCTTATCTCCAAAAATGCATGTGTATTCTAGGTCTAGATTGATTTCTTTAACTGGATTATGCTGAATTGTTGCATCATCTCAATTTGTAGGAGTTGCAATAAAACAGAAATCCTCGTATTCGTGACTAGGAACTTGAGTTTATCAGCTCCACTACTCTAGGACTGTTGATATTGAAGTAAGGTTTGATTCGGGCTTTGCTTGTGTGGGCCAGGGCAATGGGGACAATGTCACAATTATCTTATATGCCAATTTCCAACACCGAACGGATAATTTTTATATGATTTTTTTGAAATCACTAATCGGCTTTTAGTTTTTTCTGCCACAAATTATGACAGTGAGGAGATTATGGCCTTGTAAGAATATTTTTGTAAGTAGTACATCCATCCATTTTTTATGGTCAAAGAGTGAAAAGAAACAACATCTCTTGTAAGCTTGGGTGATGGTTGGAGCGTGCGGGGAGGGAAGAAGCAATGGAGCACACGATCGAGAAGCATATGACAACAACATATTGAACACATCACCAGAGAACTTTCACCGTGCTTTGAAGTTGAGGGTAAAGGACAATCCGCATGTGAGATGTGGATAGAGGTCGTTTGATGAGATATCCCAAGGAAGAAACTTCATGGGAGAACTCTTCAGGAGGCAATGTGATGAAGGGTTGGACTGGACCAACCATTTTTATTGATGTAGTGGTTGCCGACACATGGCTGATGCATGCGAGACTCTATGCGGTGTTTCAACTATATAAGAGTGGGTCACCATAGGAAGACATGCCCTCGATAAGGGTTTGGAGAAAAAAGGACGTCCTTGATCTGACAGTGAGGAACCAAACATATGTGAGGTCTTTGGGAGACAACCTCATCGGCATATGCCTCCTGCCAGAGAGGGTTTTGGACGACTGACCTCACGTTCTATAAGATTTAGGGTGGGATCTTTGGATACTACTTGAAGTTGGGGGAAGATTTCTTTCTCATTCTTGGGATTATGAGGTGTAAAGATTTTAAAAAATGTGAGGCATATCGAGACAATGTTCCGTAATTGATTTGAGGAGTAAGCCTCAATGCAATCGAGACGTAAACCTCACTTTAGAGAAAAATGTTAATAAAAGTAGAGTAGAAACCTACATGTTCGATTTTCGGTTTATTTTTCATTGCTAATTATGTACCTCCAGCTTGATTAAAATAATAGGGATGTTCTAGGGTTCAACACATCATAGGATATGAATATAGACTTGATAAAATGAACATGCCTAAAAAATTTAGTGCTGAAAATGTGGAGTATTGATTTTTGAGACAATTATGGTTGATATACAAAGATTTACAATTTCGATAATAGTTATATATCAATAATCTTAGATGAAATGACTAAATACATTTAACAATGTTGCCAGATTAATATGAGTAGAAATCAAGTTAATCATTTTTATGTTGGGATTTTTACCCCAGGAACCCTATAAACATTGTAAATTACCTTCTCGACCTTTGAAATATCGAAATTCCTCCTTCAACCCTGTAAACTTGCTCAGTCTTACCCCACAAACCCTGCCGTTACTTTCGCTTTTTACTTGAGTCAATAACATGTGTTAATCTAACCATAGGTGCATTGGACAATAGATCTTCTACCTCCTCATATCCTTATTCCTCTTCCTCTTCTTCTTCCTCCATTCCTCTTTTTATTCCTCCTTTCTTTATTTTCTCTCTCTTCACCACATCTCCATCCTTCCACCAAATCACAATTTTTTTCTATTTTCACAGATAAACCATGTTTGCCGATCATGAAAATTACAACAAAGCCTTTTCCCACATTAAATAGGTCGACTACATGGATTCTTTGCCTCCATTACTCATATTGAACTGGAGGTGGCGATCGATATCGGAATGGGGGAGGCGGATGGGAGGAGGGGATGTCATCGAGGAGGCGAGGGAGGGGGAATATCATTCTTTTTAATTTTGGTAAAAAAACGGGTATTATGGAAAAGAAATTCATGGAATCTAGTTAGTTTTAACACCGATCATGAATGATTTTTTAAAAAAATTCCGGGATGGATTCTTGAACCGATTAATCAAATATTTATTGCTGATTGATAAATACATTTTAGAGGAGGCGATGGAGGGGCATGGGCGGAGGAGCAAGGGGAGGTGGGAGGTGGGGTGACGTGGGGGCAGTGTGTGGGAGGTGGGGCGATGCATGGGAAGATGGAGGTTCTGGGCAGAGGCGACATGGATGAAAGGGGATCTGGGCGGAGGTCGGTGGGATGGGGGGAGGTTAGGGAGGAGGTCGGAGGGGAGGACTGGGTGGGCCTAGGCGGAGAGGATGGGTGGGGTCTGGACGGAGGTCGATGGGAGGGGGAGAGGAGGTCGGAGGGGAGGCCTAGGCTCGGGGGGGGGGGGGTGCGTGTCTGGGCGGAGGTTGGATGAGGAGGCGACCAGAGTCACAACGGGTGGAGGAGAGGAGGCGGAGGATTTTGGAGCTGCTCATACTGTTTAGACCTCGAGGTCGAGCTGGCGGACATTGGAACTGACCCGGTTGGCAAGGGAGGAGGTGGAGGAGAGGAGGTGGCCAGAGTCACAACAGACAGAGGAGAGGAAGTGGGAGGACGAACGGTGGAGGGAGAGGAGGTGGCGATCGATGTCAGAATGGGGGAGGCGGATGGGAGGAGGGCATGCCATTGAGGAGGCGAGGGGAGGGGGATGGCATTCTTTGTAATTTTGATAAACAAAATGGGTATTATGGAAAAAAATCAGAGAATCCGATCAATTTTAACAACCAAATGGATGGGAGTTAACCACAAGGTTTATACGGTAAGAGTTAGCAAGTTTACGGGGTCGAGGGAAGAATATCGATATTTCAAATGTCAAGAAGGTAATTTACAAAGTTTATAGGGTTCTTGTGGTAAAAATCCCTTTTACGTTTGATTACGGTCTAAGATTTGAATAGTTCGACATTAACATCTATGGATTGAAGCCTTGTGCAATTCCAGCTTTTTATCTATGCACTAAAATAGAAGAAAATTCCATTTTCATACTTAAGTTTTCATGTGTGTGTGTTGTGTGCATGGGTGCATGTGTGTGCTTATATGTACACGGGGTAAACTTCAAATAAGATAGGGTCTTTCCTTGGTCCAAAAAAGTCCTGATTGTTGGAGGTCATGATTAAAACCCTTTTTCGATAAGCGGCCTACAACTGAGTTCATATAATTATGGAAACCCTTCCCAATCTTTAAGGTAATCAATTATGTAATATAATCCATTGTGTCAACGACATGGATTTCTTTAGAAATCATAGTTTCTATATTTTATTGTGCTTTGTTGAAGCAAATGAATAATGAATTTACATTTATGTAATATATGTAAAATATTATCAACGTTATTGCTGAAATATAAATCTACTTGTTTATTTTCATCGTTTATTGTTTCCATTGTAAATAAAAACTATAACTTTGTAGGTATATAGAGTAGTCATATTCAATACTATATATGAGAGTTGTTTCTGTCGTGTTTAATAAATTGTTTCAAAACATTAATAACAAAATCTACATATTATTTTCAACATTTAATGTTTTTAATATAAATAAAAATAACAACTTTGTAAATTTATATAGTTTATCACATTGAAGCTTTATTTAATAGTTGTATCTGTCATGACACATTAAATTATTTCACAAAGATTTAAAAAGGTTTCTAATTTTGTAATACACATTGGGAAAATATGTATTTCGTGACTATTTTTGTAAATAATCGTTTTTTGGTGTCAACCCATTACCAAATCCTTATATCAATTAAATCTCTAGTATGTAGCATTCATACAAAAATATGTGTGTGTTTGTGTGCGCTATTGCTAAAATATCAAAATATATTGCATATAAGTATATATAGATTATAAAATGTCATGCTTATTTTGCAAAAGGGGAACACATAATGTAAAATGTGTTAGTTGTTCATAAAAGCAAAAATATGTGACATAAAATATGTTGTTGGTTCATGAATTTTTTGTATACCACAGCGATGCCATCATTTGATATACCATAAATCTTGGTTTGAAAAAGCAAACTTACACTACGTAAAACGGATATTGACTTGTACAACATTTAGTATACAACTAAGATGTCATCATTTGATCTATCATTAATCTGGTCACGTTTTTTCATATGCTTTGCTATGTGTAACTAGAAGTTTTTTTAAATAATCTTAAATCAATGGATATTATCGTTCACCTATGGCAGTTGAAATCAGTTTCATTTTTTTATTTCTAATATCCACAACTTTTCGAATCTAACCCGTCCAATATTTTTGAAAGATTATTTTCAGTTTTTATTTTTTATTTCTAATATCTACTAGTTAATCTAACCAATCCACAATTTTTTGAAAGATTGTTTTGCATTATTGATAATGTTTCTTAATATTTCTTAGATTTGGCTGGATCTGTTGGTGGTTTTGCCATCCAGATGGTTTCGGTTCCGGCCATAGATTAAGATCAAACAGCTACAAATAATGGCTTTCTGTTAGGAAGGATGAAGGCCCTCATACATGCGCACATACTTCTGTACTTCATGTATCACGATACAATTATCATTACATAATAAATAACATATTTATGCTTCATATATTGTAGGATAATTGCATTGAATTCAACCAAGATGGCGATGGAGTTTCGAAAGATGTACTTCAAGGAGTCACAAGCTCAAGGACTGGATAGACACTAGCCGAAGAAGGTCTTGCAATTAAAGAGAAGATAAGAAATATGCAGTAAAAACATTTGAAAAAAAACAAACCTTAAAATTTTAAAGATAGATATGAGGTGGTGCCTCATGATCGCTTCACCACCTTACCGACTCGACACCACCATGGATCTTTGAGGCGCATAACCCACTTCTGTTGTCCGAGGCTATGGCTTGAGACGATTTTCGTGGAAAAGACGACTTGAGGCATTTGCCTCAACACCTTGAGTCAAGTTTTTAAAAATTATGCTTCGGGCTGTGGCTCGACAATGATAAATGCATGTTAGTGATCTCGGAGATGAGAACCATGCTTCTCCTCCCATGTTTGGCATAGAAACAATTTCAAAAAGATGTTGTTTAAGCTTCCTATTCCTAGGACCACGAAGACGATGGAGTCTACACATGCCGGGTCATGGCCTCAAATTTCAGCGAAATTCGGTCGAATTTCTGTCGAATATCGATATCCAGTCGAAATCGAAACTCGGCCGAAATGACCGAAATGACCGAAATATGGGGGTCCTAATACAAAAAATGACCGAAATGACCGAAATTTCGGTCGAAATTCCACCGAAATTTCATCGAAATTCTGTTTTGGTCAATATCGAAATGGTGACCGAAATCGACATTTAAGGCCTTGTGCCGGGTAAAGCTTAAGGCTAGGAAGGTCGATTACGATAATTCGAGAATGGAGGGGTCATGCGAGGCCAAAGATTGGCACTTGTTCGGTGATGGTTGCACACCAACAGAGAGGTAAGGAGCTTGAAAGGATCTCACAACCAATGCTAACTTTTTGATAGAGGAGATATCATCTTTTTTAGAGGTGATGGTGAGATTGGATGCAAACTCGAAGATGTTTATTCTGATTCTCAAGTAAGAGTGCATTTTAGAAGTTGAAGCATTTTTTTTTGCTTCGATGACTTACAGAGAAGACACAACTTTGTCCCATGTTTTACTAGTCTTATTCGGGTAAACCTATATATTAGACCTTTTACAACACAACTTTATCAACCCCATTAGGGCACCTGAGAAAACAAGCCCGCTATTCAATTAAGTGGATTATTTTTTAGTCTACTTTTCCAAGAACTTAGTTGAATGCATACTTCTTTGACATCCAGTTCATTTTCATCTTTGCACAAGACCTGTTAGGGGACTAAGAAGCCTCCCTTAGGTAACAAGAAAGAGCTACACATTCTTTAAAGGCTGCAAAATTGCTCATCCTCTCTAGAGACGACATTATATGTAGGGATGCTAACTGAACTGAATCGTTCGAATTTGATTAGGATTCATTCGATAAAAATTCGAAAAAGTTCGATTCAAAATCAAATGATCTAAAATTTGAATTAACTTGTGGATTCAATTTCTAAATGAACCGAATCTGAATTAACATGAATTCATTCGATGATAATTCTATTCGATTTGATATTTATATACACACATATATGAATATATGTTTCCATGTATTTATACACACACACAATACATGCATATAATACATACATATTTGCATATATACATGTAACCACCACTTTGGATCGATTATGATCTTTTCTGAATATTCTTGTGCAAGGAATTATAGCATAATTACACCAAAAGATCGACATGCATTTATTCAAATTCATTTGTAAGTAAATAGATGCAGAAAAAATATATAAATTTGTATTAAAAAAGTTACTACGTTTGATTTACATTGAAAGATTTAGCATTTGCATTATATCATCAAGCATAACATGTACAAGCAACAAAAGATACTCTCAAACCAACTTACTATGGTGATTAAGTGGCTAATTTTTACTTCTAAAAAGTGGCTAATTTTAAACTTATAATCCTATCTAGGGTCCATTGATATGATTTATCATGTTCGGTGTTCACCGTTATGATTTCCATACTCTCACGTCACACTGACATGACTTGTCAATGCGTGACGTGTACATGCAATATTAGCCCCCCCTCCCCCCATAATGAGACCCAATCTCTTTCCTTTCCTCTTTATAGCTAAGTTCAAATGGTTTGACTGCAAAATATGTTATGAGTTAGGGATGTGAGGATTTCATGTGTCAGTTGTACAAAACATCTAAGTTCTTATCTTTACTTCTTATTTTAGCCTCGTGATAGTAGCTTAGGTATGAGTTACTTTGTATAAGTACAACAATCAATATTAGCATGCTATTCAAAAATTCTGAAGCATTAAGAGTATACAAAGCACTTTAAGCCATACCCAATTTAATGTGTATATATATGTATGTATAATCCTATTAGTTAAAGACTAAATATTAAATGTAAAAAAGTGAGTAGAAAATATTCATTATAAAATCTAATAGGAAAAAAAAATCAAATGTTTAAGGTTGTTTTTCTAAATCCTCACTCATTTATTTTCATGTTCACACATTTCTTACACTGCCTTTTCCATTCCCCTTTCATTATCTAACAAAGATCCCAAAAACCGACGATAGATTATGGTGGCCTTTCTTCTAGCACGTGAAAATGATGGTTTTGCTACTTCGATTTCCTCCTTAACATTTGTCGTGATTCGAAATTTATCTAGATACATCTCCTTTGTTTTTTTGTTATTTTGATTTTCCTTGCATGTTTTTTTTTGAAACCAAAGCTTTTCGGGGGAAGCACGTCCTGGTGTTCGCCCCAAATTTTATTAATACCAAAAGGAACGAGAGAAGGGGGAGGAAGAAGAGAGGTACAGAGACAAAGGATCGAGAGGATCCCGCAGCACACACAACATTAATTACAACATCAACCAGTCACTCAGAAGCATATCAATGTGGGCTAAGACATTCTCCCTGTAAAACCTTTGTCCCCTGAAAACCTTAGCGTTCCTAGCGAGCCACAGCGCCCAAATGCAAGCGAACGGGCGAAGCAACTCCCTGCTAGGCCGATCAGCACCCGAACGCATGGAGTTCCAAAACGAGTCAGCCGAGGATGTGTTGAGCCAAGTAACGTTGAGGGCCTCCCAGATAGAACCAGATCTCGGGCAGAGGAAGAATAAGTGTTCCAGAGTCTCCACAATTTCGCCACACAACACACAATCCAAAGAGTCAGACCCCGAGAGAAACCTGACACATCTATCTCGGGTCAAGATCCTCCCACGCCTCAAGAGCCAAAGAAAGAAAATCACCCTCTCCGGAAGCTTTAAGCGCCACAGCCATCCAAGATCGTTGCATAGAAGGTTCCTGTCAGAGATCAGTTGTTGCGAGATGACGTTGAACGCCCTCCTTGACGAGAAAGTGCCGTCACGCCAGACCCAATGATCCCTGTTAGACGTTGGCTTTGGCGCAGTCGAAAGTTGATTCAGAAGCCTCAAGTAATCATCAAATCGGTCGTCGGAAAGGTTGCTGGCAAACGTAGGGAACCAATCGCTCCCATTCCAAGATGACGCCACCGACACCCTAGAGTCAGAAGCCAGTGCACACAGACGGGGGAAAGAAGAGGCAAGAGAGCTGTCCCCCGCCCAGGCGTCGCGCCAGAAAAGGAAAGAGTTACCATCCCCCAGCGCCAGCTTGAATAAATGAGAGAAGCGCCTCACCGCCGAAGCAATCCCCCTCCAGAAAGGGGTACCGGAGCGCAAAGAGTCGGTGTCCCGCATCATGTTCACCCCGATGGAAAGTACAACCCGCAACATAGAAGGAAAGAACCCGCTGGCGCTACCCCAAAGAGTGTTGACCCACTTAAGCATCAACGCGTCGTTAACCAGGTCAAGCCTTCGAATGCCTAGACCACCATCGCATTTTCTTTTGGCCACCTCTTTCCAGGCCACCAGATGGATGCCCCGCGAGGCATGACCCCTTCTTCCCCAGAGGAAGCTCCGCATAAGGCCCTCAAGACGCCTCCTAATCCCCACCGGGATCGCCCAATTCGACAGGAAATAAACTGGAATGGATGCAAGGACCGATCTGATTAGCACAAGACGGCCACCCCGGGAGAGCATAGCCGCACTCCAACCAGCAAGTCTTCTCTCCGCCTTGTCCATCACCCTGTTCCAATGAACCAATCTTGGCCTTCTCGCGCCCAGCGGCATGCCCAGATAGTCGATCGGAAGAGAAGAAGGTGGACTTCCCAACAACACGCCACACGCCAACGCGGCCTGGTCCTCCCAATTGAAAGGAATCATTTTGGACTTGGAGTGGTTGATGCGGAGCCCCGAGAGGTCACTAAAAATCGACAAAGTGACCGCCATCCCTCTGACCTCCTCCAGACCCCCCTCGATGAAGGCGATGGTGTCATCCACGTATTGTAGGGTTGGAGTGTTCTTGTAGTCGCAGGAGAATCCCGATGAGAAGCCCCGCGCGACCACCCTATCCGCCATCCTTGGAAGCACATCCGCCGCAATAACGAAAAGCATGGGTGCCAGAGGGCACCCTTGCCGAACGCCCCTCCTCGGCTGGAAAGGGCTACCAGCGATACGACCATTAAGCATGATAGAGAAGGAAGCAGTGGTAACGCATCGTCGCACCCAGGATATCCACACATTCGGAAATCCGCGAGCCCGCATCACGGACCAAAGAAAGCTCCAGTCCAAGGAGTCATACGCCTTCGCGAAGTCCACTTTCCAAAGAATCCCTTGCTTTCCCCTCCTCACCCAACTGTCGACCATCTCAGAGGCAAGAGCCGTTACATCAGAGATCCTGTGACCCGGAATGAAAGCCACCTGCGAGGGGTGGATAAGATCATCCAGCACCACCGCAAGCCTCCTCGCCAACACTTTTGCCACAATCAAGTACAAGGCATTAGAAATCGCGATCGACCGAAAGTCCTCAATTGCAACCGGGGAAAGAGATTTAGGGATAAGAACAATAAGAGCCCTATTAATCCCATCAAAGCCCAAGTTTCCCGTAGAAAATTCCGTAACCACCTCCCAGACCTCGAGGCCCACCACCCCCCAAAAGTCTTTGCAGAAGGCAATAGGGAAGCCATCGGGGCCAGGCGAGGCATCGGCATTAAGCTCCCAGACAGCAACCTTGACCTCGTCGAAGGAGACCTCCTTAACCAGCTCCGCACAGCTCGCGGACGAGAGCATCGAGTCCTCCCCCAACCAGCACCAGCGACGAGGTAAACGATCCGAAGAGAAGGCCCTGTAGTAGTCTGCCACCGCATTCCCAATCGCCTCGTCGCCCACTACCTCGCGATCCCCGAAGGAAATCGATCAAATCCAGTTTGAGCGCCTCCTATTAGATGCGACCCTGTGAAAGAAGGAGGAATTTGCGTCTCCTTCCTTGATCCACTTCAGCCTCGCTCTCTGGCGCCATTCCGCCACCCTCATTCTTTCCTCCCTCTCTACCGCGGCCACCGCCGTAGACCTGGAGAGCAGCTCCTCTGCGCAGAGCTCCCTAAGCCCCTCCAAGCTGTCCAACTCGGCCACGACGGCCTCCGCATCCTTCCTGGCAGACAGCCTAGCCTCCCACGACCTCTTCTTGAAACAGGACAGTACGCCTCTCAGACGCACAAGCTTCCTCCGAAACCTCTCCACCGCCGACCGACCCTCGCAAGGTGACATGATGATTATCCTGATGATTATCATTGTCAAGATTTTCCTTGCATGTTAATCCATGATGATTATCATTGTCAAGGTGACATTTCTCATCACATGAGTAATACATAAGTTCTTCTCACCATAATGTAGGTTGTTCCTTTGTACATCAAAAATTTATGTATTTCATTTTCATGGCTTAGTTTTTTGATATTGAAGATCCTCATGCTCAGTGAAGAGGTTTTATCTTGCTACGTTATTTTTTACTATTCCTATTATTTCAAATAGTAATACTAATTTGTATCAACTTTATATATAAGTTTGATCTTGCCTTTCTATAACTTGCAATGGTAATTATAATGCGTTCAGCTTTTTCGTCAATGATATGCTATCTCTTTGATATGTTCATATATTTATATTGTATTTATACATTTCTTCATCATAGAAGAAGAGTATATTTAGATTTTAAAAGACATAATAATCGCAAATTAGGTACTTTTATCCATTGTATTGTATTGGTTTGATATTTTCCTTGATTTTGTAGTTTTTCAACTTATCTTAGTAATATACTTTCAAAACTAGAATTATACAATAAAATATTTATATTATATTATTCTTCATATAATATTATTTAGGGTTTTTATCACTAGTGCCCCTATGAAATGTTGCAATATCAGTTATACCCCTATCTTTTTGATAATATCACTTGTGCCCCTCTAAAGTTTCACCGTTAGTAATTGTGCCCCTCCATAACACGCCGTTATTGGGAATGGTCTAACCGTGGTTAGACATGGCTCAAGTGCGATAACCCTTTTGATTCCGGAGGCAAAATTGTAGGCGGGAGAAATAAAGGTACCCACGTGTCCTAACCCCGCGCAAGTGGCGGGAGAAGAGGACTTAGAAGTACTGTTTCCCCCCAAAATCCGCATGCCATCGTCTCCCTCCCAGAGAAGCTCAACAATCTCCAACTTTTGTCCCCCGTTTTCTTCTGCATCAGGCAGAGGAGCTTCGCAAGCTGATCGAAGCCTCGTGGGTGGGGATTTTCATATTGACGGCTGTAATCGAGTAGGGAGCTTCTCCATTGCGTTCTCCAGGTTAGTTAGGGTTTGGGGATTTTCGTATTGACGACCTGAATCGAGTGGGGGAGCTTCTCCATTGCAATCTTACTAAATCTTATTAGGGTTTGGGGTTTACCTGTATTGATCGATTTTAGGGTTTTTTGATTCGATGGTTTTTGGGTTTTGATCATATTTTTTTGGGTTCGATTGGGAGCAATTCTTCTCGAAATCAAGTTTTACGCATATAGAAGGTGCACCATCTCTTTTGTTGATCTTGAATGTAGGATGGGTTGGTACAATGGAGAGCAAGGTGTGCTGCCAGTCCGTGTGATACACACCGGGCGGTTTAAGGACACCAAGGGATGTCGGGGTGAAAAATATGTTGACTTTGTGGAGGAGGTGATTGGAATCGACCCCGATTTCACTTGCTGGTTTGACCTGATCGACACTATGTCGAAGATTGTTCCTTGGTACAGTTCTTCTGTCCTCTCAATGCGATACAAAGACCCAAAGTCGAAAGCAAGCCGTTTCGTTGATCTCTCAAATGAAGCAGGCATGATGTGTATGTTCAATGGCCACATGGATGGAGGTGATGTGGAACTCATTGTTGGGTTCATCGACATCGGTGCTCTCTCGTCTTTTGAAGCCGAGGAGGCGGAGAAAGCGACGAAGAGCAAATTAGACTTCCAAGGACATGGACAATCATCCAATGCAGCATCAGAACAGGTGGGGATGTCTGATCTCCCCGATGACTTCTCCGATGCTCTCTGGGGAGGAGGTTTATGGATGGGGCAGGGGGTGATATGGGGGGAGAAGGGGGTGATATTGGGGGGGAAGGGGGTGTTGTTGATGAAGGTGATTTGGCACATGAAGAAGTGGGTGCGCAAAGCACTGGGGTGAATACTATGGAAGATTTGGGATATGCAGAAGTTGATGGTGGAACACATGTCGATGCAGAAACACCAAAGACACCTAGAATGCTCTGCAAAGCAGTGGTTACAAGGACACCAAGGTCTGGAAGACAGAAGGCCCAGAGAGAAGAAACAACAAAGAAAGATGTTGCACAATCTGGTATTGGGAAGTCAGCACAATCTGGTACAAAGAAGCGAAGACAGAGTAGTTCATCCATAGCACACGAAAGAGAGAAGACACCAAGGTCTGGAAGACAGAAGGCCCCTGAAGCTGGTGCACAAGAAAGAAGAAAATCCACTAGAGCGGGTTCAAAAGAGAGAAGGCGCTCCTTGGAAGAGGAGTTTGATGCAGACCCTGAAATTGAAGATGTATTCAGTCTTGACGACGATTCAGATGACGAATGGATCGCCAATTCATCCGAAGATACATCTGAAAGTACTGATGCGAGTTTTGCTAGTGATGATGCCTTAGACTTAGAGATCGAAAACTTACAGAACTATGAGGGTCCAAATTTCGAAGTTGAGAACCATGACTTCAAAGTGGGCAGTGATTTCGAAGATCATGCGACCTTTCGCTTCCAGCTTGCTGCGTACTGCCTAAAGAACGAATTCAAAGTAAAGTTTGTCAAGTCTGACCCTACAAGAATCATAACAAGATGTGTTAGTGATGGGTGCATGTGGCGCATCCATGCTTCTAGGCTTGCAGGAGGAGTCACATTCCGCATCAAGACCTTGTCGGGAATTCATACTTGCAACAGTATAAACAGAGTTGATACGGGGATGGCGAATCAAAGATAGATTGCCAAATTTTGTGAGAAGTGGTTGATGGAAAACCCACGTTGTCAGTGAAGGATATTTCAGGTAGATTATGGGAGGAATTCAGTGTGAGAATTCCCTATCTTAGAGTTTACAGGGGAAGGAACATTGCTCTAGACTCGATCTTTGGGAAGGTTGAGCTTACCTACCCTAGGGTACCGAGTTTGGTATACGAATTAAAATCGAGGAACCTAGGATCTGTGATTGATTATGTCACAGAGAAGGATGATGCATTTCTACGAATCTTCATTTGCTTCAAGGCTTCCATAAGTGGGTTTAAAAATGATTGTAGGCCTTTCCTTGGCTTTGATGGATGTCATTTGAAAGGGAAATACCTTGGGACCTTGTTGGCAGCCACGACTCTTGATGGAACGAATGGACTTTTTCCTGTTGCTTTTTTGCATATGCGAGGATGAGTCCATTGATTCATGGACATATTTCATGGAGAAGTTGCATGTAGCGCTCGGGTTTGAATGTGGCAGAGGGTTGACAATTATTTCTGATGCACAAAAGGGCCTTGGAGGGGCAATGATGAAAATTTTTCTGGAAGCCGAGCATAGGGCATGCATGAGGCATGTCTACAAGAACTTCAAAAAGGATTTTCCAGGAGAAGATTTGGAGAGACTTGTTTGGTTGGTTGCACGCGCATATGAAAGGAAGCATTATCTACATAACATGAATGAGATTAAAAAATTATCAAAAAATGCGTTTGATTATTTAGCGAGTCTGTCTCAGACATGGAGCCGACACCAGTGCCATGAAGCCACTCAATGTGCTTATGTAACCAACAACTTGAGTGAAAGCTTTAATGCTTGGATCTCCAAGGCAAGACATCTTCCCTTCTGTGAGCTTGTGGATTGGATTCGTCAGAAAATTATGACAATGATGGACGTGCGAAGATGTAGAGCAACACAACTAACGGGTGATTTGGTCCCTCTAGCATCAGAATACGTAATGGGTGAGATTTGCAGGGCTTCATTGTTAGACGATCCAGTGACCGAGATGCAGAAGTGGAGACGCCTTATGGGCGGTATGTCGTTGACATAGAGGCACATAAGTGTACATGCAATCGATGGCAGATTTGTGGCCTCCCTTGTAGGCATGCAGCTACTGTTCTCAGCATCATTCGAGGGGTAAGGTGGGAGGATTACATCCCCCATCATTATACCTTGGAAACATATAGGAAGTGCTATGAGTTTGGCATATCACTATTACCCGATAAGGAATTTTGGGCTACAGTTAAGCTTCCATATGTTGTGGGTGCACCCCGTACCAAACGGCCTCCAGGGAGACCAAAAAGGAACAGAATTCGATTGAAGGATGAGGTGGTTAAGAAACCTAAAGCTCGTCATATATGTGCCCGTTGTGGAGCCCATGGTCATCACAAGAGCACCTGCAAGGAGCCAATTAATCAGCCACCAACAGTGCAACCATCCCAGAGGCAACAAGATACAAAAACCTGCAATGATGCAATTGCCATGGCAAGTAGAAGGTTAGCATTCAGACATGTCTTTTTCCTATATAAACTGGTATTACTATCAAATTCCAACACTTGTAACATCCTTTACTTGCTTTTACATGTGACTTTGTAGTGGAACTGCATCAAGAAAGGAACTGCATCAAGAAAGCGGCCGGTGGCTCGACCAAAAAAACGTCGCCAAGAAGATTGCATGCCAAGGCGTCATGGTCGTTCTGGAAAGGCAAGCCAATCGCTTGATCCCGCATCAGATGGTCCATATTGCACCCTCAATTAAGGTATTCATTATATCTAAATGTCAATTTCATCTTATTTGATTGCTTATTCTGTGAATGACTTCCCCTGATTTTTTTGTGTGAATTACTTCAAGGAGCCGTGGAATGAGGTTTTTGGTGTGAATGACTTCATGGGCAGATTGCGTGCACAGAGCCTTCTAGGGTGGTGACTCTTTGGATCTATTTTTTGGTTTGAGCCTACCAAAAGTCTTTCAAGGTCCTTGCAGTCGATTCTGTTTTTTGAGAGCTTTGAATATATGATATAGTGAAATGTTTGATGTCTGTAATTAAGAACTACTTTCGTAAGTAAGTTGCATATCTGCTTTGTAATTAAGAACTACTTTAGAAGTATTTTTTGGGTAACGTCTGGTTTCTGAATTGTAAGGTTATGCATCCAAATTACTGTTTGTAATATTATGACTTTGGGGCTATGTTTTGCTATCTTCTACTATTTGGTATGTAACAAACACAACACAAGGGAAGTCTTTGCAGCAGAACACATACACATCCATTCGAGGTATGCAACCAATCTCAGATATCTTTATTCATATAAACTTATGTAGCTGCAACAACCATAAAAAATATCAGTATCAGCTTCATTATAACAATCATCTCCCTTAAATGCTTCTCAACTACCACAATTTTACTAGATATTAATGCTAACATCTGATCTGTGCTTGGTGACCGATCCATATGTGCAGCTTCCACCCACTGAAAAAAGTTGCAGATCTTATGCTGGCATGTGTAGAACTTCAATCCTCTATTCGAAGGTTTTCCTGATGTTTTTACCACTGCTGGATTGTCGCAACACCTTATTTGAGCTCCAGAATCACCACGATATGGTGTCGAACTACGCGAAGTGGAATCCATCGAATTGCAACGCATAAGCTACCTGTTGCAGGGCAGCTTCAACTGTATACAGAATCGTGAAATGAAACAACTATGTAAAGAAATACCTGAAAGTATTCATATAAACTTTCTTCTCGGTTTATTTGATGAAAGAAAGCTTTCTGATTTCTCCCTTCTCGATTCCTTCTATGTGAGAAACTGCCAAGGCGTTTGGTGCCGTTAAATAGGTCCATGTCTTCCAACAGTCAAGAGCATTCATTTCATATTTATTTAATACCTACCAACTGCCCAACAAACCCTATTAATATACTATATACAACGGTCTCCTGCTCTGTTGCTGTCAGTGGCCAAATGTCACATCTCACTGTCATAAACGTCCGTTTGGGAGAGATGCAAACGACAACTAACCTCAGGGGCACAATTGATATTTCTCTAAATTTCGAGGGGCACAAGTGATATTACCAAAAAGATAGGGGTATAACTGATATTGCAAAATCTCAGAGGGGCACAAGTGATAAAAACCCTAAATAAATATGAAATGAATGCTCATGATCGTTGGAAGACATGGACCTATTTAACAGCACCAAAAGCCTTGGCAGTTCCTCACATAGAAGGAATCAAGAAGGGAGAAACCAGAAAGCTTTCTTTCATTAAATAATCCGAGAAGAATGTTTACATGAATACTTTCAGGTATTTCTTTACATAGTTGTTTCATTTCACGATTCTGTATACAGTTGAAGCTGCCCTGCAACAGGTAACTTATGCGTTGCAATTCGATGGCGTCCACTTCGCGAAGATCGACATCATATTGTGGTGATTCTGGAGATCAAATAAGACGTCTTTGCGACAATCCAGCAGTGGTAAAAGCATCAGGAAAACCTTGGAGCAGAGGATTGAAGTTCTACACATGCCAGCATAAGATCTGCAACTTTTTTCAGTGGGTGGAAGCTGCACATATGGATCGATCATCAAACACAGATCAGATGTTAGCATTAATATCTAGTAAAATTGTGGCAGTAGAGAAGCATTTAAGGGAGATGATTGTTATAATGAAGCTGATATGATATTTTTGATGGTTGTTGCAGCTACATATGTTTATATGAATAAAGATATCTGAGTTTGGTTGCATACCTCTAATGGATGTGTATGTGTTCTGCTGCAAAGACTTCCCTTGTGTTGTGTTTGTTACATACCAAATAGTAGAAGATACCAAAACATAGCCCCAAAGTCATAATATTACAAACAGTAATTTGGATGCATAACCATACAATCCAGAAAGCAGACGTTACCCAAAAATTACCTCCAAAGTAGTTCTTAATTACAAACCAAATATGCAACTCACTTACGAAAGTAGTCCTTAATTACAGACATCAAGCATTTCACTGTATCATATGTTTAAAGCTCTCAAAAAACGGAATCGACTGCAAGGACCTTGAAAGCCTTGTGGTAGGCTCTAACCAAAAAATAGATCCAAAGAGTCACCACCCTAGAAGGCTCTGTGCACGCAATCTGCCCTTGAAGTCATTCACACCAAAAACCTCATTCCATGGCTCCTTGAAGTACAACAACAACAACAACAAAGCCTTTTCCCACAATTAAGTAGGGTCGGCTACAAGGCTCCTTGAAGTAATTCAAACAAAAAAATCAGGGGAAGTCATTCACAGAATAAACAATCAAATAAGATGAAATTGGCATTTAGATATCATGAATACCTTAATCGAGGGTGCAATATGGACCATCTGATGCGGGATCAAGCGATTGGCTTGCCTTTCCAGGACGACCACGACGCCTTGGCATGCAATCTTCTTGGCGACGTTTTTTTGGTCGAGCCACCGGCCGCTTTCTTGATGCAATTGCACTACAAAGTCACATGTAAAAGCAAGTAAAGGATGTTACGAGTGTTGGAATTTGATAGTTTTGCCAGTTTATATAGGAAAAAGACATGTCTGAATGCTGACCTTCTACTTGCCATGGCAATTGCATCATTGGAGGTTTGTGTATCTTGTTGCCTCTGGGATGGCTGCACTGTTGGTGGCTGATTAATTGGCTCCTTGCAGGTGTTCTTGTGATGACCATATGCTCCACAACGGGCACATATATGCCGAGCTCTAGGTTTCTTAACCACCTCATTGTGCGATCGAATTCTGTTCTTTTTTGGTCTCCCTGGAGGCCGTTTGGTACGGGGTGCACCCACAACATATGGAAGCTTAACTGTAGCCCAAAATTCCTTACGGGTAATGGTGCTATGCCAAACTCATAGCACTTCCTGTATGTTTCCAAGGTATAATGATGGGGGATGTAATCCTCCCACCTTACCCCTCGAATGCTACTGAGAACAACAGCTGCATGCCTACAAGTGAGGCCACAAATCTGCCATCGATTGCATGTACACTTACGTGCCTCTATGTCAACGACATACCGCCCATAAGGCGTCTCCACTTCTGCATCTCGGTCACTGGATCATCTAACAATGAAGCCCTGCAAATCTCTTGAGATCCCCATTACGTATTCTGATGCTAGAGGGACCAAATCACCCGTTAATTGTGCTGCTCTACATCTTCGTGCGTCCATCATTGTCATAATTTTCTGACGAATCCAATCCACAAGCTTGCAGAGGGGAAGATGTCTTGCCTTGGAGATCCACGCATTAAAGCTTTCACTCAAGTTGTTGGTTACATAAGCACATTGAGCGGCTTCATGGAACTGGTGTCGACTCCATGTCTGAGAGAGACTCGCTAAATAATCAAATGCGTTTTTTGATAATTTTTTAATCTCATTCATGTTATGTAGATAATGCCTCCTTTCATATGCGCTTGCAGCCGACCAAACAAGTCTCTCCAAATCTTCTCCTGGAAAATCCTTTTTGAAGTTCTTGTAGACATACCTCATGCATGCCCTATGCTCGGCTTCCAAAAAAATTTTCATCATTGCCCCTTCAAGGCCCTTTTGTGCATCAGAAATGATTGCCAACCCTCTGCCACATTCAAACCCGATCGCTACATGCAACTTCTCCATGAAATATGTCCATGAATCAATGGACTCATCCTCGCATATGCAAAAAGCAACGGGAAAAAGTCCATTCGTTCCATCAAGAGCCGTGGCTGCCAACAAGATCCCAAGGTATTTCCCTTTCAAATGACATCCATCAAAGCCAAGGAAAGGCCTACAACCATTTTTAAACCCACTTATGGAAGCCTTTAAGCAAATGAAGATTCGTAGAAATGCATCATCCTTCTCTGTGACATAATCAATCACAGATCCTTGGTTCCTCGATTTTAATTCGTATACCAAACTCGGCACCTTAGGGTAGGTAAGCTCAACCTTCCCAAAGATCGAGTCTAGTGCAATGTTCCTTCCCCTGTAAACTCTAAGATAGGGAATTCTCACACTGAATTCCTCTCATAATCTACCTGAAATATCCTTCACTTACAACGTGGGATTTTCCCTCAACCACTTCTCACAAAATTTGGCAATCCATCTTTGCTTCGCCATCCCCGTATCAACTCTGTTTATACTGTTGCAAGTATGAATTCCCGACAAGGTCTTGATGCGGAATGTGCTCCTCCTGCAAGCCTAGAAGCATGGATGCGCCACATGCACCCATCACTAACACATCTTGCTGTGATTCTTGTAGGGTCAGACTTGACAAACTTCACTTTGAATTCGTTCTTTAGGCAGTACGCAGCAAGCTGGAAGCGAAAGGCCGTATGATCTTCGAAATCACTGTCCACTTTGAAGTCCTGGTTCTCAACTTCGAAATTTGGACCCTCATAGTCCTGTATGTCTTCGATCTCTAAGTCGAAGGCATCATCACTAGCAAAACTCGCATCAGTATTTTCAGATGTATCTTCGGATGAATTGACGATCCATTCGTCATCTGAATCATCGTCAAGACTGAATACATCTTCAATTTCAGGGTCTGCATCAAACTCCTCTTCCAAGGAGCACCTTCTCTCTTTTGAACCCGCTCTAGCGGATTTTCTTCTTTCTTGTGCACCAGCTTCAGGGGCCTTCTGTCTTCCAGACCTTGGTGTCTTCTCTCTTTCGTGTGCTATGGATGAACTACTCTGTCTTCGCTTCTTTGTACCAGATTGTGCTGACTTCCCAATACCAGATTGTGCAACATCTTTCTTTGTTGTTTCTTCTCTCTGGGCCTTCTGTCTTCCAGACCTTGGTGTCCTTGTAACCACTGCTTTGCGGAGCATTCTAGGTGTCTTTGATGTTTCTGCATCGACATGTGTTCCACCATCAACTTCTTCATGTCCCAAATCTTCCATGGTATTCACCCCAGTGCTTTGCACACCCACTTCTTCATGTGCCAAATCACCTTCATCAACAACACCCCCTTCCCCCCCAATATCACCCCCTTCTCCCCCATATCACCCCCTGCCCCATCCATATAACCTCCTCCCCAGAGAGCATCGGAGAAGTCATCGGGGAGATCAGACATCCCCTCCTGTTCTGATGTTGCATTGGATGATTGTCCATGTCCTTGGAAGTCTAATTTGCTCTTCGTCGCTTTCTCCGCCTCCTCGGCTTCAAAAGACGAGAGAGCACCGATGTCGATGAACCCAACAATGAGTTCCACATCACCTCCATCCATGTGGCCATTGAACATACACATCATGTCTGCTTCATTTGAGAGATCAACGAAACGGCTTGCTCTCGACTTTAGGTCTTTGTATCGCATTGAGAGGATAGAAGAACTGTCCCAAGGAACAATCTTCGACATAGTGTCGATCAGGTCAAACCAGCAAGTGAAATCGGGGTCGATTCCAATCACCTCCTTCACAAAGTCAACATATTTTTCACCCTGACATCCCTTGGTGTCCTTAAACTGCTTGCTGTGTCTCACACGGACCGTCAGCACACCTTGCTCTCCATTGTACCAACCCATCCTACATTCAAGATCAACAAAAGAGATGGTGCACCTTCTATATGCGTAAAACTTGATTTCGAGAAGAATTGCTCCCAATCGAACCTAACAAAGTATGATCAAAACCCAAAAACCATCGAATCGAAAAACCCTAAAATCGATCAATACGGGTAAACTCCAAATCCTAATAAGATTTAGTAAGATTGCAATGGAGAAGCTCCCCCACTCGATTCAGGTCGTTAATACGAAAATCCCCAAACCCTAACTAACCTGGAGAAGGCAATGGAGAAGCTCCCCACTTGATTACGACCGTCAATATGAAAATCCCCACCCACGAGGCTTCAATCAGCTTGCGAAGCTCCTCTGCCTGATGCAGAAGAAAACGGGAGACAAAAGTTGGAGATTGTTGAGCTTCTCTGGGAGGGAGACGATGGCATGCGGATTTTGGGGGGGAAACAATACTTCTAAGTCCTCTTCTCCCGCCACTTGCGCGGGGTTAGGACACGTGGGTACCTTTATTTCTCCCGCCTACAATTTTGCCTCGGGAATCAAAAGGGTTATCGCACTTGAGCCATGTCTAACCACGGTTAGACCATTCCGAACAACGACGATGTTACGGAGGGGCACAATTGCTAACGGTGAAACTTTAGAGGGGCACAAGTGATATTACCAAAAAGATAGGGGTATAACTGATATTGCAACATCTCAGAGGGGCACAAGTGATAAAAACCCATTTATTTAATACCCACCAACTGCCCAACAAACCCTATTAATATACTATATACAACGGTCTCCTGCTCTGTTGCTGTCAGTGGCCAAATGTCACATCTCACTGTCATAAACGTCCGTTTGGGAGAGATGCAAATGACAACTAACCTCAGGGGCACAATTGATATTTCTCCCAGTTTCGAGTGGCACAAGTGATATTACCAAAAAGATAGGGGTATAACTGATATTGCAACATCTCAGAGAGGCACCGGTGAAAAAAACCCTATTATTTATATAAGCTCTAAAACATCAATTAACATTTCAATTTCGAAATAAAATGAATCGAATTTGAATATTCGAAACTCAAAATGAATTGAATTTGAATTTAAGTTAGTCAATTCGTTTGAAATTCGATTCGAGTTCGATATGAAATTTTTATAATGAATGGAATTAGAATCTTGGTGGATTAGAAGGTATTCGATTCGATTAGCATCCCTAATTATATGGTCGGGAGATGCGTGAGAATTGGTTGGTTTTGTTCTTTTGAGGATTTCTAACGAAGTGACGATCTTTAGGACCCTCACTCTGTGGTTGGGGCTTCTTGCATTGTGGTTCATTTATCCTCCGGAGTAGTTTGCTATACTCAACGCAGAAACTCAAAAAGGCACGTGCATGATGCGAGAATGCTCATGGAGGATGGTGTACCAACGGTGTACATCTTAGTTGGGCAGATGCCACTGGATGAAAATCGGAAAGTTGGATAGAGGTTTACATCAGGAAGTTCAGGAAGCTGGGTGTGCTGTAATTGTCAGGAGGGGGAGATGGAGGCCTGGAAAGAGGTCGCTGATTTAATCATGGCTTAATCTGGAGGGAGGGATCACAAGGTTGCCAATGAAGTATCGAACATGGGTCGTGTGCAGCTTTCATGATTGTGTGTAGTGAAAGGTAATGACAATCTATATTGCAGAATTGGGTGTAGAGTTAGGTGCTACTTCGGGATATAAGATTGGAGAAACACGGCATTGGAATGTAGCAAAGAGGTAGATGACACAGAGCGTTACTAGTACTTCTGTTGGAGGAGCTTGACATCGAGATCAATATTTCGACAGATTCCTTGGTTCCACAAATATGCTCATTCAAATTGAATTTATTTGGTGAAGGTTGTATTTTGTACCGGATCAGACCGGTCACCCCATACCACACACACCACTTGTGACTCAGGATAGAATACACAATTAATATCTTTTTTCCATATTAGAAAAATATTTGCTATTGGAGCAGTGCTTATAATGCCTAAATGACTTCAGGCTCGACAACTTCTCGACTTCGCTACATGTTTATACCCTTTGAACTTCACTTAAGGACACACAGAAACGAATATTGGTCAAGAGAGAGGTGACTAGGAGATCGACATGAGATGAGGGTGGACAAACTAGGCCAAGTTGAGAACAATCGGCTTTTGGACTAGAGAGGGAGATGGAGCACAAAATAGAACATCATAAGATTGTCAAAGAGGATGAACATAAGAAAGAGGTAGAATGACGTTAATGATTGATTCAAAACTGGACTGGAGATGTGAACACCACTATCTTTCACATAATAACCAGTGGCAAAAGGAGAAACCTTGTCTAGAACTTGTAAGTGTCATGAGGGAAGTTTCCGGTTATTAATTATTTGCAATGCGGGGTCTCGGAGAAGGGGAAGTCGGTGGTATACGGGGAGCATGGGGAGGGGCAGGTCGTCGGTGGGTTTGCGGAGCCTACCAGAGGGGGACGTGGAGAGTGGGTGCATGTATCACACAAGAAGCCGGAGAGGAGGTGGTTCCGGTGTGGAACTAGGGGGCATGTTGCTTCGTTCTGTCCGTCCCCGCCGAGATGCTTCTCTTGCGGGAGGCCTGGACACCGCCGAGCTACGTGCATGTCTGCTCTTGGGTCTTTTGTGGCTGATGGTCCTACGCGTGGCTCGGCTCGTCAACGCGGGCAACGCGTTTCCTATACATCATCTGTTCGCCAGGGGGGTCCTAGCTTCGCCGAGGTGGTTGCGGATGAACCTCGACCTGCAAGTGTAGCTCAACATGCGAGTAAATCTCAACCTGTGGTGAGGGGAGTTGGCTCGTTGACCCCTGAGGAGGTAAGGGGAGACGTTCGGGGGTCCGACGTGCATGCGCTGATCGGTGTCACGGTGCGTGGTGTTATCTCGGTGGAGGCTATGAAGACCCACCTGCATGGTTTCCTTGGGTCACAGTTTAAGGGTGACGTGGTGAAGCTTGATGATCGGAGGTGCTGCGTTCGGGGACTCTCATTAATCCAGAGGGATCGCGTTCTTCAGAATGGTGATGCTGGCAATGTCTGCTGGCAAAATCTTTGATTTGTCGATGGTTCCTGTACGGAGGTGGAGGTCTGTGTTGCAAGGGTGACAGGCGTTCCCTTCCTGTCCCGGACGGTAGGCTGCTTGCTTAAGGCCCTACGGCGGTGGGGAACGGTTTTTGCGGTGCTTGAAGACGACCTCATGCCCGAGTCACCGGCGGACGACGCGATGGTGTTGATGGAGTGCAACAGGGGCTTCCTGGACAGTATACATGGTCAGAGTTCTTTCGCAGAGATGGAGGTTGGTTGCTTCACGTTCTGAATCGAGCTGCAGATCGTTGAGCCTCCTCCGCCGCCGGAGCTTCCAAGGGAGAACGTCGGTTGGTTGAACGACGACGTTTCATGTACCGAGATGACGGTTGGCTTTCCAAGGGGAGCCTTAGGTGGAACGACACGCGAGGTTGATTACACGCGACCTTTGGCGGGTTCGTCTCGGGTACTATGCATGGTGTCCCAAAAATTCCCTTTGTCTTCTGTCGTGGAAAGAGGGATAACTGTATGGACAGCGCCACCTTGCTCTTTGCCGCTGGATGTGGGTCCGAGAGCCCGTGTTGTGCGTACGGACCCTTTCGCGGGTCCGGTCCCCCCTTTTAGCGTCTGCTCGGGTACGAAGGGCTTCTCAGATTCGGTTCTTAATCGGGTCTTCTCTGCAACATCGGGCCCCGCGGATCCCTTGCCTTACGTGGCCTTGTCGGCCTCGCCGGCGTGGTCCGTCCCGTTTGGAGGATCCGGGGGTTCGTCCATTGGTGATCCTCCGTAGTCGGTAACTTACTTGGGCGGCCCCGTCATGGCGGAGAGAGGGATCTGGACCCAGCCATCGCCAAGCTTCGGTCCTGCTCTTTCGTCCTCGCCCGTTGTCACCGATGTCCTCTGTCGTGAGGATGTTGCCACTGCTGATACCATGTTGCCGAGCACCAGCACGGGCGCTGATCAGTCTTCTGAGGGGACAAGTGACAGGAGAGCTGGTAAGAGATACAGAAGAAGGAATGGGACCAGGTCTTCCCGATTGGAGGCGCAGCCATGCTCGACATTAAAGAATACCGTTGCGGAGGCCGCGGGGGTGGCCCACATTCAGGGGAGGCACGACAGTCCCAAATCAGAATTCTGTCCTGGAACGTTGGAGGGCTCGGGGACCCGGGCAAGCAGAGGACACTGGGGTCGAGATTCGTGTAGTGGGACTGCGATGTCATTATGCTTCAAGAAACGAAGCTTCAATCCGTCACGAACGACCTGTGGAGGTCTTTTGATGCGGGGGGAATTGATCAATTTAGAGCGGTGGATGCAGTGGCCGCTTCTGGTGGGATGCTGGTGGCGTGGAGATCTTCGGCTCTGGCTTTCAACTCGGTTATTCGCGGGAGACACGTGCTGACGGTCCTACTGGTATGTACGAATTCCTCTTTGCCGTTGGTTGTCTCCTGTGTTTACGGTCCCTGTTGTGCTGGGCTACGTGGAGAAGTTTGGGAGGAGCTTCTCGAGGTGGGCAGGACGGTCCCGGATGTCCCTTGGCTCATCGGGGGGGGGGGCTTTAATGTATCGCTGAGGACTACCGACAGGCCCGGGTGCGGGGGTACAGGACCCGGGGTCGGTCGAGTTTGCTGGCACTATTGATTCCTTGGGACTCAAGGTTTTGGATGCGGAGGACGTTGCCTACACGTAGAGAAGCTCCAACTCGCGCTCGCTTATCGATTGCTTTTTGGCCTCGCCCGAGCTGCTGGAGTCCTTCGCTCTCTCCTTTGTGGGGGCCAAGCCACGGACTTTATCCGATCACACACCAATTGTTTGGGATTCTGGTGATGCCCCTGCGCAAAGGGGGCTCTTTAGATATGAAAAGTGTTGGCTAATGGAGGAAAATTTTAGGGAGGTGGTGGCCTCTCATTGGTCTAGCGTGGTGGTTTCTGGCGCGGCCGCGTCTCGCTTTGTTCAGAAGCTTACCTCCTTGCGTGTAAGGCTGTCTACCTTCAAGAGGGATTCTAGGGCGGCCAGGTGCGTGGCGAGGAAGAGGCAGAGGAGGTGGTTCGGAGATTTGATGCGTTGGAGGATCGTAGGGAGCTCTCGGTGGACGAGTTGGCTTCTCGCTCGGCTGCTCAAAAGCAAATTGCCATTGAGGATCGCAAGCGGGTCACAGAGTGGAGGCAGAGGTCGAGAAGTGTTTGGCTGCGGGAGGGGGACGCGAACACATCGTACTTTCATCGCGTGGCCAGTGGGAGGCGACGGTCCAATGCGCTACGATCGATTCAGTTGATGGGGTCCGCTGGGGAAAGCTATTATCAACCACTATAAAGACGTCTCATCGAGGACTATTCCGAGAATCTGGAAGTGGTTGGGCCTGGGGACAGCGCCCGTGGAGACCTCCTTGTGTGACATGCTCACTCGGGATGTGTCCTTGGAGGAGATTAAGGATGCGGTTTGGGACCTGAATGCTGATGCCGCTCCGGGACCAGATGGCTTCCCGGTGTCTTTCTACAAGGACTTTTGGGATTTGGTTGGCTCTGAGGTGTTGGAGGTCACCTCTGAATTCTGTTTGGGAAATGCGGGCTTCGAGAGGATTAACCATGCGATGATCATTTTGCTCCTCAAGTCTTCGGCGCCGGATGCTATTGACGACTGCCGTCTTATTGCGGTTTCGAACGCTTTATATCTGATTATCGCGAAGGTGTTCGCCATTCGGTTGAGTCGTGTTCTTGAGAGCACTATCTCCCCATTGCAATCTGCTTTTGTTCCGAGGAGGCGGATCTCGGATTGCCTCACTCTCGCGTCGGAGATCATTGCGGACTGGCGGAGGAGGGATAAACGCGATGTTTTGTGGAAGGTGGACTTTGCGAAGGCTTACGATAGCCTTAACTGGAGGTTCCTTTGGTCGGTGCTGCGGAGGAGGGGGTTTCCGAAGAAGTGGATTACTTGGATGAGGCGCTGTGTGACTACATCTTCTTTTACGGTCATGGTTAATGGTCGCCCGGAGGGGGGCTTCTTCCAGCCTCGGAGGGGGGTACGCCAGGGGTGCCCTCTTGCTCCTATGTTGTTTGTCCTCGCTGCGGACGTCCTGACTAACATTGCGCTTCGTGTGGTTAGCTGCGGGTGGATACTCGGGGGACGGGTCGCTGATTCCGCTCTTACAGTACGCCGACGATACTCTCTTCTTCATTGGGGGGGGGGGGTTGGGGAGGCAAAGGGAATGGCCGTGGCTCTGGAAATCTACAGTGAATTGTCCGGGTTGTTCAAAAATGCTGGTAAGTCGAAGGTCATCCCTATCGGTCTTTCTGTGGATGAGGCTGCTGCTTGCGCGCAGGCATTAGGGTCGGGCTGCAGCTCTTTACCGATGGACTATCTGGGGATGCCCTTGACTATGGGCAGAACGAGGACGAGAGATTGACTCAGAGTCGTGGAGAAGGTTGAGGCGAGGTTGGCGGCGTGGAAGTCGGCTGTTTTATCGAGGGGGGCGATTGGTCCTCCTCAAGGCGGTCCTTTCCTCCATCCCGATTTATTTCCCGTCGAACCGCCGTATACCAAAGGGCAATCGTGACCGGCTGGAGAAGCGGATGCGTGGTTTCTTATGGGGTAATCATTGGGAGGAGTCGAGGGGCATCCACCTTGTCGGGTGGGAAGATATTACGCTCAATAAGAATCAGGGAGGGCTAGGGATAAAGTGTTTGGAGCAAATGAACGAGGCCTTGCTTCTTAAGTGGGCAAACAGAATTTGGGGACCTGGGGAGGATCTTTGATGTACCGTGCTGTGCAAGATATACGGTGTTGGGGGGGGCGCCGCCGAGGCCGGGTGCTCGCATGGACTCTCCCACTCCGTTCTGGAGGGGGGTGGTGGAGGTTTTCTCCAAAAATATATTTGTTTAGGCCGATCCTTGGCGGGGGTGAAGCGTTCGCTTTTTGGTCGGGTGATTGGCCGGGAGGTGGGCCCCTTTGCTCGCGGTTCCCGCGATTGTATGCTCTCGCTGAGGACAAGTGTGTGTTGGTTGCGGCTTGCTGGTCGGATGGAAATTGGTGCCCGGCCTTCTCATCTAATTTCTCCGACCAGAGGATGGAGGACTTTTTGGCGTTGCTGGATGCTATCAGGGAGGTGGGGCGCCCAACGGAGGGGAGAGACCACTAGGGTTGGTGTGCGGGTCCTTTCACGGTTAAGAAGGCTTTTGGGGCAATTTGCAGGCCACCGCGATCGCGCTCGGAGGTTATGATTCGTGATTGTGTGTTTCTTTAGGCTCTCAAGCTGCCGGAGCGAATTGGTTTCTTCTTATGGCTGTTTCGGAGACAAAGGCTGATGACGAGGGACCGGTGTGCGAAGCTTCTGGGGTACACCTCTGATAGGTGCCTTCTTTGCGAGGAGGCGATTATGTCCGTCGAACATCTATTCTTCAGATGCCCCAAGGTGATTCAGGTCTGGCAGGGGACCGGTCTGTCCTGGTGTTGCGTTGAAGATCTCGAGGCGTTCTGTGGCTCGCTGGTGGTGAATAGGAGCAGAGCTAGGAGGGAGATGATTTATCCTATGGCCATCCTGTGGGTTGTTTGGCTGGGAAGGAATGCTTTACTATTCTCGGGGCAACACTTTTATAAGGAAAACGTGGGGATTCATGCCACGAGATCAGTGGAGGAGTGAGTGTTTTAATTGGTCTTTCCTTTTGTTGTCACTGTTGTTTTTTCCTCTAACTTTTTTGTTTTCCTTTTTTAAATAAAATATGGGGCGAACACCGTCGAGTGTCTCCCCCTATTTCAGGCTTTCAAAAAAATTATTTGCAATGCAATAATCGGTCATTTTAACGACTTCAGCAAGAGATGCATGTATGTGTGGTGGAGGTGGATAGGAAGGAGGGCATGGAATATTTCTTCGGAGTACACTGCCTACATGATTGCATTGCTAGCTTCTTCGTGAATGAGTTTTAAAAATCAATTTGTTAGGTGCAGTGGGGAAGTATGCAGTGGGGAGCTCGTCGCAACGGGGAAGTTCGTCGTAGCGGGGATTTTCGTCGCAGCAGGGTTGCTCTGATAAGGGACGTTCGGAGCAGGGGGGCGATGGGTCCTTTGCAGTGGGGAGGCGTCGTGCCTTCGTGGCGTGGGGCCGCTCGGAGCAGGGTGGCGATGGGTTGTTCGCAATGGGTTGGCGAGATGAAGGTCAGAGCGGGAAAAGGGGGTTTCACAGCGGGGAAGGGGGATGCTGGATGGTGCGGGTGGCGCAGTGCAGTTTGCTGGGGGGGGGACAATGAGTGGGTGCATGTTTCCCACAAGAAGCCGGGGGAAAGATGCTTCCTCTGTGGTGTTCGGGGCCACGTAGCGTCTTTCTGCCCTGTCCCGCCGAGGTGTTTTTCCTGCAGGGGAGTGGGCCATCATAGAGCCACATGCAAGTTTGTTTTCGAGCGTGGTTTCGGACGTGTTGTCGAGCATAGTTCCGAAAGGTAGCCAATGCAGCGGGTTTACGCTCCTGTCGATGGTCGCCGGGAGCAACGTAGTTATGCGGCGGTGGTTGCGGGAGATGTGCAAGATGTTGGCACCCATGCAGTGATCAGCTTCACTCTGAGAAAATGCATCTCTTTGGAAGTTCTGAAGGTCCATCTCACTGATTTCTTTGGGTTACGGTTCTCGGGGGACGTGGTGTCACTCGGTGATCGTCGGTGCTGTGTTCGTGGCCTCTCTTCAGTACAGAGAGACCGTCTGCACTCGAGTGGTGGGGTGGACGATGTTATCTGGCGACCTCTCCGATTTGCAGATGGAGCTGTATCAAACTCGGTGAGATGCGTTGTGAAGGTGCGTGTGTTCCCTTCCTGTCCTGTTCGGTTTTTTGTTTGGTGTTCCCTCCGACGATGGGGCTCAGTGCTCGCGGTGCTTGAGGATGGACTGACACCGGGTTCGGATCCAGATGTCACGCTTTTGCTGATGGAGTGCAGTAAGTCAGTTTTGGGTATTCCCAGAGACTCCATCTTCTTCGCGACGTTGGATGTTGGACGTTTCTGTTTCCGGGTGGAGGTGCAGGTCTTGGAGCCCCCGCCTGCGCCGGAGGCTCCGGTGTTGTCCGACGTCGCTTCGCCTTCTGCGTCGACGGTTGGGCTTCCGAGGTTCACATCGCATGGTTCGAGGCACGAGGACGTTTCGTTGCGACCTTTTGAGGTCAGAGATTTGTCTATATATTGGGGCCTGACGGAAAAAGGCGAAAAAAGCGCGAAAATCCTCCCCTCGGGTCATGTCCCTCGTCGCCCCAAACTTCTCTTTGCCTGCTGAGGTGGCAGGGTTGATGCCCTCTCTCCCTTCAGCGCCCGTCTCTTTGGCTCCTGGTCCTGGGATCCTGCTCGAACACGCAAACCCTTCTGCATCCCATTCCTTGGGGGATCTAAACCCGTTTACCTCTTTCTTCTCGGGCCATATGGGCTTCTCGGACCCCTTCGCAAGCTCGCTGTTCTTGGGCCGGGTGTGCTTCTCGGATCCCAAGGCGTGCTCGCCCCAATTGGCATCGTGTGAGATGGTGCACAATTTTGGGGGGTCCTGCGGCAAGGCTGTCGATCTCCCTCCGGAGCTGCCGCTCTGCATCAGTGCCCCTATGTTTTCTTTTGTGGGTTCCTCGCGCCAATCCGCCTCGTCTTCCGCTGGTGCTCGACCGGATGTGGCCGAGGATTAGAGTGATCAGTATCGAGACGCTCACCCTTCTACTGCATCACTGGTGGAGTACCCTGCGGAATGTGGTTTTCGTCTTGATGAGGGGGCTGGCGACAAAATGCCTGGTAAGAGATACAGACGTTGGCAGAGATCTCGGCCTCGACTCATTGAGCCTCAGCCGTGCTCGGATCTAAAAGCAAGCATTGCGGAGGTCTCCGGTGTGATCCACATTCAGGGACCGTACCCATGTTCTAAATGAAGGTTCTCTCATGGAACGTTCGGGGACTAGAGGAGCTGGACAAGAGGAAAATCCTTGGTTCGCGTTTCATTGAATGGAGTTGTGATGTTGTCATGCTGCAGGAGACAAAGCTCCAATCCGTCTCTGATGTTGTTTGGAGATCCTTTGACGCTGGTGGCATTGATGAGTTCAGAGCGCTGGATGCTGTCGGTGCCTCTGGAGGTTTACTTGTGGCATGGAGGTCCTCTGCCTTGACTTACAGCTCAATGCTTCGCGGGAGACACGTTCTCTCTGTTCTCTTGATATGCGTCAAATCCTCAGCACCCTTGGCGATCTTGTGTGTCTACGGCCCTTGTGATTGTGTTCGGCGGAGGGAGTTGTGGGAGGACTTGCAAGAGGCGAGTAGAACCTTTGAGGGTATCCCCTGGCTCGTTGGGGGGGATTTCAATGTTACTCTACGAACAACGGACATACCGCGCTTCAGGGGAGGCCAGGACCCGGGCTCGGATGAGTTTGCTGACGCTATTGATTCCATGGCCCTGGAGGTTATGGACGCGGGGGGCTCGACTTACACTTGGAGGAGCTCCAACTCTCGCTCTCGAATTGGCAGATTTTTGGCTTCGGCAGAATTACTTGAAATGTTCGCGCTGTCCTCTGTGATAACTCGCCCGAGAACCTTGTCCGACCATTCACCGATACTCTGGGACTCCGGGGCCCAACCGCAGAGGGATTTCTTTAGATATGAGAAGAGCTGGTTGTTGGAGGAAAATTTTAGAGAGATGGTGGTGTCGCATTGGTCCAACGTGGAGGTTTCTGGTTCGACCGCTTCTAGATTAGTGCAAAAGTTGGTGTCCTTACGCACGCGGTTATGTTATTTCAAAAAGGATTCCAGAGCTGCCAGGTTTGCCGCCAGGTTGGAGGCTGAGGCGGTGGTTAGCAGCCTTGACGCGCAGGAGGATCTTAGGGAGCTCTCGGGGGATGAGCTGGCCACACGCTCGCTGGCTCACGAAATAATTGCGGCTGGAGATCAAAAGCGCATCACTGAATGGAGACAAAGGTCAAGAAATACATGGCTCAAGGAGAGGGATGCAAGCACGGCTTTTTTCCATCGCATAGCTAGCGGGAGGCATAGGTCAAATTCTATGAGATCGGTTATGGTGATTGGTGTACGCGTGGAAGGTGACAGACAAATGGGGAAGGCGATTGTGGATCACTTCAGAGACTTCTCGTCGATGAGGCTGACACGGCTTTGGAGGTGGACGGGGTTTGGGGCTCCCTCTTTGCTGACCTCTATGATTGGGGTTTTGACGCAGGCTGTCTCTTTGGAGGAGTTGAAATCTGCGGTTTAGAGCCTTAATGCGGATGGGGCTCCAGGCCCCGATGGCTTCCCTATTGCTTTCTATAGGGATTTTTGGGACCTCGTTTGCGAGGAGGTTTTGGAGGTCATCTCGGAATTTGGTGTGGGTAATGCTGGTTTTGAGAGAATAAATAAATCCCTCATCTTTTTCTTCCAAACAGTTCGGCGGCGGAACACATTGAGGATTTCCGCCCCATTGCACTATCAAACGTCCTCTACTTGATTGTGGCGAAGGTGTTCGCTTTAAAGCTTAGCCGTGCTCTAAAGACTATTATATCTCCGCTCCAATTGGCCTTTGTCCCGGGCAGGCACATCTCGGACTGTCTGATCCTTGCCTCGGAAATCATTGCGGACTGGAAAAGGAGGGGTAAGGCTGGTGTTTTGTGGAAAGTGGACTTTGCAAAAGCCTATGATACTTTGGATTGGAAGTTTCTCTGGTTGGCTATGCAGAGGAGAGGCTTCCTGAATCTATGGATTTCTTGGACGAAACGCTGTGTTACGACGTCATCCTTTTCAGTCTTGGTAAACGGCCGCCCGGAGGGTAGTTTCTTCCAACCGCGTAGGGGCGTGCGACAAGGTTGCCCTCTGGCACCCCTGCTATTCGTCATTGTTGCGGATGTACTGGCGCATGTTGCATGCCGCGTGATTGATGGTGGCTTTTCGGCGGGCTACTCGCGGGATGAATCGAGGATCCCGCTGCTGCAGTACGCGGACGATACTATTTTTTTCATTGAGGGGGTGCTGAGGAAGCCTCGGGAATGTCCATGCAAGGCCCTAAATGTCGGTTTCGGTCACCATTTCGGTATCGACCAAAACAGAATTTCGGTGGAATTTCGACCGGCATTTCTGTCATTTCGGTCATTTTTTGTACTAGGACCCCCATATTTCGGTCATTTCGGTCATTTTGGTCGAATTTCGATTTCGACTGGATATCGATATTCGACAGAAATTCGACCGAATTTCGCTGAAATTTGAGGCCATGTGTCCATGGCATTAGATCTATTCAGTGAACTCTCTGGGCTCTTCAAGAATGTGGATAAATCAAAGGTTGTCCCCTTCGGTTTGTCGGAGGTCGCGACAATTGCTTGTGGCCAGGCTTTAGGCTCGGAGTGCAGCTCCCTTCCGATCGACTATCTTGGGATGCCTTTGATGGTGGGAAGAACAAAGCTGAGGGATTGGTTACAGGATGTCGAGAAGCTTGAAGCCAGGCTTGCGGGTTGGAAGTCGGCCATCCTTTCCAGGGGGGCGGCGGTTCTCTTAAAGGCGGCACTATCCTCGATCCCCATGTTTTTCTTGTCCACTCGTTGCATGCCGAAGGGGATCCGTAGTCGTCTTGAGAAGCTAATGCGTAAGTTCTTATGGGGCAGGCACGGTGGTGAATCGGGTGGGATGCACCTCATTGAGTGGGATGTGATCACGCTTCTTAAAAAGGCGGGGGGCCTGGGAATCTGGAGGCTGGACGAAATAAATGAGGCCATGCTTTTGAAATGGGCGAGCAGAGTTTGGGGCCCTGGTGAAGATATTTGCTGCAACCTTTTGCGTAAGATTTATGATGTACTTGGTGCGCCGCCGCAGCCTGAGGTTCGTGTGAGGTCTTGCACACCATTCTGGAAGGGGATGATGGAGGTATTTTTCCATCATCACTCGTGTTCAGGCCGGTGCTCGGCAACGGGGAATCCTTCGCCTTTTGGACTAATGATTGGACGGAGGCCGGTGCTCGGCAACGGGGAATCCTTCGCCTTTTGGACTAATGATTGGACGGATGGGGGGGCCCTGAGTACGCGTTTCCCACGCCTTTTCGCTATGACTACTGATAAGAATGCGTTTGTTGCATCTTACTAGTCGGATGGTAATTGGTTCCCCACTTTCTCCACAATTTTTTCGGACCAACGCCTCAAGGAATTTCTAATGATGCTGGATTCTTTGAAGGAGGTGGGAAGACTGTCTGCGGGAAGAGACCACTGGGTGTGGCGTAAGGGCACCTTTTCAGTCAAGAGGGCTTTTGGAGCGATATGCAGACCACCCCCATCGCGCTCGGACGATTTGCTTCGAGATTGCGCTTTCCTTTGGAGTCTGGGCCTCCCTGAGCGTATTGGATTTTTTTGTGGTTGTTCAGAAGGCAGAGATTGATGACGAGAGACCGATGTGCTAGGTTTCTGGGCTCCATCTCTGATAGATGTCTCCTGTGCAATGAGGCACCCTTGATCACCTGTTCTTCAAATGTGCGAAAACGTATCCGATATGGGACGGGGCTGATCTGGCTTGGACGTGCACGACGGACCTAGCCTCTTTTTGCGGCTCCTTGGTGAGAAACAGGAATAGACCCCGGCGGGAGCTAATTAGACCTATTGCTATTATCTGGGCCCTGTGGCTGGGCAAAAATGCGCTTCTTTTTTCTGGGCAAAGGTTCTATAAGGAAAATGTTTGGGTACACTCCGCAGGATTGGTGGGTGATTGGGACCTTTAATTGTATGGTTTAGCTACTGTTTCTCTTTGTCTTTATTTGTTAGTTTTAAATAAAATTTGGGGCGAACACCGCTGAGTGTCTCCCCCTTTTTTGGTCTAAAAAAATCAATTTGTTAACTCAACACAGACAACTAATCAGGCCTAGATGGCTTCTTGATGTTCTTTAAGGGAATTCTGGGACATGGTGAGAAATGATGTGGTCAACGTGATTATGCATTTCGGCAAGGGAACACTGGTTTTGATAAACTCAATCAAGCCTTTCTTGTGCTGATTGCAAAATGAGAGGTTTCTTGACATCTAAAGGGCTTTCACCAATTGCTCTATCCAATGCCATATACTCGATGGTGACGAAGTTCATAACGAATAGAGTAAGAGAGGTCATGGGACTATTATAAGTTAAGTACAAACAACGTTCATACTAAGCAAGATGATGGTGGATACAATGGTCTTGGCTTCAAAGATTGCTATTGATAGGAGAATGAAGGGGGGCTAAAGCTTGATATGGATGGTTGATTTCTCCAAGGTCTATGACATCCTGCACCAACAGTTTATTTGGAGCTTGATCCAGACCTTTTGATAGCTTGGATGAAAAGATGAGTTGCTACCTTTTCCTTCACGGTTCTAGTTATTGAGAGGCCATAAGAAGGGTATGATCAACCATTGAAAGGAGTTCGACAGGGCTGCCCATTGCTCCTTCCTTTTTGTACTGGCAATAGATGCTCTTGCTATTGCAGCACATCATTTAGTCTGGAAGTAGCATCCATGGTTTCTTTCTGTGGAGGGAGGGGTACAAGATGCCAGACATCTCTCGACTTCAGTGGATGTGTTTGGAGCTTTTCAGGCCTGCAAATTATCATAGAGAAGTAATCTTTTGTGCTTTCGATATGATTAAAAAAGTAGCGGTGAGCTGTGGTCAGATTCTGGGTTTGTGAAGGGGGAAGCTTCCTCTGATCTATATTGGGCTGCCACTTACAAACGATAAATTGACATCTTTTGACTGGTGTCCTCTTATCAAAAAATGGAAGGAAAGATGGTTGGGGTGGAACTAAATATGCCTATCGAGAGGAGATGGACTTGGGCTTATGAAATCCGTATTGTTAACTATCCCAATTTTCTTCATCTTTTTCTCTTTACAAAGTCCCTTTCGAAATAATGCAGCAAATAGAAACAATCATCCAAAAATTCTTCTGGTTTGTTTGGACATGGGAGCAGAGGTGTGGCTTGAGTGAAGTAGGAGACAATCAATCATCAGACTGAGGGTAGTCTGGGGTGACAAGGATGCGGGTTATGACTAAGGCATTGCATATGAAATGGATAAATATGTATATGTAGAAACAACGAAAACCTGCTTCACCACCTTATCAAAAAGATATACAAAGTGAAAACTGGTCTAGCAGTGAAACATCCTTTATGTTGCGGGAAAACCATGGTCTTGATGTTACCTGAGACGGCCATGTTCTTGCGGCACGTCTTGGGAAATGGCAGATCAAGTTATGGACAGTCAACTAGATGAGAACAATTACTTTATGTGACAAGTTCGCCAAACTTTTTGTGTTGGCAAATAACAATGATGTGATATTGGAAGAATGACAGACTAGATTGGGCATTGGTGCATATTGCGAGGGCTTGGAGTTCGTAGTTTGCCCTTGAGATGCTAGATTTTCTAAAATTGTGTTGGACCTTGGAAATAGGGAATGGGTTTGTAGGGATTGATAGAGATCATTGGATCTGGTTTGATGTGGAATTCTTGGTGAAGAATGCCTATGATGATCCGGCTAGATTAGTGGTACATGAGGTTTCAGTGAACGATTATTGTTGGATTTGGTGTGCACATGCCTTATTTGATTTGTTTATTTAGAGTTGGCTTTATACTGGTTGGTCGCAAATACGTGATGTCCAATGTGTAGGAATGAAAATGAAAATATTCCTCACTCCTTAAAATGTAAATATGCAACATAAATACGGAATAATATGTGGGAATGTCTTGGATGAATGCTTCAAACAACACAAGATTCTCATGCCCCGAGGCGACATATTGATTCATATTAACAAGGAGAGAGATCGTATGCAAGCATCTAGGGCATTTGGTTAACTAGAAATGCAACGGTTTTCATAGATGATTGGTCCTATATGGAAAACGGTGTAGCTCATGCACGCTCCTTATGGAAAGACTAGTCAACTTGCTTACAATGTATTTAATTTTCTATTGAATAAGTAGCTTTTTTGGTGGGAGAGCTATGGCAGACGGGTTGGTGATGGCTTCAGAAATAGTGGCAGACTGGAAAAGAAACAAGGCCCGTGCTTTGGAAGGTGGATTTCTCCAGAGCATATGACTATGTCGATTGGAGATTCCTGTGGGTCTCACTAGAGAAATGAGATTCCCGAAGACGTGGATTGCTTGGATCAAGCGGTGTGTTACAATTGCATTCCATGTTGTGCTCGTTAATGGTAGATCGGAAGGTTTCTTCCAGCCACAGAGAGGAGTCAGGAAGTGATGAACGCTGACTCCGCTTCGCTTTGTGATTGTGGTCAATGCATTAGCAATGATTAGGGATGGCTATCGAGCCTAACGAGCCAGGGCTGGGCTCGGGCTCGAGCTCGGTGGGCTCGAAGCCCTTATCGAACCAGCTCGGGCTCGATAAGTCTTGAGCCGAGCCCTTTATCGAGCCTGAGCCTCTTATCGAGCCTGGTCTGGGCTCGAGCCTATTCAGGCTCGTTAAGGAAATAGGTGTTTTTTTGGTGAAAAGGTGTTTTGCCTGGGCTCGAACCCGAGACCTCCTTTTTAAAGATCATCCACCTTACCAGTAGGCCACCATACGAGTTGTATATAAAAGTTAAATTATAATATATATTGTAACATTCTGCTTGTTGATAAAAAAGAAAAAAATACTAGATATCTAACTATAAACTAGATTAACATAGATAAAAGGTAGAAAATCCAAGTCTACAACATAGTCCACCCAAAATTGTTGTTACATAAACAACGTAAACACATAATCCACCATTAACAATGTTGCAAAACTAATACAAATACAAATAAAAATCATTGTAGTTTCACAAATAGAATATATATATATATTCCTTATCGAGCCCGTTATTGAGTTATCGAGCTGAGCAGTGCTCGGCTCGGGCTCGGCTCGATAAGCTATCGAGCCCAAAAATCTGGCTCGGGCTTGGCTCAATAGCTTAATGAGCCAAGCTCACGAGCCCTTATCGAGCCGAGCCCGAGCCTGGCTTATCGAGCCGTGACTCAATAGCCAGCCCTAGCAACGATGATGAGGTTGGCAATTGATGAGGACCGGTGTTTTAGATATAAGAGGGAGGGCATATCCATCCTGATTCTACAACATGTTGATGACACGGTGTATTCTTGGGGGCTAGGGAGGAGAAGATTCGAAGGGCATTGCTTATCATGGATATTTTTGGGGACATTTCCGAAATTTGACTCAATAGGGAGAAGTCAGTGGTGGTACCTTTTGTCCTTGCAGAGGATGAGTTGCGGCATGCAACTGAGGTGCTGGGTTGCCCCACGACGGCGTTGCCGATTACGTATTTGGGACTCCCATTGGTGGCAGGGAAGCTGAAGTCCGAAGATCGGAGGGTGTTGTTGGAAAGAGTGGGGGAGAGGCCGATAGGTTGGAAGGCGACGATGCTCTCAAAGGGAGGGATGTTGGTGCTTTTGAAGCATGTTCTCTAGGCCATCATGATTTTCTTTTGTTCCACTAGATCGCTGCATGTAGGGGTACATGTGCTTATATTGAGACATTGATGAGGTGGTTTTTCTGGTCGGAAGGGCGACGCGGCAAGAAGGGTTTCCACCTGGTGGAATGGGGCAAGGTGACGTCAGTTAAGAGGAAGGGTGGTTTGGGGGTGCTGCGTTTTGGGAAGATGAATAAAACGTTTATGGTGAAGTGGCTAGTACGAATATGGGGGAAATCACAGGACTTGGTATGTTGCTTGCTCAGGAAGATTTATGGTGTGACCATGTCGTTGGAGGTTGTCGTCCTATGGCGTCTTCCATCCTTGTGGAAGGGGATTATTGCGATTCTTTCGGAGATTGCCATTAAATTGAGACCAATGTCGGGGGATGGCGCATGATTTCATTTTTTTGAGGGATGAGTGGACGGGGGATGGGACGGTGGAGGAGCGACACCCACACCTCTTGAGGTTGGCGGGTGACAGCGAGGTGCGAGTGCAACAGGGATGGGCCTGTAGGGATTGGCGGGGGATGGGACGGTGGAGGAGCGACACCCACACCTCTTGAGGTTGGCGGGTGACAGCGAGGTGCGAGTGCAACAGGGATGGGCCTGTAGGGATTGGGCTCCGACGTTTACGTCTGCATTGCCGGATCAGAGGGTAGAGGAGTTCTTGTCTCTACAGACAGAGCTGCTACAAAGCAACAATCCGTCTTCGGGAAGAGATCACTATGGTTGGGGAGATGGGAGTTTTACGGTGAGGAAGGCATATCGTTTTCTGGTGGAGGATGGGGTGTAGGTGCAGGAGGAGGTTCATGTGGCTCTTCATATTTGGGAAGATCCTCACCAAGGGTCGTCGGGGGCAGTTGCTGGGTTTGGAGGATGTTACATGCGATAGATGCGGGTTGACGGGGGAGGATGGGGATCATATATTTTCTCTTGCTCGTTCTCTGCTGAGGGGTGGAGTCGGACAAACATCACGTGGCTTGTGTGGAGTGATTGCACCACCTTTTGGAGAGATATTCGATTTGCCTACGGCTTTGGGCATGGGGATAGTTCGTACATGTTTGCGGTGGTATGGTCGATTTGGTGTGCAAAGAACAATGTCATTTGGAGGGGGCGTTACGCACTGAAAATGTAATGGGGCATTGTAGGGTACTTTGTGTATCATGGCAAATGCGATATGATGTAGTACCTAAATTTTGATATTATATATATACACATACACACTGAGGTGGGTCCCAACTTGGGACGCTACCCTTTTTCTCAAAAAAGTAGCTTTTTGGTTGGTTGTACTTCTATTAGGGTGTCCACCATGTTTTTTTAAAACATTCATGCAATGTTTAAAATTGCATTCACAACAACGCATTAGCAATTTTAAGTATATCGAGGTAGGTTCTTTGTCATTAGACATGCATGACTTATGGTTTTTTTACTTATGAGTTTGTTCAGAATTTACTTGAGGAGCCAATAAATGAGTTTTACCGTGATGGAAGCTATGGAGGTGTATTAAGCCAATTCCTACTAGAAAGTTGATTGCGAGTTTTGTTTGTATTTCATTTTATCGGCAATATTTTGCATATTTTGACCATGTCATATAATGATTTCGCTTGCTCAGTAGAAAATAAGAAGCGATGTTTTTTTAAACCAAAGAGTATGAAACACTCATTGGTGCTTACCCGATCCAGTTAATTAAAATTAAAGAACATTACAAAGGCCATGACTCGAGGAGAGTCCGCGTATGGTGAACAACATTCTCCACATAAAACACTCACTAGAAAAGATAACAACATTCTGAGCCAACTAAAGTGCCCAAATCCCAGTAATAGCGGGAAATCTCTTAATGTTTGGATGGAAACATGAATTAAAGAAAGTTAATAATATTATATTTCAATCTGTTATATTACAAAGGGTCTTCATTTGTTTGTTCAATTGGGATTTTATGCAAAGTTTTTGCCTAAAGAGCTACAAGTACGTCTTTCTTTTTGGTGAGGTTCACTAAAAAGGGAAAATGTAATGGTAGGGTGGTTCAAGTTTTCGAGGTGAAAGAAGGAAAAAAGGACGAAAACATTTTGCATTCGAGGTGTGTGCCTTGCCTTCGCTTCACTGCCTAAGGACCGCCTCGGTCCCCCGATGGGTATGACGTGCCAAAAATTGCTTGAGGCATCCACCTTAAGGCTTAAAGGGCCCATCTGATTATGATTGTATGACGCATATGGATCCCCACTTTGATGGCTCTTTTCGTGATTTGAAAGACACTCAGGGGGAGCTGAACAATGGTGTGGATCTCTTTGCATGAGGCTGAACAATAGATGGCTGCGTGACGGAAGGCTTCTCTTAGCAAATGTATGGGTTATGCACCAAAAATCCATGCAGAAGTGATTCAAGGAGGGTGAGACAAATACGAAGGATTTCCACAAGGTGGCGAGTGGAAAGTGACAACAACTTGATACGTGTTGTGGCAATGAATGATAGGTGAGTGGAAGGTGACCGAGACATGAGTAGGAAACTCACCTCGTATTTCAAAAATTTCTCCCGTAAAGAAGAGCGCAACCACTAGAGATAGATGGACAATTATGCAAAAACTACCTCGAGATCTCAGGCTGAGTAGCTAGAACATAGATTTACCTTTGAGGAGGTGAAAAATGCAGTATGGAGTTTGAATATATATGACATGCCTAGACCAGATGGCTTCACAATTTTTTTCTACAAAGGATTCTGGGAAGACTGACTATTTTGACATCAACATTGGTTTACATCAAGGTTCAACTTTGAGTCCATTTCTTTTTACTTTGATTATGGACGAGTTGACAAGCCACATTCAGGATGAGTTACCTTTGTGTATGTTATTTGCTGATGATATTGTGTTGATTGACGAGACTAGAGATGGAGTAAATGAGAAGCTTGAGGTCTGGAGACATGCATTGGAGACTAAAGGATTTCGTATAAGTAGGGCTAAGACGAAATATATGAAGTGTACCTTTGATGGAAGTAAAGTAATGGTGAAGGAATCAATGTGAAGATTGGTGACGATAACTGTTAGAGTATTTGGAGCATGCGTCACTTATGTAATAGGTGGGTAAATGGATCTAGCCAAGATCCATTTACCCCACCACTGAGTTTAGTCCCATACCGCCTAGTGGTGGGACTTGGAGGCCCTGTGGAAGCTATATAAGGAGCCCCAAGCCTCCTGTAACAGATGAGAAAGTTCAATAGAATATCCGCCCCTTAGAGGGCTTCTCCCGTGGTTTCATCCCGCTCCTCACGGAGTAGGGTTTCACGTAAAATCCCGCTGTGTTCATATTATATTATCTTTTCCATGTTTTCGCTTCCGCTTCCGATTTTCTAACATGGTATCAGAGCGGGTTCGATTCTTGTGGATTTGTTCTTGAAAGTTTTATCTTCATATTCTCTCTGAGATTCAATTGTAATAGTCATGTTCTTGGAAGATTTTTTTTAAGATTCGGTGATTCAAGTTATTGGTCAAGTTGGAAGAAAGTAGGGTTTCCTGTAATCCTACTTTCTGCGGATAGCACCGCCGTCCACGTTGTTTCTCCAAGCGGTGGATGGCTTTGTGCGCCCTTCTCCAGCAAGGGCAGACATCAGATCCAAGATCTTTGTGAAAAGCTCCAAGGCGGGGAGCCTCTTCTCCTACGGCATGATCACGATGGGGCAAACCTTCCAATCCTTCAGCCCCTTGTAGTAGCACGATGGATGCAAAACACCTCACGCGGGGCTCCTTGGTATCAGTTTGGTCATCTTCCTCATCGGGCAGGGCTCCTGCATCAGCAACAACCGCTCCAGGCCCCATCGCGCACACCTGCGCAAACTCAGCAGGAGGCCCCGAGGCGACGCGCATCTTCAGATCTGATCTGGTGACCCAGGCCTCGCGCGTCTTTCATCAGCATCGCGAAGGCGGCACGGCGCGTGACCTCCTGCGAAGGCGGCGCACTCCACATCTCTCGACGCTCCATGGCAGCGCGCACCCCTTCGTCTCTGCGGGCTCCCAGGCGGAGCCCTCCCCACCGATCGCCCTCAGCGGCGCATCATCAACCCTCGACGCCGCACCTTCCTTCCCCGCGCTCATCAGCCGCCAGGCGGCGGGCGGCACAACTCCTCTCCAGGCACCCCCTTTAGCGCAGCCCACAGGGCACCATCAGCGGCGTTTCCCTCCAGCAGCACCTTCAGATCCACGGGCGGCGCGTGAAGCCCCATCGGGGGCATTTGAAGAGAGGGTTCCCGATTGGGAACCCTAATTTGAGGGTTATTTCGAGAGCCCAATAAAAAAAGGGGGGCTGTTTTAAAAAAAAATTGCTGATTGAAAGCCCAGCGGCCAGGAGTTTTTAGAAAAAAAACATGAGGGGGAGCCGTGAAAAAAAGGAAAATGTGAATGAGTGATGGGCCCCTGTTTGGGCCGTTTTCTGATTGGGCCGTTTTCCAAAAAAAGTGTGAAATAAAAAGAGAAGGGAAATAAAAAAAAGGCGCGTACAATAAAAAAAGTGAAGCCGTACGCATAGTAAAAAAAGGAAGAAGAAGAAAAAAAAGAGAGAAAAAATGTTACAAAAAAATGGCGGTTTACAAAAGAAAAAAAATGAAATGATGATAAAAAGCCGCAAGTTCATGGTTTGTTTTCCCCATATGTATGTATTATCTTATCTTCTCCCAACGTAGTCAACAACGTCATTCCGACCAGTATGGGAGAAAGGGGGAGTATATGTAGAGTCACAGGTCTTGTTCTAAGATTCAGATATCAGATTTTTCCAGACCGGTCAGATGTTCAGACTCTACAAATTTCAGACTCGATGATGACGCATGCCAGTCATTCTTGTTGGTTGGCCAGAGCCTTCATGTGAGCCATAGGGACTCCAAAGCAGAGGACCATTCCCTATGTCATTGAGGACAAGGGTTTTTCATGTGGTATCATAGGGACTCCACAATAGAGTACCATTCTCTGAGCCAGATAGACTCTCCAGCCCCGTTCGTCCTCCTCACATGCACGCCATGAGAAGCAACGTCTTCGACTGCAGCAGTTGTGCGCGTTGGGTTGATATTGTCTGTAGTGTCATGTATTGTGAGTTGAGTTTCTTTCTGTTTGTCCAAGCTGAGCATTGCATGCTCCAGCTTGAGGGGGAGTGTTAGAGTATTTGGAGCATGCGTCACTTATGTAATAGGTGGGTAAATGGATCCTGCCAAGATCCATTTACCCCACCACTGAGTTTAGTCCCATACCGCCTAGTGGTGGGACTTGGAGGCCCTGTGGAAGCTATATAAGGAGCCCCAGGCCTCCTGTAACAGATGAGAAAGTTCAATAGAATATCCGCCCCTTAGAGGGCTTCTCCCGTGGTTTCATCCCGCTCCTCACGGAGTAGGGTTCCACGTAAAATCCCGCTGTGTTCATATTATATTATCTTTTCCATGTTTTCGCTTCCGCTTCCGATTTTCTAACAATAACATTCAGAAGAAAGATTCTTTTAGTTATCTGGGACTATTTTGCAAGATGATGGGGAAATTGATGAAGATGTTACTAATAGAATAAATGCAGGCTGGATAAAGTGGAGAGGAGTCTCTGTTCTTCTCTGTGATAAGAAAATTCCTTTAATAATTACAACGACAACAACAAAGCCTCTTCCCACAATTGAGTAGGGTCGGTTACATGGATTCTTCGCCTCCATTCAGATCTATCTTGGGTCAATCCCGAGCTTATATCCAAAAAACTAAGATCCCTTTGTATAGTCTCTTTCCCGCACTTCTTGGGTCGTCCTCGCCCTCTCTTAGCCGGCTTAACAACACTCGCATATCCTAATTGGTGCATCTGTTGATCTTCTTTGCAAATGACCGAACTATCTTAAGTGTTTTCTCGCATCTTATAATTAAAGGAAAGTTTTACAAAGCAGTCGTGAGACCTGTTATGCTATATGGATTTGAATGTTGGCATGTGAACCATAGACATGTGCAGAGAATGGTTGTAGCAGAAATGAAAATGCTAAGGTGGATGTGTGGATACACACACACACATGTAAAGATCGGATTCAGAATGATGCAATCAGAAAGAAAGTTGGTGTAGCTTCGATCGAGGATAAGGTGCGAGAAAATCGATTAAGATAGTTTGGTCATTTGCAAAGAAGATCAACTGATGCACCAGTTAGGAGATGCGAGTGTTGGGATGTTGAGCCGGTTAAGAGAGGGCGAGGACAATCCAAGAAGTGTTGGGAAGAGACTATACCAAGGGATCTTAGTTTTTCGGATATAAGCCCGAGATCGACCCGATATAGATCTGAATGGAGGCAAAGAATCCATGTAGCCGACCCTACTTAATTGTGGGAAAAGGCTTTGTTGTGGTTGAAAGGATTCTGGGAGGTAGTGGAGATGGATGTCATGGCAATTATGGAGGAATTTGCCATGGGAAATGTCGACTTTAACAAAATCAACATGGTATTGCTATTTACCTTGTGATTGCAAAGGTCTCGATCGATATAATTAATGAGGTCTTAGATGATACGATCTCTTCGTTCATTCAACTTTCATACTAGGAAGGCAGATTGGTTACAATTTGGCAATGGCTACAGAGATCATAGCTGATTGGAGGGGGAGGCGAGTGAACATTCTTTTATGGAAGGTTGATTTTTCTAAGGTTTATGACACAATGGACTGGTGGTAGTGCAGAGTGCCTACCACGCAAAAGACCAGAGTCCAGATCCCCCTTTGTGGGGGTTACGTTGGTAGCCGACATCCAACGTAAAAATAATCGGATCTTTCAACGTGGATTTGAGCAATAATCCATGTAGTCGACCCTACCTAAAGTGGGAGAAGGTTTTGTCGTTTTGCCAACCCTACTTAATATGGAAAAAGGTTTTATTGTTGTTGTTATGTGAGAATCTTCATGGTTTCATTCTGTTGACTGCTTCACCAGAATAGCTCAATGCTTACAGAGATTCGATGGTGACTAGAGTCTTTCTAGCATCTCTTGATCCTGAATATGATGCAACTCGATCACAGATCCTTACTGATGCCACTATACCTCCACTGGAGGAGGCATGTTGTAGATTGAGTAGGCTCTCTCTAGCACGTGGTGGTACTACTCAACAGTCACATACCACCTCGGCCATGGCCACATCTCGTGTTAGAGGGAGTTCTACACAGTACAGAGGGCGTAATACCCTTAACAGAGGAGGTAGGGATGAGCATGGGCCGAGTTATGCCAGGCCCTGAAGGGCCCAGGCCCAAGCCCATCTAAAAAATTCGAGCCTTGGGCCGCGGTCCCTGGCCCGCAAATTTTTTTGTGGTTCGACCCAAGCCCAGGCCCGACTCAGCTCATCTCAAATGAATCCTACATTGGTACCATTGTGATGTCTCATTTATAGCATGTATACATGATTATATAAAATTAAATGTATATCATTTTTTTAGAACTCCAGGAATCATTTTGGCAAATTTTAGGGAACACTAACTGTTGACGCATGCTTAGTTATTATGTCTCTTTGCTATTTTAATTTCTTGTTATCCTCTTTATGTAAATTACCCATAGGCTACTCTCCTATATAAGAGAGCCTAGGGCTATGGAATAAACATCTCATTCACGTTTCCCAACATGGTATCAGAGCGACGGTCCTAGACCGGAGTTCTCGAAACCCTAACCCTAACCCGCCCCACCCGCCGACCTCTCTTCTCTCTCTCTCTCCCTCTCTCGGCGCCGCTCCGATCTTCGCCGCTCGACTGCGGCGTCTCTCCGATCTTCATCTCGCCTCTGCGATCTTCATCTCCGACTCCAGCGCACTGCGTGCAGCGCATCTAGCGCATCCAGCGCGCAACGTGCGCACCTAGCGCGCAGCGCATCCAGCGCACCTAGCGCGCATCCAGCGCCTGTGCGACTGGGGCCTCTCCGATCTTGCGCGCATCCATCTTGTGCGCAGCGACTGTGCGCCTGAGCGCCTGGCGCGCAACGTGTACCAGCCACTGTGTATCTAGCGTGCGACTCCAGCCACCGCGCATCCTGCGCCTGGCGCATCCAGTCACCGCGCGTTCTCCTGTGCGCTGTAAAGCGCCTGCATCTGCATTCAGTTGTGCGCGCGCGTGCTTCCTGCACGTGCGTACGTGCCCTAAGTCCCAAAAACCTAGGGCACAGCTCGTGATCTACATGGGGTTAGTTGCCTGAAGTCTACACATGCAACTAATCCCATCTATGTCATTGTAGACATAGACTATATCCTCTCAGTCGCTCCAGTCTTCCGTCTCCATCATGTCAGAAAGCAAGGCAGATATCCCATCTATGGGCGCATTTCGTGGTCCAGCGCCCATTGTCAAGATGGATGGTACGAACTATGAACTGTGGGCAATGCAGTTCATGAGTATGATGAAGTCTACAGGTAAGAAGCACATTCTTACCGAGCCCGAGCCTGCAGAGAAGACTGGAGTTTATGCCTCGTGGGAGGCTGATGATGCATATGCCAAGGTGTGGCTATCCGGTACATTGGCGATTGAAATCGCCAATGACATCTTACATCAACCCACGGCTAAAGACATGTGGGATATCCTGGCGGCAACGTATTCTCAGGCGAAAAATGAGACGAAGATCCTGCAACTACAGCATGCCATATTCACAATAAAGCAGAACAGCCGTCCTTTACATTCTCTCTATACATCATTAAGAGGGATGTTTGAGAAGCTCCATAGCTTCATGCCTCTTACAGCCACGCCAGAACAGCAGAAGACATACAGGAATGCGACGATGGTGGGTGTGTTTCTCGCTGCACTTGATCCAGAATATGAGGCAGCACGTTCACAGATTTTGGCGGACTCGACTATTCCTCCCATGGAGGAGGCATTTCACAGATTGAGTAGGATCACAGTACCTTCAGCAGCCGCGAGTCAGAATCCCTCTGCCATGGCGGCCAACAGAGGCCGTGGTTCTCACTACCAGGGCCGTGGACGTTCTCCCCGTGGAAGGGGTGGCCGCACTAGGCCAACATGCTCATATTGTCACCGAGTCGGACATACTGAAGATACATGCTACTCAAAGCATGGATTTCCTGCATCCGCACGAGCCGCTGAGCAGATAGAGCCCCCGTCTGCAGCTACACTGGATCAACGATTTGATGATCTGGTTGCCCGTCTTAGGGGCATTATACCACCATCTGGCCTAGCACCGTCGACAGAGAATCATACTGATGCCGCTGCGTCTGCTTCTGCCTCTACGAGTACTTCAGGTAGTACACTTGCTCTTCACAGTAGTAGATCGGATACATTGCCATGGATCATGGACTCGGGCGCTACACATCATCTATGTGGCGACCAGGGTCTACTTACAGGATATACTCAGATTCCTCCAGGACGGACAGTAGTGATTGCCAATGGCACACATTCTCCTATCACGGGTCAGGGGGAGATTAGATTGACATCCTCTATGCAGCTTAAGAATGTTTTGCATGCACCGCATTTTTCAATGAATCTGTTGTCGATTAGTCAGATTACGAAGGATCTCCATTGTCGAGCTATTTTTGATTCATCTTCCTTGATTTTTCAGGACATCCGTACGGGCAACGTGATTGGTCATGGCTATGAGCAAGGAGGCCTTTATCGTCTGAACCAGACCCCGTTCGCCGGAATCACAGCTTCTCCCGCAGAACAAGTATCTCCTCTCCTGTGGCATCTGCGTTTTGGTCATTTACCGCTTCAGAAGTTGCGTCTAGTCCTACCTTATAGTCTTCCTCACACACCTATCCAGTGTGAGGCGTGTCAGTTAGGAAAACATCACAGGTCATCTTTTCCCAGTAGTCAAGGTCGGAGTAGTAACTCCAAGTTTGAGTTGTTTCATGTCGATGTCTGGGGTCCGAGTCGTGTTCCCGATCATCAGGGGCACAGGTTTTATATTGTATTTGTGGATGATTTTTCTAGGGCATCATGGGTATTTCTAATGAAAAATAAGTCTGAGGCTGGAAATATTATTATTCACTTTCTAAATGAGATTCAGAATGTTTTTTCCACAACGGTCAAAATTATGAGAACTGACAATGCCTTAGAGCTGTGCACTAACAATCTAGCCAACTACTACTCCTCTAAAGGAATTGTTCACCAAACATCCTGTGCTCATACGTCTCAACAAAACAGGGTTGCAGAAAGAAAACACCGTCACCTTCTTGATGTTACAAGGTCACTTCTCATTCAGAGTCATGTTCCGTATTCCTACTGGGGTGATGCAGTCCTCACTGCATGTTATCTTATAAATCGTATGCCCTCGTCTGTCGTGAATGAACAGGTTCCCTTTTCACTTATTTATCCGGACAAGGATCTGTTCATTCTCACTCCTCGTGTGTTTGGGTCAGTCGCATTTGTCCATCAGTTGTTGCCTGGTTCTGACAAGCTCTCTCCTAGGGCTGTCAAGTGTGTCTTTGTGGGGTACTCCAGAACTCAAAAGGGGTACAAGTGTTTTGACCCTGTGCGTCGGCGGTATATGATCAGTGCAGATGTTACATTCTTTGAATCCATTATGTATTTTTTCAGAATCCGGGAACATGCAACCACCACCATTATCTCCTGATACCGTATTCATGGCACCACCAACATCACAGCCGTCACCACAAACATCACAACCGTCACCACCATTACCACCACCACCACCACCACCGCCACCACCAATAGTATCCCCGTTACCATTCCATTACACACGGCGGTCGAATCAAGCTCATGGTCCTGACCAGTCAACTAGCTCGCCTATGGTATGTAATGAAAATATTAATGTTGATGGATCTGACGACATTTCTCAGCAGGATGCATTACAGGAGCATGGTGATACCACAGAGGATCTGGATGTTCCAATCGCTCTACGCAAGCCGAAGAGAAGTTGTGCCAAGTATCCAGTATCAGCAGCAGTTTCATTTGAGAGGCTATCTGGACCATTCAGGACGTTTGCATTGGCACTTTCAGCTACAGATATTCCACGGAACCACCATGAGGCTTTGCAGGATTCTAGATGGCGGCTAGCAATGGAGGAAGAGATGGCGGCACTTCAGTCTAGAGGAACATGGAGCTTGGTTACTATACCACCATATGTCAACCCGTGAGTTGCAAGTGGGTATTTACAGTGAAACATAATGCAGATGGCTCCATTGACAGGTACAAGGCACGCCTAGTTGCAAGGGGATTCACACAGACTTATGGGGTAGATTACCTTGACACGTTCTCCCCGGTGGCTCGTCATTCCACTCTGCGGATCCTCTTATCAGTTGCAGTTACCAGAGACTGGCCACTCTATCAACTGGATGTGAAGAATGCCTTTCTGTATGGCGACCTGCAGGAGGCAGTCTACATGCAAACAGCCACCAGGTTTTGCTGTTGAGGGGGAGTGTTCCAAGGTTTGCAGATTACATAAGGCTATCTATGGCCTTAAGCAGAGCCCCAGAGCATGGTTCCAGAAGCTGTCAGACCTCTTTGAGAAACAAGGATATAAACGCTCCAATGCTGATCATTCCTTGTTTATACAGAAGACGGCAAGAGGTATTGTTGTAATCATGGTTTATGTTGACGACATCTTGATTACAGGTGATGATGACCAGGGCATTAAGCAGGCAAAGGAAAGGCTGGGGACCGAGTTTGTCACCAAGGACTTGGGAGTCCTTAGATATTTTCTGGGGCTGGAATTTGCCAGAAATTCATATGGATTAGTCATGTCACAGAGGAAGTATGTCACAGATCTACTGAGTGAGACAGGTATGCTAGGGTGTCGACCTGCTACGACACCAATGAACCCTAGCATGAAGCTGTATGATGATGACACAGAGGAGGTTGACAGGAGAAGATACAGAGAACTGGTAGGCAAATTGTTATATGTCACGATCACTAGGCCAGATATATTATTTGCAGTGAGCCGTGTGAGCCAGTTCATGGAGCAGCCACGCCAGGTGCATATGGATGCAATACACATGATACTTAGATATCTCAAATCTTCTCCAGGCAAAGGTCTGCTATTCAAGAAAGGAAAGGGGATTTCTGTCTCAGCATGCGCAGATGCAGACTATGCAGGATGTCCTAAGGATAGGAAGTTCACCTCAGGGTATGCTGTCTATGTTGGAGATGCCCTAGTCTCATGGAGGAGCAAGAAGCAAACTGTGGTAGCTAGATCCAGTGCTGAATCTGAATATAGGGCTATGGCCCAGGCTACTACAGAGATGATGTGGGTGAAAGCGGTGCTGACAGATTTATGCTTAGATATACCACTTCCTATGAACTTGGAGTGTGATAATCAGGCTGCTTTGTTCATTGCAAACAATCCTGCATTCCATGAACGGACCAAGCACATTGAGGTGGATTGCCACTTCATACGTGATATGATTCAGAAAGGATTCATTACCACGTCCCATGTTACTTCAGAGAACCAGACTGCAGATATATTCACCAAGGCATTGTTACGTGGCCCATTTCAGAAGTGTGCTTCCAAGCTGAGCATGATTGACATCTATGCTCCAGCTTGAGGGGGAGTGTTGACGCATGTTTAGTTATTATGTCTCTTTGCTATTTTAATTTCTTGTTATCCTCTTTATGTAAATTACCCATAGGCTACTCTCCTATATAAGAGAGCCTAGGGCTATGGAATAAACATCTCATTCACGTTTCCCAACACTAACTAATGAAGCTTATATACTAATAATCTATATATATCTTTCATGTTAATTTTTTTACTACATGAACTTGCAAAAAAAGGTAATCTACTTGTAGTTTCTTTAACAAATGGCATACAAATTGATGCCCCTAACACGTTGAACAACAATAACAGAATGTTAGAATGTAAAAAAATGAAGTCAATTACATGCCAATCTCCCATTGTCATCAATTACTGGGAAGCCCATTTCATCAACAGAGAACAGAAATTTGACGTCTACATTCTCTAAATTACCTGATTCAATGGTAGTAGTGGGCTTTACAACTCGAAGCTTGAAGGCTTCATCACTTATGTGTGATCAAACATATATTCAAACACCACAAGAAATCAACAATAATAGACCTAAGATTGGGCCTAATCATGGGTCGGGGCCCTTGGGCCGGGTCGAGCTGGGTCGAGCCAAGCCCGAGCCCGACCCAAAAAATTTTTGGACCTAAAACTATGGCCCAATGCTCATCCTTAGGAGAGGGTAGTCGACCCCATCAGCCATGCACTTACTGCCATAGATCAGGTCATTCTTAGGATACATGTTGCTCCAAGCATGGCTTTCCTATTTCAGCTCATGTTGCAGAGCATAATCAATCATCTGGTGCTCCTCCGGCTTCTGATCAGAGGTTTGATGAGCTTGTGGCAAGACTGAGAGAGATTATACCCGCACCTGAGTCGTTTGTTGCTCCTTCAAGATCTTCAGAGGAAGTTGCGTCAATATCTACCACCACATCAGATACTGCATATGCTTTTACTAATTGCTACAAAGTAGATTTGTCAGAATGGATTATGGATTCAGGAGCTTCACACTATCTCGGTAATGATAGTGGACAATTTAGTGCATATAGATCACTTCAGCTAGGCAGATCTGTAGTTATAACAGATGGAACCTGCTCTCCTATTACTGGATAGGGGTAGGTGCAGTTATTGTTTGCAGAATGTTCTTCGTGCTCTTAATTTTTCTACTGTCCATTAGTCAAATAGCCAAAGGCTTGCATTGCCATACCATATTTGATCCATCTTCTCTTGTGTTTCGGGGCATTCTTACGGGCAGAGTGATTGGATCTAACCGTGAGCAAGGAGGTCTCTATAGAGTGGTCCAGTCCCTATATGTTAGTGTGTCGTCCATTCACACTGGATTAGTCTCCCTTTATTTGTGGCACCTCCGCTTCATTGACCTTCCTCTGCAGAAGATGTGTCACATGCTTCCTCAGATTTCTCCTCGCTCTACCCTCCAGTGTGAGGCTTGCCAGCTGGGAAGCATCCCCGGTCTACTTTTCAGAGTCATCAATGTCGTAGTAGTCTTAGTTCTTTTGAGTTGATCCTTCTTTATATTTGAAGTCCGAGTCGTGTCCCATACTATCAGGGTCACATTTTATCTTATTGATGTTGATGATTTTTTCAGATTGTCTCGGGTATTTCTAGTTAAAAATAAGTCTGATGCTGGTCTTGTTATTCATTCTTTTATTAATGAAATAAAGAATGCTTTTCTTCGAATGTCAAGTATATTCATTCTGACTATGCATTAGAATTCTGTACCTTACAACTCTTTTAGTTCTTCGAGACTCATGGTATTGTACATCAGACTTCATGTGCCTATGCATCCCAACAAAATGAGGTGGTTGAACACAACATCGTCACCTTTTGGATGTCATCAGAATCCTCTTAATTCAGAGTAGTGCTCCTCATTCCTATCGGGGAGATGCGGTTTTAATTGCTTGCTACTTGGTGAGTCGTATGCCTTCGTATGTGTTGGGAGAGAAGTTCCTTCTTGATTACGTTTCCGAGAATGATCTTTTCTCCCTTACTCGTATGTTTGAGTTTGTTACCTTTGTTCATCATACCACTCCTGGCCATGACAAGCTCTCTCCTAGAGCCGTCAAGTGTATCTTTGTGGGGTATTCCAAAACTCAAAAGGAATACCGTTGTTTTGATCCTGTTCGACGAAAATATTATGTTAGTGCGGTTGTCATTTCTTTGAGTCTATTATGTTTTTCTCTCCTGCAAGTGATAGGTTGATTCCTTCGGATTCCAGAGAAGAGGTAGCATGCCTCTATCTGCGGTTTCTATCACGCCTACGACTACTACACCTCTTACACTATCTCATGTTCTATCGATTCCTTCATCACCACCACCTTCACCATCATCACCACCACCTCCTTCACTGCCTCCACCAACATCCTCCATATTTTCGCCACATGTTTACATACGCCGACCTTGTGCTCATGAGCCTCCTCCATCATCCAGTATGCCCCAGGTATGTTCTGAGTACTTGATTTCTACTGATGGCACTGGTGATTTACATTTACAACATGTGCAAGTGGTTATAAATGTTCCTGCTCGGTCAATGAGGAGGCTGCGGACCTTGACGTGCCTATTGCTTTACGGAAGCAGAGGCGTACATGTGCTACGTACCCTCTTGCTTCCCATGTTTCTCTTGTACGTCGTTCAGAGGAGTTTCAGAGGTTTGTTGTTGGACTATCTGTCGTGGACATACCATAGACATATCAAGAGGCATTACAGATTTGTCAGTGGCACCTTGCTATAGAGGAAGAGATGGTTTTGTTACAGTCTCGTGGCACGTGAAGTGTTGTTCCTGCTCAACCTGGTGTATCTGTTGTGGGGAGCAAGTGGGTGTTTACGATGAAACAACGTGTAAATGTTAGTGTGGATAGATACAAGGCCATGCTTGTTCCTTTGGGCTCCCCTATACATATGGGGCGAACTATCAGGATGCGTTTACTCCTGCAGCTCGACATTTTACATTGAGGATAAGGATCTGTTGTTGTGGTATGTGATTAGCCTTTCTTTTCAGCTAGATGTCAAGAATGCCTTCTTGTATTGTGACTTGTAGGAGGAAGTCTACATGTAGCACCCACGGAGTTTTGCTGCTGAGGGGAAGTCTCATATGATTTGTAGACTTCATTAGGCTATTTATGGCCTTAAGCAGAGTCCAAGGGTTTGGTTCCATAAACTCTCAGAGTTGATTGAGCAACAAAGATTTATCAGATTGTCTGCATATCACTCGCTGTTCGTTCAGAGATCCCAGAGAGGTATTGTTGCTTTTTTGGTTTATGTGGATGACATCATTGTTACATGGGATGATAAGCAGTGTATTCAGGCAGATAAGGATTTCCCTGGACAACAGCTTGTGACCAAGAATCTTGGCAATCTTCGTTATTTTCTTGGCCTCGAATTTGCAAGGAACTAGCGTAGCGTGATGATGACTTAGTTACTGATCTTCTAGCTGAGACAGGCATGACAGGATGTAGGCTTGCTACTACCCTTATGGATCTGAATGTTAAACTCTATGATGATCCGAATGTTAAACTCTATGATGATGATATTGTGGAGCTTGATAAGAGGCGATATAGAGAGCTTGTGGGGAAGCTTTCATATGTTACCATTACCGAACCTGATATATCTTTCGTAATGAGCAGAGTTAGTTTATGGAGTAGCCCAGGCAGGTTACCTACATATGGATGTTGTTCACATGATTTTGAGATATTTAAAGACTTCTCCGGGTGCATTACTCTTGTTTAGAAGAGATACATCCCTTGCAGTTATAACATGTGCTGATGCGGATTATGCAAAATGCTCCAAAGATGTGAAGTCTACCTCAGACTTCGCCATCTTTGTAGGGAGTTCACTTGTTTCATGGAAAAGTAAGAAATAAACGGTTGTTGCTAGATTTAGTGCTGAATCGGAATATAGAGCCATGGCACAAGGTAACACAGAGATGATGTGGGTCAAATTCGTCGTGATTGACCTGACTATGAGGTGCCATTTCCCATGCACCTCTAATGCGACATCCAGGCCGTCCTTTTCATAAGCAATAATCCAACCTTCTACGAAAGAACCAAGCACATCGAGGTAGACTATCAAGATATGATTCAGAAGCGATTTATCTCCACTTCTCATGTTACTTCAGGAGATCAGACTACAGATATATTCACCAAGGCACTTGCTAGAGGTACATTCCATCGTTGTTGTTCCGAGCTGGGCATGATAGACATATATGCTCCAGCTTGAAGGGGAGTGTTGAGATAGATGTTTTTATTTGTCCTTTTATTTATATTTCTCATTCCTCTATGTAATTTTCCGTTAGGGCTTTTCTTCTATATAAGAGAGCCCTAGGGTCACAATGGAATCCATCAATTTTTTCCCTTTCCACAAAGTCGATAGCCACGATATGGTGAGATAATGAAGATCTTTGTTGCAAACTGATTCGGGGTATCTCCGATATTGGTGCTTGATCGGTCTTAATGTATTGCTCTCTTTTTACATCTGTTATTTGGAAGGGGATATGCTCCTTGATGCCACAATTTCATGCCCTCTTTCTCCCAATCCTAGTAGATGGATGTTCCTTCGCCTTTTGGACATATAACTTGACTAGTGGAGGATTTATGGCCATGAGATTTTTGCGCCCTTTTGCCCTATCCTTGGACAGGGATGCCCGAGTTGCATTACTTGCATACTGCTGGGTGGATGGGAGTTGGCTGCCAACTTTCCATTCAGTTTTTTCCGATCAACACATGGAGGACTACTTGAGTTGTCGTATACCATCAACCCTTTTGATGGACCTAGGGATGGAAGAGATCACCGGGTTTGGATTATGGTGATTTTTCAATAAGACGTGCATATATTGCCATTGACAGTGTCATAAGGTCGATGCTTGATACTCTTGTATGAGATTGCGGATTTATTTGCGAGATAAAAGTGCCATCTCGCATTGGTGTCTTCTTGTGGTTGATGCGAAAATGTAGTATCATGACGAGAGATCGTTGATCCAAACTCTTTGTAGGGGCAGCGACAGATGCCTTCTTTGTGAGGAGGTGGTGGAGTAATAGATTATCTCTTCCTTACCTGTGAGAAGAATAAAGCTACCTGGCAAGTGTTGGCGGGGGGAAGGGGGTGGGTTTGGTGGAACCCTTGGACGGTATCCTAGCAGTTGTGTGTCGATCTCTAACGGAATGTCTGCAAGCAGCCATGGCAGATATTGGCCAGCGGATTAGGCCTGGGTTGAGGGGGGGTGTCGTCCTCCAGGAGACCACTGTCTGTGCTCAGGGGCTTTTCGTTGGGGAGGTAACGACGTTGTTGCGAGGCTCGTGGGTGGGCATGGTGATGTGGAGGCGTCCATCTTTTCGTGATGGTACCTCGTACGGTGGTTCTACAAGACTCTGGTGCTGAATGGCATACCTCTCCGTGCACATGATGTGCGATCGGTGGAGGTCCTGCTTGGTGGCTTTGGGATGGTGGTGACCATTCTGTGTACGGAGCTTTCCAGGGGGAGGATGCCTATGTGAAGGTAGAGTTCGCTGCGAGGAGGGTCTCTCTGTCCTTAGAGTTGTCGTTGAAACTTGGTCGATCGTTATTCCGCGTGGTGCTGGAGGAGTGTCTGCTCAATGGGGCTGGTGTGGCTACGATCGGGACGGGGGAGCCGCGTAGCCCTGCGGGAGGTTGTTGGCACGCCTTGCTGGGGGTTATTCCTGGGGGGTCCTATCATGGGCTCACGTCCTGGTTCTTGTTTTCTGGATCCACGCGCGGTGGAGCTCTTGTCTTCGAGGACGAGCGATGGCTCTCGGTCCATGCCTCGGGCTGCGACCTTAGCGTCCGGATCGGGCCTTGGTGTTTCTGTTACTCTGGAGCAATCACTGCACCCGGGCTCCAGACGCTTGGTGTTTCTAGCTATCGTTAGTGGATGCTCTGATCATTGCCTTTCGACTCCGGTGGTCGGGGGCGGAGTTTCTCTCGGGATGGCGGTGGTTGGTGGTTTGCTGGTGGATGTCGTTCTTGGCTCCTCATTTGTGCCTTGTAGCTCGAGGGAGGTGGAATCCTTTCTGCGATCTCTGCCTCGGGCCTCTCGGAGGTCTAGGGAGACCCTTTCGCGACACCTCTCACCCCTGTGGTACTTTGGGAAGAGATACTTGTGGCTTTCCTCCAAGGACAACCAGAGGAGGTGGCAGTTGGCGGTGTGCGAGGCACTACAGCGGGTGGATTGCTCACACAATTCAGGAGCAGGAGCAGAGGGCTCCCTAGGGCTCACGGGTGGGCTGGTGGGGGAAACGACATGTGTGACGGACGTGGAGACTTCGGTCGGTAGTAGCGGGGGGCAGTTGGGCTTGGAGGCGGACCAAGCCCTGCTGAGTTTCCTGGGTGTGGTGCCGTCGTCGAGAGATACCAGTGTTGGTTTATGGAGATCCTATCATGGAATGTCAGGGGTGTGGGGAGGCCTGAGAAGAGAATGACGATTCAAGACCTGTGTGTAGAGGAGTTGGTGGATGTGTTGCTACTGCAAGAAACAAAGATTTCACAAGGCTTTGAGGAGGTATGGGGGTCGATCGGTGGGTCTCGGCTTAATGAGAGCAGGTACCTGGTTTTGTCAGGGGCCTCGGGCGACATGACAGTGGGATGGAACGGGACAACCTCGATCTTCTGGAGGAGGCAAGTAGGGGGAGACATTGTATCTCGATATTGTTGCAGCGAAGGGCGGACGGGGTGAGGCTGGTGGTGACCAATGTATTCAGTCTACCTAATGGTGTTGGCATATATGAGCTGACTGAGGACTTGACATTACTTCAGGAGAGATACCCAGATGTGGCCTGGGTCATCTGGGGACTTTAACGTGATGCTGCACTCAAAGGAAGAGCTGATGTGGTTCATCAGTGACATGGGCTTGCATATTCTTAACGCCAGTGGTTGTCGTTACACTTGGAGAAACACCATATTGAGGTTGCACATTGATCGGTTCTTGGCCTCCCAAGAGGCAACATGGCTCTTCCCTCTGGCGGACGTATGGGCGCTGTGTCGAGCCCATTCTGACCACTCTCCGCTTCTATGGTCCTCTGACCTGTACGTGTGATCGAGGTCCCTCTTCAGATTTGAGAGATCCTGGCTGCTGGAGGAGGGGTTCCGCGAGATGGTGGCGGCGTTTTGGCGCATCACATGCTTGAGGGCTCGACTACGATGGTCCTGGATCAGAAGCTCATCATGTTCCGGAAGTGCTTGATTGAGTTCAACATGAGGATTTGGTTGCAGCGGCAGAGCTCGAGGGGGACGATGCAGGAAGTCATTTCGTGCCTGGACTCGGTGGAGGATGAAAGGGAGCTTTCGACCCATGAAGTTGAGGAGAGGGGCCGCCTAGCTGAATCAGGTTCATATGGAGGATAAAAAGGAGGTTGAATGGCGGCATAGATCGTGACAGATGTGGTTGAGAGAGGTCGATAACAATACATATTTTTTCTATTCCATGGCTAGTGGCAGAAGGCGCTAAATTTTTATTCAGAACATTGAGGTGGGGGGTTGCAGGCGAGAGGCGACGCAGGGATCGGACGAAAACTCAGATCGTATTTCCTTGTCTTCTTCAGCGCATGGGGCAAGCTGGGGGTGGTGCGGGCGGGGGGGTGGGGGGGGTATCTCCCCACAAGTGGCGGAGGAGCTGGTGGCGACCTTCTCGGAGGAGGCTAGGCAGGATCTGTGGCAGTTGAACATGGATGTTGCTCCGATTCTAGATGGTTTCTCGGTGTGCTTCTTCAAGGAGTTCTGAAATTTTGTGAAGGGGGATGTGATGGCGGTCTTGCGGGAGTTCGAGGAGGGCGACCATGGTTTCGAGCGGCTTAACAGGGTGCTACTTTTTCTACTCCAGAGCGGGAGAGGGTCGTGCGTGTAAAAGACTACATGCCTATTGCTTTATCTAATGCGATCTACCTCCTTATTGGCGAACCGATTACGAGGTGTCCTGGGGTACATTATTCTCTCTTGAGCAGCTGACTTTTGTTCTCGGAAAGCATATGGCGGACTCTTGGGTCCTGGCGTCGGAGATGGTGCTCGATTGGAGGAGGGAAAAGAAGGGGGTTCTTTGGAAGGTGGATTTCTCCAAGGCTTATGACTGCGTTAATTAGCATTTCCTCTGGTGATCACTGCAGAAGAGAGGGTTTCCTGAGCGATGGATAGGATGGGGAAGAGATGCATCACGATAGATTCATACACGATTCTTGTGAATGGCAGGCTGGAGGGGGTTTCTTCCAACCCCATCCGGGGGGTGCGTTAAGGTTGCCCCCTTCCTTTTTGTGATTATGGTAGATGCACTGGCAGTGATGATGAGACTGGCCACGACTAATGGTTTCTGTGCAGGGTACATGAGAGATGGTGCTTCCATTCCAATTGTGCAATATGCTGATGACACAGTCTTTCTCATTGATTGGGGATCCGGAGAACGCGAGACGTGTTTCCTACATTATGGATATCTTTGGTGAGGCTTCAAACCTTAGAATAAACAGAGGCAAGTCTGCAGTTATTCCTTTTGGTTTGGAGCGGGTGGAGGTTCAGGAGCTTTGTAGTATTCTCCGTTGCCCGGGGGGCTCCCTTCCCTCTACTTATTTGGGGCTCCCTTTGGTTGTTGGACGGTTGCTCGTGGTGGATTGGAAGGTGGTGCTTGATAGACTGGAGAGCAAAATGGCGAGGTGGAAGGTGAGGCCACTCAGGTGAGCAAACTGGTCACTCAGGGGAGCAAACATGTGGGGTGCGGTGAAGGCTGGAGGGAATGATTGTTGGAGAAAAATAAGAGCATTGTTATTTCTGAGAACCCTAGGCTCTCTTATATAGTAGAGAGGCCTATGGGTAAATTACATAAAGTAGAAAACAGAAAAAGAGAATAAGAGACACATATGAAAATAAAAATAAAAATATCTTCACACTCCCCCTCAAGCTGGAGCATAGATATCGATCATGCTCAGCTTGGATGAACACTTCTGAAATGATCCTCTGGGCAGTGGCTTGGTGAAGATGTCCGCGGTTTGCTCTCCAGAGCTGACATGGGAAGTAGAGATCAGGCCCTTCTGAATCATGTCTCCGGTGTAGTGGCAATCTACCTCAATATGTTTTGTTCTCTCATGGAACGCAGGATTGTTTGCAATGAATAGGGCAGCCTGGTTATCACAGTGTAACTCCATGGGTAGAGGAACCTCTACATGTAGATCACATAGCACTGCTCGGACCCACATCATTTCAGTACTTGCTTGAGCCATAGCCCTGTATTCGGACTCGGCACTTGATCTTGCTACAACAGTTTGTTTCTTGCTTTTCCAAGAAACGAGAGAAGTGCCAACAATATTGTAAATCCCGAAGTCGATTTCCTATCCTTAGGATAACCTGCATAATCCGCGTCAGCATATGCGGATACAGAGAGTGTGTCTCCTTTCTTGAATAGTAATCCTGAGCCTGGAGATGATTTTAGATATCTCAATATCATATATATTGCGTCCATATGTACCTGTCGAGGTTGCTCCATGAATTGACTCACTCGACTCATTGCAAATGCAATATCCGGCCTCGTAATTGTAACATAAATGAGTTTTCCAACCATCTTTCTGTATCTTCTCTTATCGACTTCATCTGTATCATCATCATATAGCTTCATGCTAGGATCCATAGGAGTCGTGGAAGGTCGACATCCAATCATGCCTGTCTCTGCAAGCATATCTGTAACATACTTTCTTTGGGTCATCACAAGACCCTGTGCGTTTCTTTGGGTCATCATGGCCACGAAAGGTAGAGGAGCCACCTCTACCCCTGGAGGTTGCCATCGCTGAAGGTGTCTGGATGGTAGTCGAGCTTGGGATAGTAATTCGACTCAGTCGGCGAAAAGCTTCCTCCATAGGAGGAATAGTAGCGTCAGCAAGAATCTGAGACCGGGCAACATCGTACTCTGGATCAAGGGCAACCAGGAAAACACATACCATGGTAGCATTCCTGTACGTCTTCTGCTGCTCAGGAGTGGCCGTCAACGGCATGAAGCTATGGAGCTTCTCAAACATCCCTCGTAGGGATGTGTACAGTGAGTGAAGGGGGCGCCCATTCTGCTTGGCTATAAAAATATCATGTTGCAGCTGAAGTATCTTGGTCTCATTCCGCGCCTGCGAATATCGCCGCTAGAATATCCCACATAGCCTTAGTCGTGGGCTGATGTAGTACATCGTTGGTGATTTCTATCGTCAACGTCCCAGATAGCCAGACTTTGGCGTACGCATCATCCGCCTCCCACGAGGCATTCACCCCAGTCTTCTCCATCGGCTCCTCTTAGGTAAGAATATGCTTCTTACTATTCGACTTCATCAGGCTCATGAACTGCATAGCCCAGAGCTCATAATTTGTCCCGTCCATTTTCACAATAGGCGCTGGACCTCTGAATGCGCCAGTGGTGGGTACATCAACCTTGTTCTCAGACATATTGCCGAAAGAAGACTGCTATGGGTGCAAGAAATCAAAGTTTGTGTGTCTACACAGACATATATGGGTTTGGGTGCACGTGTAGAATCATGCACACCAACCCATCAACCAACTGACGAAGCTGAGGCGACGCGCGAGACAGCACGCGAGGCGCGCGGTGCGCGCGAGGCGTGCGCGCAGGCCTTGCTGGGGAGAAGCGCAAGGCTGCGGCGCCGGAGAGGAGGCGGCGGCGTGCGCGCGAGGCGAGGAGGCGGCGACACGCAAGGAGAGGGCTGGAGGTACGGTTAGGGTTTTTCGGGAATCGAGAACTCCGGTCCAGGACCGCCGCTCTGATACCATGTTGGAGAAAAATAAGAGCATTGTTATTTCTGAGAACCCTAGGCTCTCATATATAGTAGAGAGGCCTATGGGTAAATTACATAAAGTAGAAAACATAAAAAGAGAATAAGAAAGAGACACATATGAAATATGAAAATACAAATATCTTCGCAATGATGAAGCACTATTCTGGTCGGACAGGCGATGTGAGAGTGGGGGAGTGCACCTGGTAGGCTGGGACACCGTTACGAGAGCAGAGAGAGAGGTCTTGGCATTTGCAGTTTGGAGTGCATGAACAAAGTGTTCAGACTTCAAAAAAAATGAACAAAGTGTTCATGGCTAAGTAGGCCCTCAGGCTGTGGGGGAGTCTGATGACTTCGTTTGCATGATGGTGTGGAGCATATACGGGGTTCGTTGAGAGTGGAGGCGATGCGCCTGCCATCTTCGCTCTGGAGGGGGATCTTTGGAATCTTACTGGAGCTGGAGCCCTCTGTGAGGCCGGTGGTGGGTAACTGCCACGACTTTGGTTTCTGGGGGGACGATTAGATAGAGTTGGGTCCACTCTAAGAGAGATACCCGTGTTTTTTCGCCCTCACGGAGGACAAGATGTTTTGTTACATCAGGTTTGGTTGGCAGGCTCTTGGTGCCCAATTTTCGCCTCTGGTTTGTCTGGGCAGAGATGTAATGAGGTGGTGGAGCTCTTGAGGGAGTTGGCGGAGGTTGGAGGCATCGGTAAGGGCAGTGATCACTTTGTTTGGAGGGAGGGGAAGTTCTCGGTGAGGAAGGTATATCGATCCTTTGCCATGGCACATGGGGCGGCTCAAGAGGAATTCACATGGGACCGCATAATCAGTTGGGCTAGCAGGGCGCCTATGCGGATCAACGTTTTCTTGTTGCTGGAGAGACGCATGCGTCTGCCCTCTAAGGTGCGCTGGGCCAGACTATTGCACACCGGGGATACTTTATGCGATACATGCAGGCAAGATTTTGATCACTTATTTTTTGGTTGCTCGACATCGGCTGTGGTGTGGAAGGGGGTGGCTATACCCTGGCTTCGGTCTGTGGACGACGCGTCGTACTGGAGTTCTGTTAGAACGGCTTGTTTTAGCTCCCAAGAGGACACTGTCGGGCCTTTCGCTCTGCTTTGGTCTATTTGGTTTGCTAGGAACGAGATAACATTTCGGGATCGACCCTTTCATTATGAGAATGTGCTGGGAATCTACAAGGCACTTGTGGCCCTGTGGTGTAACGCATAATTGTATAAAATCTTGTATTGCTACTCTTGATCTAGTTTGATAAATTCGTGGTGGGTTCCAATCTTGCGACTGCACCCTCTTTTTCCCTCAAAAAGCGTTGGGGATTGACTGGGTGGCCACGGAAGATTGGCTTTCTGTGAGTCGCTCTTCAATGCAAAAGTCCATAATAACATAGAGTTGCTGCAACCGATTGCAGCAATTTGTGTTCTTTGACTTTCTCGCAACAGTGTTATCCTCTTCTCAGATTGTTTTTACTTTGAGAATATAATCCTCCATACCAAGACTTCTCAAGTCTTGGCACCCGAAAGGCAGCACTGTTGTTTTTCCAGTAATCTAATATACATGGGGCGGATATCATCGCATGTTTCTCCCTTTTTGCATAAAAAATCAGTAGTTTCTTAAACTATTTAGATATTAAAGTTTAAGCTATATATCAACTCTATCTAGATCGCAGACTGAATTGCACTTCATAGAGAATGTGATTCGACTCACCTACTGCATAGACATATGTGATATCATATGCAATTCATGCGATCACATTCCTGAACGCTGAGGATACCAAGCACATTGATGTCGATAGTTATTTTATTAGAGAAGCAGTGCAATGAGAGAAGATTGCTACACCTCGCATCTTTTCATACCTCTTAACTTCCAAACATCTACACAACAGCACTTCCCAGAAAATGGCACTATTTTCTTCTTTCCAAGTTGAGCAGAGCTAATGCACTGGCGGCAACTTGAGTGGGAGTTTAGGAGAGAAAACACGTTTTCTATTTTCTTATTTCTTCTGTTATTTCTTTCTTTAGGTAAATTTTCCATTAACCATAGATCCCTCACCTCTATATAAGAGTCTTGGTTCTCAAACACTCGCTCATTACTCCTAACACAAGTAAACTTTTGGAGTGGGATTGAGAACTGTTAGAGAATATTCTTTGTGTCTATTTATTATGAGAATATTTTATAGAGAATATCCTATAGAATATTCTCCCTTGAGCACCTATATAAGGATCGCCACACCTCCTGCACTCATTGAGAAATTCTAATAGAAACACGCCTCTTTGAGGGCTTCTCCCGTGGTTTCATCCCGCTCCTCACGGAGTAGGGTTCCACGTAAATCCCGCATTCTTATGTTCTTTATCTTTATTCCATGTTTTCGCTTCCGCTTCATATTTCTCAACATGGTATCAGAGCAGGTTGATTCTCGAGGAGTTTCGTGTTCTTTATTATTGTTCGAGATTCGTTTTTTTGATGTTCTTGAATATTTTGATGAGATTTTGCTCAAGATCAAGTTCAAGTTGAAGGTTTTTTTACCCTAGTTTTATGACTGCAAGAGGCACACTTGCTGCATCTCGATTCTCCAAGATTCATACGGGCATCCACCTTCAGTCAACATCTAGGCGCACAACCATCTCCAAGAGGCAGGTTTTGTTTCTCCATATCGATGTTCAGGCGCCGCCTTCGCCCGTGAACCCCTACGCCTTCCCAACTCGACTCAGGTGGCGCGCAAACCCCGTCTTCACGCACATCAAGAAGGGCTGCGAGGCCCTTATCTACAGGCAGCGAGGTCTCTCCCAGGCCGAGCCAAACTCCAAGTGGCGCCGATCCTATTCCAGGCCACGCGCGCACCATACTCCTGCGTTCCTCCTGCTCCTGTCGTACATCGGACTCCGCCAAGGGGCGGCGCTCCTGCTCCAGTCGCATAGTCCCCTGGCCTCCTGGGCTCCGATGCCACCTCAGATGTCATTTCCCCTCCTTCAGTTGACGGCAAAGCAGCAAGACACTTCATCTTTCCCAACACGCCACTTGCACAAAGTTCAACGCATAGCTTCGCGTGCGCGCACTCCCAGAGCACATCCCACTCCCAAGGCGTCCCGCAGCTCTTCCCCTTCTCACGGTCGTGATAACGGCGGCGACACTTCCACTCCAGGCGGTTGGCACAGCAGGCGGCGCGGGCACATAAACGATGGGTTCCCAACTGGGAACCCTAACGCTTGAAGAGAGGGGGGTCCCCGATGGCCCTCTCATTTTTTATAAAAAAAATATTATATTTGCTGTGTTCGGCCCAAGTGGGCATCCGTTAAAAAAAAAGAGGGATATATGTTTTGGGCCTAAGATGGCCCGCGTGGTTTTCTTAAAAAAATGAAGATGAAAAAAGAGGAGCTGGCATCAGTAAAAAAATGTTTTAAAAAAAACTGTAAAAAAAAAGGGTGCGTACAAAAAAACCGTATGCAAAAGTTGAAAAAAAAGGATGTACAAAGCCGAGAAAAAAAGAGGTTGAACGACTAAGCAAAAAAAAAGAAAAGAAAAATTGTGCAAAAAAAAGGAATGAAGCAAAAAAATGCATGTTTTGTTTCTCCCAACTTGATGTTACAAGCTCTTTATTCTATCAAGTATGGGAGAAAGGGGAGTCAGAGATGTATTCTTCACAACTTCTATTGTCCATCCACGACTGACAGACCACCACTCTAGCTTTTTACAGATCATCTGTCTTCACCGAGCATCAACTTCTTCGACAGGGCGCATACTTCTTCTTTTGCAACCCGACTACTATTCTGCACTGGACTTCTTCTGCAGCGATTCTTCTCCAGGCACGACAGAGATACGTTCCGGTGACCTGCAGGCACGACAGAGATACGTTCCGGTGACCTGATATCGCAACGGTTCTACAGGCATGACAGAGATACGTTCCGATGTCCTGAAAGCTGCATGCCCGTCCTCGAGCGAGGTCTTCTACCAGCAGCAGACATATTCTTCTTATGATGTATTGGGTGAAGATGTGATGTATACATTTTCTTGTTGTTGCAAGCTGAAGCTTTCTCAGCTCCAGCTTGAGGGGGAGTGTTAGAGAATATTCTTTGTGTCTATTTATTATGAGAATATTCTATAGAGAATATCCTATAGAATATTCTCCCTTGAGCACCTATATAAGGATCGCCACACCTCCTGTACTCATTGAGAAATTCTAATAGAAACACGCCTCTTTGAGGGCTTCTCCCGTGGTTTCATCCCGCTCCTCACGGAGTAGGGCTCCACGTAAATCCCGCATTCTTATGTTCTTTATCTTTATTCCATGTTTTCGCTTCCGCTTCATATTTCTCAACAAGAACAAACATATCAAATTTACAAGTTTTTGGTAATCTACTGTCGACAACTGGGTTTATTTTTTTTATTTATTTTCATTAGGGATTGTTCAGAGTATTATTGGCAGCGCCGCCAACATAATCCAAAGGATGACAATTCATTCAGTTCATATTAATACGTTCTCAAATTTCTACTTTGGTTTGTTATCTAAGATTCCTTGATTGTAATATGATGCCTTCCTTTTTAGTGTTTGCTGTATTGATAACACAGTATAGCATGGTGCGTGAAGATTCTGCTGTGTGTAGGGTTTCAAGTTAGGTTAGTTCTTTTTTTGATCTACTAATGCACACAGCTGCACTTGTGTTTTTACAAGAGGCTGTGGTTGATGAATTGGATCTGTGGCTTCTTTGTTATATATTTGCTATTACCAACATTCTGTTACAACTTACAACAATGCTTCATTTGTATTTTGACCGATAGTTAAAGTAGAACTTTAAGATTTTGTAAGTAGAATACTACATTTCTAAATATCAATTTAGGAAACAAAAGCGGCGGAGATTTGAAGATTTCAGAGGGATGGATTGAAGGCAACAAAATAAATGAAGGTAATGGAGGGCATAGAGAAAAAGACAAGTTGTATATAATGAGTGCTTATGAGTTCCTCCTGGGCTGAAGTATGGTTGCTTAACCATTTCAGGGACTACTTTGTAGAAGTTAGTAAGGTTCTCCTGGGGTGAGGCATTGTTAAACCGTCTCAGGTGCTTACTTCATATAATGTAGTCAGGGTCTCTTTTAGGGAAATTTGCACCTCATTTGAAAGAACAAGAACAACCATCTTAAGGCAGTAGTGCCTACTTTATCGACGGTTCTGGTTTTTAAATTGTTGGAGATCTATTTCTATACCCAATTGCTTCTAGTGCATCTGGGAATTGTTTTTTTTTCTTCAGGAGGATGTATTTTCTCCCATCGCCTTGGTGTTCAATCATTTTATCCGTATCTTGTAATGTGTGATTTTTTATCATCGGAGTTGCTCAACCCTACTTAATTGTGGGAAAAGGCGTTATTATTGTTGTGGAGTTGCTCAACCATAACATCTGACTCCGTAGACTTTACTTTTGGCAGGTTTGGCACTGCCCCCATCTCTCATGGAAAATCTGAGGAGGAGAAGAGAAAAGCTAGAGCAGAGAGGTTCCATGTCTGACATTTTTGTGTTTTTGCTGTTTGCATATTAATACGAAACTACACTCATTGTTATCTCTATATCATGTTTATACCCTTTCGTACTACCAATTGATTTTCTGGGTTGTTTGAGCCCACATGTATAAAGTGCTACAGGTTTGGAACAGCAGGAAAGTCCACATCCGATGAGGAAGCTAAGAAAAAAGCTCGGCTTGACAGGTTTGGAACTGCTTCAAAGGTGAGTAGTGTGGAAGAAGAGAAAATGAAGGCAAGGGCTTTAAGGTTAGCCATCAGCCTTTTGTCCCATACACTACTATTTCTTTCTGTAATTCGCGGCCTTATAATTGCTATCCTGTACTCAGGTTTTCTGAGAGTAATCATGTCGTTCCATCACATACCAACGGGAAGTCAAACCCTGGTGAGGTGAGGACATGCCCATTAAAATTACAGATTAAGTTTAATTACAGTTTTACAACTTTTCTATCTTCATTCTTTTGATTCGCCCAGGAGGACCCTGTCGTGGATAAGAGTAGCAAAAAGACTTGAAGGCTGTGGCGTTACTACATAATGGCGACAGGCTTATGGAAAGGTGTGCTGGAGTCGATCATCAGAAGAGCATGTTCTTTCAAATAGTTATATTCTCTTAGTTTATCTCCCCACTATTTCACCATTTCTTCCTTTTGATCATGCTACAGAGCTTGCAGGTTCCCAAGGCATTTTGCTTTCCCTTGAAGATCCTAACTTCATCACCTGGGTTTTGCATATTCAATGGGATGTAGATCGCGCATAAAGCTCAGAAGGTGAGGAGACCTTAGGGCTGTCAACCTTTTGCTCGGGAGGGTAATCTTTATGTACCTGGTGATTTTTCATAACTTGTAGAGACAGATAGTATTTTGGAGATTCCTGTTTAATGGATGTAAAAATAACATTGATTCTGGAAAATGGTCCGGCATATGCACATTGTGGTATATATTAGCCAAATATTCGATGGTGCACTGTTTGGCCATACGGTATTAAGTGCTTAGTTGCACCATGTATCAATATTATTGTGCTGCATTAGCTTCTTTATCAGCTATGGTGTGCTAATACATGACTTTTTTTAACTCCTGAATTCTAAACTCAGATACTTAGGTATTATCACGATGGTTTCAGTTATGTTCTTCCCGAACTTTGTATCCTTACAATTGCTGGATGATGGAGGTTCCTTGTCTTCATATGTTTTTCGCTTTGATTAGTTATGTGTATGAAGAATGCCCTTTACCCTTCCTGCCAGTTACTGATTATTATTGCAGCTGACAAGTACATCATGCCTTCAGACTCTTCAGTTGACTCTACACTTCTGAGCATTTCCTGTTCACTTCTTCAGGGTTCCTGAAAACTTTGAGCATCATCGTCGAAATTGCATGGGATTGGCACAAACAGCGACTTCATATACTATATAGATGTATTGTTTCCTTTTGACACCAGCAAATGCTATGAAATGCAATTATGTTGAATAAGAAGTTGTGCTTCATAGAGATGCATTTGAACGTTGATTTTGAATAGGGATGCCCATTTCAAGAAAGACTACTTCCATGTCTAAATGCTATGTTCATCTGGTTCATCTTGGTTGCAATAATATGTGCATAGCATGGTATATCTGAGAGGAGGTTGTGGGTCATCTTCATAAGGTTTCGGTTCGATCTTACTTGGATTTGAAATGCACCATGTGTTGTCGTTTATTTTGCTAATGGGAAACCAAAAAGAATGTTCAAGGAACATAATGTAAACAGATCATAATGTTTCTCTGAAGATCAGGAGTTCAGATGCTTAGGAATTGAAAAAAACACAGGAATCCTTGGGATTCGCTTGAATCGACACGAGCGACAGAAGATAACCAGAATTCTAGCAGGTAATAGACTTGAGAAGTTGAAGGAACTAGTGTGTTGTTCTGCTGCGCACTGTTCTTTGTTTTGCTTGACATTGTTAATGGGAGTATTAATTTATGCTTTCTAAAATTAGGGTTACATTCTTATTGGCCTATTTCAGCGCCTTCCGAGATGCTGCTTTTAAAAAAACTGCCTTGTAACCGAAAGTTGATTTTGTACCCGATATCCATCCCGCCGTCCTTTGACCCACATACACTATCAGAGTCCTACTTATTGGATTATCTGTTGTATGCATATGATTTATTTTTTACATTCTACGCTTCGAAAGAGCTTTAGGAGAATAGAATCATGTCTCTGCGAACTCCGTGGTAAGCAAAGCCATTGTACTGAAGTCCTTGCATCAGTAGAGTATGAGTTTCTAAGGCCACAACTGTCAAAAATAACAAAAGAGCGAGATGAGATTAGACAAACGATCAAGGTGATGAACCCTCTAAACGGGACCAGATGCTCCAACATGCTTTCAGATCTGCAAAACTGTGCCCATGCACATGCTCTGTGTTCCAGCATTTATGCAGAGGAAAACAAAGAGTTGGCATAGTTTAGGTCGTTGCGGTATTTATGCATACATACTCCAGTTTTAAATGTTTCCAGTTGACGAGCGGAAAATTATTCAACGAGTGAATTCAGTTTTTTAGCATGAAATCACCGACTTGGTTAATTATCATCCTTGTATTGTATCCGCGACACAACCAACCATTCGACATCTTGAATCCTAAAATAAAAATGTAGTTACCACAAGCAGAAACCAGAACTTGAAAAATGACCAGAAGAAAAGAAGAAGCAGAAGCTTATGTTTGAAATTATCTGCAAATAAATGAATACAGAGATGGCAAAATCAAGTGCCACTCGGCAACAATTATGTCCATTACAATCCAAAAACGGTATCTACCAGTCTCCTAATCGATTATCTTCAGAGGATTCTGCTTCTGCTTTATCATGGCTGCTCGTACTCCTGCACAGTTTGTCTCCAAATCGGTTTCTGGGAAGCAAGAGAACCAACATAGTAGTAAATCTGCACACTATTGCCTCCCAAGTTGTCGGAGTTCGATTTTGCCATTAATATCTGGCTTCTTATATCCGCCATCAGCTTTGATGTCTTCTGAAACCATGTCACGCGCACCGCCGTAAGAACATTCCTTCTGATGCCTTTCTTCATCGCATGTATTCCTGCGGCACGGAGTTATTTTTTTGGGTTACTACCCGTATTATGTAAACAAAGTCAAGTATGCATATGATCGAGGTTAAAAGAGGAAACAAGGAGTCATGAATGCAAAATCAGGTTCTCATGTCCAAGATGTCTTGTGTACATATATAATTTTGGCATCTTTTTTCATCTTTAAGTACATGAACAGTTGTTTTTAATTGGCAGACATAAACATAATACCTACTAATATTTCATCTTGAAGAGAAATCCTTAATATTTCTCAGTTTGATTTAACCAGTGGAGTATGAACTGTGTTCGGCTTAAACGGAGGAAAAGAAATCGATGATGCCGACATCCCTTTGTGCGGGAAAAAGATTGGTTCTGGTCTAGTTCAGAGTCATGCTGCTCCAGATAAAGCATATGCTCAAACTTCAGCCTCAAAAAAACTATCTTAAGACATCACAAAATAACCTTTTTTTCTGCAAGTAATTTCTGCCAAGAGATCTAGAGAACACAAAAGTTAAATGGTGATTGGCACAGTTAGAAGAATTTTATTAACTCAACCTATCTGACGGCGATCGAAGCAAGAACACAGATCAATGCTCTTTAGTTATAAGAATGTGAGAAATCATAAGCAGGTGCGACTACTTGCAATATTATTCTTCTTTTCTTGCATCCACAATTAAGACGATAGATCTTCAAAGACAGTCATGAACAACTGTAAAATTTGCCAAAGTTACTTCTTTTTCTGGTTGTAACTTGTAATACAATTTATATGCACATAGCTTTACTTTCAAATTTCAAATTCTTGTGATGCGATTTAAGAAGAGTGTGCCTGCAAACCTTATAGAATCTGCACTGATTCCATTATGACAGGAATCCATCCTGGCCTCATTGCATTCTTCTGAGCAATGTTTGGTGCACATGTTGACAGATTGAGCAGACCCCACTGAACTCCAGCTCCCCTCTTCAGAGACCGTCTTGCAAGACGAATCGGGCGACGAATTGAACGAACGTGCATCGATGACGCCTCCAGTCTCATTTCCCTTCTCTTCGGCACAACTCTCCCTGGTCTTCTTCCCATCTGAACAAGTGGATGATGAGCTCCCCATGTTCCCACCCAGCAACTCGGAAGAGCTAGAGGATCCCAAATCATCTATCAGACTGAGCGATCTCAACTTCTTCAAGGCAAATCTCAATCTCTTCACAGCTCTATCTCTGGATTTCGTCTCCTCAGCAAGCAGTCTCTCCAGTTTCGTCAGCTGACAAAAAAAATCAACAAATGAAAGATTACCCACATCACTAAAATGCTAAAAGAAGAAGAAAAATCCGAACTTTCCCCATCCACAGATGAAATGAGAGACAACCAACAAAGGGAACAGCATCAGAAAGTCCTCTTTCCTGAGATATGATTAGATATGGGAATGTGGGCAGCCAATACAAGAAACGGGACAAACCCTTTCCATCAGGAGATCCGCATCCTGCTTGGCAGCCTTGGAGGCCTCCCTCTCTGCCAGAAGCCTCCCCCTCAAGCACTCCACTGTCTTCATCCCATCATTCTCCTCCCCACCCACCACCATCTTCTCCCTGGAAAGCAAAAACCCACAAGTCCAGAGGTACCCAAGTTGGCAAAAAAATGAGCAGATATGTTGACCTGTTTAAGCACAGAGAAGAAAGGGCATGTAGAGGAGCAAACATGTGACCTCCATTTGGGGCTGCAGCTGCCAACCACCTTGCACTCCCCTCTCTCCATTGCCACACCACCAAGGAAGCTAACAGATCATGCAAGAGGCATGGCCATATGGTATCTCGGGAAGCTCAAATGGCAGAGGTGGTGGTGGAGATTGGTTGGTGTTGAGGTGCCCCCCTCATGAAGGAGAGCAGGGGGGGGGGGAGCTTGTGAGGCGTGGAGGGTTGATATATATCATCATGTGCGTGCTTCCTTCTTTTGAACCATGGTTACACAAATATTTTGATATTTTAGACAAATTTCTCCATTCTCCATCTGGATATTGAGAATGATAACTCTTCCATCTTTTGAAAGCACAAGTGATTGAACGGTTGCGAGTAACGGAAGCAAACACGAACAAGCAAATTACGTACATGCGGATTATGCGGATTTACGAGGTTCGTCCATAACTGGGTTAGGTCCTTAGATGACGGCTATTGTTTTCATTATTTGTGGAAAAAGAGAAAGTACATAGGATACAAAGAACCATAATCCTACAAGTTTATACAGTTCTCTCAATACAAATGAATACTACAGACATATGGATCCAAATACCCAAATAAACATCCGTTTCAACTGTTGGTAGAGTATGATGAGACAGGAGGGTGTAGAAGACGATTCTTCAACTGGGTTCAGTAAACTATTGGGATTCAAGGCATATAAAATATTTATAGGGATGTCCATATAAAATCCCCTTGATAATGTACACTTTCATCTTTATAGCCCAAAGCTTTTATGTTACTTTGTATCAAAATAAAGTATCCAATGGTTTCTTCTTTTCTCCGTTAGTGTGTTGAATTCTGTGAACTTCATCTACGATACCTTTATTCTCGTCTTCTACTAAAAATGTGATATTTTTAAGTCACGATCCTTAAAAACGGCTTCACCTTTGTTAGAAATAGATGTTGTTTCCTCCCTTTGAAATAAGAAATGGACTAGGATACATTTTTTCGCATGATATAATCGATCTTACAGAAGAATCGAAAAGTCAGATGACTATCACTACTACATGTATGTACATAATCTCCTGGGCTAGCTCCTCAATTTTTACGTTTTCTACGTATAATGTTATATGCTTTGACACGACCCCTTCTTAATTTTCTAACGTAGTTCTTTGAAAATAATTTGATTAATTCTTATCAAATAAATAGTCATCTATTTTACGTATGATCACATTTTCTTTCCCCCTTCGCTCTCATTCTCCCGGTAAATCAAACTAGTTTCGCCGTCTCCTAGATATTAATATTTCATCTTTAAATTGTAGGATTTATGTAGATTTAGACTATAAATCTTTCAAAAGTTAAAATCATCAGATGAAGTTAATAAATGTTTTATAAAAAATAAAGCTTATGATGGATTTGGATATATTAAATGGTAAGTTTATCTAAAATTTAAAAATCATCATTGAAAAATAGTAAGTTTGCATCATTAAAAGCATCATCTATTTATTTTTATTTTTGATAAATCTAATATATGGTGACCTCTCAATAAAATTCATAATTCCATCCTTGAAAATCCCCTCAACCCTCCTCTAAAGAATAGAGGATTTCATTCTCAATCTTCAAACTTTCTTAGGGCTAGTTTGGTAATTTCGATAGATTTTGTAAGATAATTGTTTTTGTTAGAGGGTTATCTCGTCTTTATGTTTAGTATGAATAAGAACAATTAATTAGTTTATCCTTTGATGAAAGTTAAGTTATCACATTTGAGTGTTTGATATGAAGGAAGAATATGTTAATAGTGTGTCCAAAAAAATGGAGAAAGGATTGAGATGGTCGTTGTCATTTATTATTATATATCCATTGGACCATTGTTTGACACGGTTATTGAGATTCAAATTCCATTCCTAGGGTTTTCTATTATTACACTACTATATATTAATGCTCGACGACAAGTGGTGGAAAATATCACGTGCAATAGTCCCACTTTCAAAATTTGAATTATATATAAAAAAAGAAACGGACAAAATCCGCAAAAAAACGGGGTAAAATCTTATGGATTTATTGCTTTTGATTTGTTTGGGGTTCAACCAATTCACGGACCGATGAACATTTTTCACACACTTAGTTGTTGTATGCTTGAGTTTTTATTTGGTTGTTTCGGACTTGAATATATTATTTATATGCACTCTATTCTATTTAATTATTTTTAAATATACATATATTATATATTGGAAAAAAGGGAATATGTGCTCAGCTGCAGAAAATTATGTGTTCATCATCTCGCGTCCATCCTTGATTTTGTCTCGAGAAGAATGAGTACAAGTGGCGCTATTTTGGAGCTTGTTTAGTTTGAAATTTTACAATAAATGAACGACTGAGAGATGATGAAAATGAAAATTCTACACAGTTGAGCTTCATATTGCTCAGCATCTTACGCACATTTTATTTGTGCGCATTTCATATGCTTAATTAATTGGATTTGGATGTATGTATATATGTATGTACGCACGTATGTACGTATGTATATAGGTAGGTAGGTATATCCTTTAATTCCTTATCAAGGAGGACTTTCTTCACAACCATTTAGAGTAATTTCAAATAAATAAATGTGACTATTTCTAAGATATTCCATGTTCATGCAAACTTAGCCATCATAGTGTAGGTTTGATAGAAGGATATTCTAGCTTTCTAAGCATAACCCTCGACAACTAAGCTTTATATTTATCGACATTACCACCCAGATAATTTTTTTCGAAGACCCACTTACAACATATAGATATTCTACCTTATAGAAAATCACATAACTCTATAGACACACACACACACATCATTTAGCTCAAGTGAGTGCAACTTCTCCATCAATGCAACCACCACTCGAATCCATCGCTTCATTAGAGGATATGTGATTTGTATAATTCGTTGTGTTCTTGTATGAAGTTTAACATGATACCTTGCATTCATAAAAATAATAGACTTCCATCGCTAAGGTTGTGTTTTGGACCTTGTGTTGCTGATTTACTCATGGGTTCACCCGCTTCTTCTAAAGAAGTATCGGTATTAAAAGATTCATCCTCTAGGGGTGTACGATAAATATCACTGATTAATTCTTATGATAAATATTACTCATTAGTTCTTGTCTTACCACTGAGTTGCCTTCATTTGTCTTATAGGGAAAACCTTTGGTTCATTTCACTCTCGATGTGATTTTCAAGAAAAGTTGCATCAAGATTTTCGATGGGACATTTAGACTCATTGAAGAAGCTATGTTCTTTAGAGAATTCACTATATCCAATAAATGTGCAATGTAATGTCTTCAATCCCAACTTATCGTGTAAGTTGACTCAACTAGGATATGGGAAACACGTCCTTGTTTTTTGGACATGGCCTAATTTAGGTTTTCCTGTCATTCCAAATTTCATATGACGTTGGTTCTACGATATACATGAAATTATCAACATATTCTTTGTAAATTAATAAGTCTTCTGTGAAAGCAATATATATGGTACCGATCAGTCTTTAGAGGAGAAAACCCGCACCCCCTCTTCGTAGACAACTAGAGAGCAGTCGTTGGAGATTCTTGGGCCATGGAGGTAAAGTAATCATCTATCCCAAGGGAGTAGTCGATTAAGTGTCCTCCTAGCTAGTTGTCCATTGGCTCTTCCCGATCTACCAAATGACTTTTGATGGATGATTTTGATCCTAGAGTAAGAGTAGTTGATCGCATCAAAAGAATAGTCAATTAAGTGATCTCTTGCAAAGAATGGTCAGAGATTAGTGACTACCATTACCACACATAAACAGTAAAAGCATCACAAGTAAATTCAAGTATGGCGACCCTTACACAGAACATATGGATCAAATCTCTTTTTTTTCTTTCATGCAGATCCAATGGTTCCAGCGAAAGTAGAGGTGTGAATTCCATTTCATGCAGATGGGCAGTTCAAACAACGAGGAAGGAGAGAGGAAGACGACAAAGCCCATCCAATCTGAAACAGCAAGATCAACGTCAGCTGCCTCCAACTAATTTATTAGATGATGGGGAGCTTGCACCAAGGTGCATGTAACTTTACATGCACCGGTGCTTATATCTTCCACATTTTTTTATTTTTTTTTAAAATACCACCGTGTATATTCATCTATATATCCCTCCAATATGCCATTCGAATTTCGTCAGAAACAGAGACTCATATGACCTCCATCTAAAATAGGTAATTTTAACGGTCTTAGAATTGCTGTAATCGGCCTGTTCTAGATGGAGGTCATAGGAGTCTCTGTTTCTGACGAAATTCGAATGGCATATTGGAGAGATATATATATGAATATACACGATGGTACTTTTTAAAAAAGTAAAAAAATGTGGAAGATATAAACGCCGGTGCATGTAAAGTTACATGCACCTTGGTGCAAGCTCCCCATCCTCAATTATAATATTATGATATTAAAAGCAGTGATTAGGATTTTGTCATGAGTCATGACATGTGAGTTGTGACAACATTAGAGTCTTGTTCATTGCTATAGTTCGTGTGATGGTAGTGAAGTTTGCCTCCATTTTAAAGAATTCGGATTCGAATCCTGTGGGATGCTCCGGACTCCCGAAGTTGCCAGGTCTACTATAAAAAAGTGATAATTACGAAATAATTACCGCAGGGACGATATAATCATAATATGATCACTTAGACCTTAGTATTACCTTAGAAAAACAGAGCCTCATAGAGAAACTTGAGGGATAATCAGGTTTTAGGGGAATAAATTTCAAAAATTGGATAGCAGTTGCTCCAATTACCAAATGGGATATTTCCATAGAAGAATGGATGTCTCTATTATCCATTCACATGTTTTCAGTGGCAAAGCAGAGAATATCGTGAAATGGGTAGCAAAGGAAAATAACTACACAAGTGATGTGTGACTTAATTTTAAATATCACTGCAACCCTCTAGCCTTCCTATGTTATGAGGGGTCATGGCCCTCCCATAATTAGTATATGGTACTTGTACCATGTATTAAGTTTTTGATGCGGTATCTCCTTAATTGTATTATAATTAATATTGTTGGAGAAAAATTATAGAATCATTAAATGATTAAGTGGTATAGTAACATGATTACTATTTTGGAGATCATGATTCGAATCTTATCTCCTTCAATTTTACTTTCTTTGTATAGTTTAGCCAATCACTTCCAAACATGGGCAGAACTATTTATATCACTTGTACAATGTATGAAGTTTTTAATAAAACTCCTCCTTAATTGCATTATAATTAATGTTGTTAGAGAAATATTGTATAGTCATTAAATATTTAATTGGTTAAGAGTAAACGTAACATGATTACTATTTTGCAGATCAAGGTTCAAATATTATCTTCATCAATTTTACTTTCTTTATATAATTTATGCAATCGCTTCCAAAGTATCAAAATAATTTGATATACAATTGTATTTGAGTTTATTTATCTCTTCCATTGTTTTTAGTCCCGCTTGTAGATAAAATAAATTTTATTGTTTCCTTTTAGCCATGAACTTTTTTGTTTCAAAATTTCACTTGATAATTTAGCCTTTTAAGGTGGATTTAGAGAGGCTTAAATTACTATATTTACCAAATTTAAAAAATCATCACTAAAAATACCACTCTATTTGAAAATCTAACAACAATAATAGATTTAAATTATAAGTTAATCAAAATTAAAAGATGTTCGATTTAAAAATATCAACTCTATTCAAAAATATTTTTCGAAAATACATAGTTTTTTCCTTTTCTGATCATACATAATAGTTGTATACTTGACTCATCCTTAGTGAAATTCCTGGTTCCTCCTTGCCTACGTTCATGCCCATCTTCTTCCTCCCATAAAATTACTCCAAGGGCCGACAAAATTAAAACAAGTTGAACTATTTCTTGTTATGATCCACAAGACCTCTTGTACTGACTTATTTTGGTGACCGCGTCTTGTGGATCCTCTCTCTGTCTTCTCATGGAGCTTAGAGGAACCGATTTTTTTTACCTTTTTACGAAGATACGTTCGTCCAAATATCCCCTTTGGACTCATCCAAACAGGTTCCATGTGATCCCTTCGGCACCGCGATACTTACGTGTCGATTTGCTCCACTGAGATACACATCCGTTCCGGTTAAAGATGGCGAACCAACGTGAAATAGAGCATGTAAATTTTCACAAGACCCTATTCATTGTCAAATCTTGTTGAAAGCTTCTTTTTTTTACCGTCTTCTTACAAAGATTGTCAGAAAAGAGAGATTTAATCAATTCTTACAATATACTCTGCATATATATATATATAATATATATATATATATATATATATATTCAACAGGCCTTTACCTGTCAGGTTTAGACAATTCCATATGCAACGAACCTTGCTGAACTCAGTCTTTTACTTGCACATCCCACCATCGGCAGCTGAACGAGTTGCGGTTTTCGCAACACTATCCCTGAAAAGCGTCAGAAAATGCATTCTAGGGCACGCTTACTGAATGTCGCTAACAAAGGGCTAATCTAATCAGATATACCGAGACAACATTTCTCAAATGAGACCAGGATCACGGGAATACTGGATTTAACTGCGGTTTGCATCAACCTTTTGGAAGAAAAATATTTCATTACTTAGAATGAGAGTCTGCGAGTTAGGTACAATATTTGATCAATCGAGCTAACTCGTTAATAACACAAAATCCGTATAGGCCATATTACTGTTCGGGCCCAGAGTTCGCTAATGATTTCAAAGTTGCTATTAACCTGCTTTCCATGGAAAATCTAACCAGAATGATCTGGTGCATCAGTCAACATATAATTACCCTTGCTGCAGAAACAAATGCAGCTGCAGATGACCAAGTGGACAGCCATGCTCTGGCGTTCGACTGTCCAACCAGAGACCGTGATCAGGCTCCAAGCATCTAGCAGTAGATTTACGTAAGGTGAGGTTTAGAAATGATCATGCCAACTCAATTGCTTAGAAGTTACTTTAGCAGTATTCTCCATATTTTCCTCATATATACAGCCAATGACCATACAGCAAGGCCCGCTGAGATATAGAGCAAAACCACACCAGAAGCAACCAGCACACCAGCACCAGTTAAACTAGAGAAAACAAGAGAAGATCGATGAGTTGGTTTTAGTGTTACCACAAAATAGTGTCATGTCCAACAAATTATGTAGTTTAAAAAGAGAGCATACTCAGTATCCCGTGTAGCAAGGAGAATGGTTAACGCTACCATCTGCGTTGCTGTTTTCCATTTTCCCAAATTATTTACAGCTACAGCCTGCTTTCGAATAAACCATTTCTTTAGTCACTTGAGTAATTTACTGACATCTTAATCAAGAGAGACGGAAACAAAAGACTTGCAGAGACATCAAGTCAATGGATGTGTGAGAGAAATGACCTCGAGAACTTTGCTGTTTTGAGATGCAGCCCATTCTCTCACTGCAGACATTGTTATCTACAAAACAATGTTGACATTATTAGACAAAGTACACGTACCGCTAATGGTCATGAAAATAATAGTAATGTTCCCAATGTACAGCTCCTTTTGTGATAAGTTGAATTAGTAACATCTACACATTTCACTTGTCGGTTGGCACAAGCTCATGGCGGTGCTTCCTGAGATTGCAGCAACTCTCAGCTTCTGGAAACAAAGAACTTGAGGCCCACACGCAGGGTTCGAGACTAAAATCAAAGCTAGCTCATGGCAAAGCTATTGCCTGAGCAGGCATGGAGCGGGCCTGATGCTGGTACAGGGAATAGTAGTATGTGTAGGGGTAGGGGCGTGGACAGTGGAATTCTATGTACATAGTCACAGAGATCCAATATATAAGTTTTAGTCCAAATCTGTTAGCTTTAACAAATTACTTGACAACCAAGCAAAATGGCATGGACAGAAATCTTTCTTTGGGCTTATGAGAATATGAACTTCCAAGGAATATGGGCATTATTGACTATTTACAAGGTAACTAACTCAGCAGAGCACACAAGATAATGAGCAAGAATACTTAATTACATACACGGGGAAAGCAAAATGTGAACTTGGTCGGTAAATTAAAAAACTGCAAGCCAAAATACCTCTCTGCCAATTATAGCGATTGAAGGAACAGGCAGCAGCCATGGCACATGCCCAAAAATAGCAACCTCCAAAGGTTTTGTGCACAACATTACCAATGTGGCAGCAACCATCAGCTGTGTAACCAATATGACAAACAACCAACACATCAAAATATATTTTCTACCAATTAAATGACTAGAATAATTAGTCAATAAGAAATTTGCAGTGCCAAGGGCAAAAAACACACAACGGAGGAAGTAAAAACATTAATGCAACCTTGTCAGCTACTGGATCCAGAAAAGCACCAAATGCAGTTCCAAGCCGCATCTGTTAATTCAACATCAATGATTATAAGAAAGATCAATATGGAGACAAAATCCATTGCTTGGAAAATTCTTCACTAGCATAAAGACTTGTGTATACCTTACGTGCAATATAACCATCAAGCCAGTCAGTAATTGCCGCAGCAAGAAATATCACTGTTGTAGCAGTTGTCGACCAACGACTTTCTATGTAAAATGCTGCAACATCAACAAAAAATCATAAACTAAATAATAAACGAGCGTGTGCAAACGGGTAGGTGTGCATGTGTCCATGCGTGTGTGGACGTGGGTGTCCGGGTGTGTGGGAGAGATTTTGTATGTGTATGATTTATCCAAGGTAAGCAAGCTTGAAATAGAGCACAGTTTTCGCGTGTCCACGTATATAATGAATTTGTTATATCAATCGGTGCTTGTATCTTTTGTCAATCAGTGCCTTTTATCTGTTAACATGTATATATAAAATCTTCACATTTACCTATCTTGAAGCATTGGTGAAAGTAGGCACCTTCATCTTATCATGACTCACCATTTTGTATTACACCCTGCTTTCGGCTTCCCCAGGTGAGTGCTGGGATCTCAAATGACTGGTGAATCCACCAGGTAAGAGGATCGCATGAGCAAAGGAAAAACACTAAGAACATGGAATTGAACCTAATTCAAGCAAGGAGCTCCACGTCTAGGGAGGAGTGGTACTCCAGTTGGTCTAGCGTTGGTGGATTACGAATAGGGGAAGTGTGTTTTTCCTTGATGCTCGAGTCATGATCACATGAACCATTCTCTTGGCCTTACATCTTTCAAAACCTAGCAACTTGAGACACATCCAATGGAACGCCAAATTACATAGTCATGGAGATGGTGGAGCCTCATTCTCTTGATCGTCTCTGGTCCAAAAGACCAAAAGCTAAAGACTTGAGACACATCCAATGGATGGCTAAATTACATGGTCATGGAGATAGTTGTCTTATTCTATTGACCATCCATGTTCCAATAGCCAGCAACTTGAGACACGTCAAATGGAGGGCTAAACTACATAGTGACGGTGACAACGGAGAGTAAAGACTTCAACAATAATGAGCCCGATGTCAATGATAATGTGTATGGGTGTGTATTTGGCTTCCTTCGCATGTTGCTAAGCCACATCAAGAATGGCCATGTAACTTTAGCCACCCAGCAATCCAGGCTGTGTAGATTGAGATATGCTGGACCATTCCAAAGGTCATAGAGTTCAACTCGATGTCAACATGGAAATCAGGTGAGTTGGCCATAGTTGAATGTGAGCCTCTCCTAATTTTAGATTAGGATGAATTGTGTTCTCAGGAGTTATTCTGCCATCACTCCCTTGAGTGTTTCACGAACTTCTTTGTTCCATAATACTTCTTGAAGATTACAAACCAGTCTCACGCCACTTGACCTAGAGCACAAGCTCGGGCTTGATGATTTGAACATCCTTGATGCCAGAAGCTATCTGTTTCAACTGATAATGGAGTGAATCTCTTTAATCATGTTAAAATATTATATGCTGGTAATTGGATCTTGCCGAGATCTATTTACACTACTCTTTCGCTTAATGTCACATGGCTAAGCATTGGGACGTGTGTGTTGGTAGGTGTCGCACTCACAACCCCTGATCTCCATGCTCGAGGGTGCAATGGCATGCTGTGCACATGGAAGTTGACTTATCACAGCTTCAAGTCCCAACACTGTTGTCGGGTTCATGGTTAAGTAAGAGATAACATAAAGGCATGGTGTTATTACAATCCTCATTTGATATATCTAAATGTTTCAACGTGTTGACTTAGCCCATAAAGTCCACATGTTTCTACATGTTTTTTAAACTAAATGAAGTGCATTCACCCTTTGAAGGTGTTCATCCAGAAGCCTCATTTAGTATTATAAAATACATTACAAGTGCTTTGACCAGGACCCGATTAAAAAGTGCACATGAGTATGTCAGCCTTAACATCTCTACTGAAAATTAAGGCAATCATACGGAGCCAAATGACCCATAAAATAGCAACTAGTCGGAACCTCGACTCTTTAATCGTAGCCCCCTAGCTCTTCCAAGAGTGATGTGTGTTAAAGACGTCAAGTCAATCAACACCAACTCCCAACCTCTCCAACATTATCACACTGAAGCACATACGGTCTAGGTCATCCACATCTCCACATATAGGGGAGGAGACCAATGTATTTGATATAAAGCATGTCCTAAAAACAATCATCATCAATCTCTTTAATCGTAGCCACCTTGTATCTAAATATGAAATGTTAGCTTACTCTCTATATCTTAAATGCAAACATAAGATGCTTGTAAAACGAAAATGTTGTACGAGCATAAATCTCAAAATGAAATCCATTATTTTAGTTTGTTAAAAGCAACTATCACTAATGTTATTTGTAAAGGGGAGAATTATTTAAGAGGGTAAGATGGAGCATTATGTTTCAACATGTATTGTATAAGTAGTTTATAAAGTATTTGATTATCTAGTAGCTTTTACTTTTCATTGAAAGTTTTGTCATCATCAAAAAGGGAAAGTTTGTTGTTACACAAGCGCCGACCTTAATTTTGATGATAATCAATAGTATTTTGGTATTAATTGGTTATCTTGTTTATAAAGAGCTAATATTTACATTAAAAGATCGAAATTTAGCAAAAATTGCTCAAAAAAGCTTCTATAGGAACTCAACATGTTGAGGATTTCTTTTTCTACTCATAATAAATCAGAATACATGTATAAAGCCTCTCGATATACTACATTAATTATAAGCATGATCCTATAACAAAGCATGGATAGAAAGACTTTTCACGGTATTATAAAGTTGAACAAAGATAAAATGCATATTTATAGTAAGACGGAGATGAGACATAAGTGAAAATTTGGCAGCATTGTACTTGGAAGAAAATATATGTAGATAACTAGGTCAATTATTAAATGATAAATTACAACTAAGGAGGATGTGGTCAATTTTTAAACATTATATGGAAATAGACAAGGACGTGGCACCTAAAGTTAAAGTAGGATGGTGAAATAAAGGAGTGGTGATTGGCCCCAAGTCTTCAGATAAAGAACTCATTATGATCTTCAAGGTTTTTTTTATAAATCAAATCATAATATAACTTATAACTAATGCATAAATCTTAGAAATGCTTTTACATAAAAGTAAGTGGATAAGCTTCAATGGACAAAATCGATCCTCCATGTCGGGTGGCAACTAAGTGGCAGACAAGTACTTCCCGTTATAAAATATTGATTCATATCTACAATATTTGAAAATAATAAGACTAGAGAGTTATATGCAAATAACTATTACAATTCGGGATGCAATATTGTGCCACCATGTCTCTGGCATGTAAGAATAACAATTGCAACAAGGGTGACCAATAATTGAATGGGTTCTGTATGATGCAAATCATTTTCTCAAAATCTTCTAGAAACATATGATATGAAATTGTGAAGAAAGAATTTTCTTGATAAGTTAATATTGTAATTTCCATGCCACGGATGAATGTGGAGACATCCACTTGGATGCCTAAAAGCACCCAAAAGGGCCAAAACTGCTTTCTTTTTCTGAACAGAAAAGATGATATTGGATTGGTAAATTTCTCCTGTGAGGATAGTTTTGATTTCTTCTCTGTGGTAATAACCCTAGAAGAGATTTGACTCCATTTTTAGGTTTAGAAAACACAAGAAAAAATCTGATGCAATTTCTTGGGCTATGCCAAATTCAATATAGCATCAGAAAGTTTATTAGTTAGCCATGTGAAAACTTCATACAAGCGGATCTTTTTTTAAAGAGAAATGAAGTTGTATATAACAAAATTTATGAGCCATAAAAATTGCATAAAACAGATGAGAGTTAGAAGGTAGAAAAGGTGAGGTCAATGCGTTATCTACTGATCAAGAGGCACAGTAGTGCAGCATAGATATATAAGTACAGTGACAGATGAGGAAATGTTTGGTGACTTGTCAAAGCTCTTAGCACTATGAGAGATAAAAAATGGAAGTCTATGGAAGTTCTGGCTTTTACATGTACAAAAGCATGCAATTCCAAGATCCCTGGGCCGGGTGGTACCAGTGAAAGGGAGATTGCGAAGAGGCACAGGGGATCAAGAGGAGCTAAAGCATGCAATTCCAATATCCATGGGCTGAGTCAGCGGACAGGAGAGTAGGAAGAGGCGCAGGGAATCAGATCGAGCTAAGTGTTGAGTGTGTTCAAGGGTTCCACGAGGAAAGGAAAGGATGTGAGTGGAGAGACATGTCTAACCAAAGTTTTTATTAAAAAATGTGTTCTGCATTCAACTTCAAATAAAAGTCAACCATAACCCCAGTGGGGTTCATGTTCAGGGATTAGAAACCAAAAGGGAGACCAGAGACAATGTGGGTCCTACACTGAGAGATGCTCTTCGAGATAAGAAGGTACCTTGAAACTAAATGCCAATTCCACAACTAGAATCAACAATCAAGATGTCAACAGCGAGCACATACAACGACACGGGTGGCTTAAACAAAAGCATTATTTTTAAGGAGACAGAAAAAGGATAACAATATTACCAGAAAAACGATGGTGTAGCACCAACACATGACATAAAAAAGAATCGCATATTCAAGATGGCAGATAGTAAATAAGAATTGCATCCTCAATATGTCAGATACACAACGAAAGGTTCTGGTCAGTCACCCCTGATCAAAAGAGTTAGAGACACGGATGCTTCCAAAAGGGTCGGGAGAGGAGAACCAAAAGTAAACCACATTTCCGCGTGTATATGTTCAGGTACATTCACGAACAGACACACAACACGGAATGTCTAACAATGACAGCTTTTCATCAAATCAATTCCTCTTTGAGCTCCAATTAAATTAGACACATTCCATCAATCTGGACGATCTCAAGCACGATCCCCACATCCCGCGAAAGCCAAGCAAGCAATTGCACGTATCAAATTTAGACAGAGATCCAGAAACAGAACAAAAAACGGCATGATCCAAAATCAACCTACTGCTCACAAGGAGGGGGACGGCGGCGACGCGCCCGAGCGTGAGAAGCGTCGGCAGGGTCAGCAACCTCGCAGACCTCGGCGGGATCCCGGCACCACCAGCGGAATCACCGGCGTTACCATTGCAGCTAACGGCGCGATTTGCGGCGGTTTCGGCCTCGCCGTCGGCGGCGTGGTGGTGGTGAACGTACGCCATGGCGGTGGAGCGGGAGCCCCTATAGAGGGGCCCGTCCTTCTCCCCCATTCTCGTCCACAACCACCACCTCCGCAGCAGCGAGGATCGCGGGGAGGGGTGGAGGGGGCGAGCCCTAATAAGGAGGGAGGGGGTGCGAGCACCGCCGGGGGCGGAGGAGGTGGGGGCGGGGGTGGGGAGGCGCCACCTCGTGGGGAAGGGGAGAGATTTAAGGATGGGAGCGGAAGTGGTGGACGACACCGGAGGCATATTGGTCTTTCTTAATGTGTGCTTGCCCTTTTACAAACTTCGATGATGAGAGAGAGAGAGAGAGACGGAGGGCTGTTGGTTGAGGGGGGCTGTTGGCGGTGAGCGGAGGCGGCCCATGCTCCCTTTCCCTTTCTACGTGTCTCGAGGACACGATACTGCTCGCAACTTGCGATTATCGCCAATTGGGTCAGGATGGGTGGCTATGGGTGGGGAATTGGGTTCATGGGTCTGGTGGATCCGGTCCAATTTGACTCGGAGAGTGTGGCCTTTCAGCTTCCACTCGAATTCGAATACAACTATGGTTGTTTGGTCAGGTTCGCGTCTCAGGCTTTTTTTTATATTGCCTTTGGGTGTATTTGGTTGTCGGGTTATTTCGAGGTAAACTGGTAGGGGGTAATTCATTTTTGTATTTTGGTGTTTGGATAGAGGGTTTTGAGTTGTCGGCTTATTCCGATGTTATTGGATTGGATTGGTTTGGTTTTATCATTTTAATGGATCGGATTGGATTGAAAATTTTCAAATCCGTTAGAGTATGGATTGGATTGTATTATCATAAAAGTCCAATCCGATCCAATCCGTTAATCCGTTAACATATATAGACATACATATATACATACCTACATATACCTACATGCATATACACGTGCACATGTGTGTGCACCCATTCCCATAAGACCATAATCAATGCAATTCATCTCATTTTTTCATATCTATAGTGGATACAAGTCCTTTTATCATCACCCTTAAACTACTAAATAATAAAATATAATTATATCTTGTAAAGTTATAATCCCCATTGAACTATTCCCCTCTCAGTTTCCATCCTCTCTCATTTCATTCTTGACCCAATATTTCACTCCTAGTTTCATCTCCTTTTTAGTCCAATTCAACACCTCCCTCTAACACAACATCGCCACTCCTCCCTTGCAATGCCATCACCCCTCTCTCGTGATGTTGTTTCTTATACCACACAATGTTGTCCCCCCTCCGATGTAATACCATTTTTTCCAATCATGTTGTCACTTATCTAATCTCCATTACAAGAAATTAGATTCAGCTGTCTAGTACATCTGTTTGATTTTCTTAGCTTTTTTGCATCTTACATTTTACTTGTTCCAACTTGCAAGTTTATCCTAATGATGAAACTGTACCAATTGTTTCATCTAAGAATCAATATACTAAACCCATCTAAGAATTAATAAGCATTACTTGGATTCATTTCTTTTCTAAATTATAATCTAATAAATAAATTCCATTTTAAATGAGAGGCATGCTACCCAATTGGTGAGCTGTATTTAAGTTGGATTTGTCTGATACTCAATCAAGTATAGTTATTTTAGGATTCTCATTTGTTAATAATATATCATGGGACTTTGAAGGGTGTTATTGGAAGTAGTTTGGTTTGACATAGCTTAATAGTTTAGATTAGCCATGGACTTCATCAATATGTATCTATAAAGATCACATTTTTATTTGTGTAACTTATCTTTGGATCATTATTTGGCAACTTGTATTACTCTTACTCGAATCACTAGCTGAAAATCATTTGCAAAAAAAAAACTAGTACAACATTTATAAACGGAATCTCAAATTCTAAATCCAATATAATCCTTTATGTTGAGTACATGATCTTCAACTTTTTCATTACAAATCAATGAAGTTATTCAACTTTAATTTGATTGAGTGGTCTTCATATATCCTTTTCCTTACATCTGATCTATATTAGAAATTTTGAGCCATAATTTGAATGTTGAGGGCTAGTGTGCGATAAGACACAAATATGAGAGGGTAAACAATTGAGATGGAATACATAAGTATAAAAAAATCCGAACCAATCCGATCCAATCCGTAATCGGATGGATTGGATTGGTTTGGATTTAGATATTTGATGGATTGGATTGGATTGGAAAAAGTTAAAATCCGTTATGATTGGATTGGATACGGATTAAGCTAAAATCTGATCCAATCCGATCCATGTGCAGCCCTATTTCCACGTGTCTCGAAGACACGATGCTGCTCGCAACTTGCGATTATCGCCATTGGGTCAGGGTGGCAATGGGTGGGGGAATTGGGTTCATGGATCTGGTGGGTCCGGTCCAATTTGACTCGGAGAGTGTGGCCTTTCAGCTTCCACTCGAATTCGAATCCAACTATGGTTGTTGGTTCAGGTTCGCGTCCTCGGTTTTTTTTGGATATTACCCTTAAAACCGGTGTGCACCTCGATTAGATTTTCATTACAATATGTCATTAACAATTAACTAAGTAATTGTTGTGTTTAATAAGATATTATCACAAAGGGTTTTATCAGTTGTGTCCCTCTGAGATATTGTAATTTCATTTATGCCCATCCCTTTTTTGGAATATCAGTTATGTCCATCCCTTTTTTGGAATATCAGTTATGTCCCTACCTTCTTACAAAATTCACAGTTATGCCTTTCTGTTAAGGTAACGAAGGGGCATAACTGATATTACAAAAGGGCAGAACAACGAATTTTGTAAGAAGATAGGGGCACAACTGACATTTCAAAAAAGAAATGAGCATAACTGATATTGCAATATCTCAGAGGGGCACAACTGATAAAAACCCTATCACAAAGTTCATTGGTGTAACAATACAAGAGATAATGAAGCGGTTATAAAGGTCTCTTACACTTAGTCTCTTTTTTAATTACAAGGAGATGTTAATGCTATTTTGGTCGCTAAGTAGAACGAAAGAAAATGTAATGAGCGTCTCACTATAATAGGCACCTAAAAGCACTCTCTTTTCCTTATGATATACATGATTGAGTAGCTACTCTGGTCTTATAATCACGTATAAATATAGCATTGGTACGATGTGAAATAGGTGATAATTGTCATACATAAGATAGAACAAGTATGACTAAGTGTAATGTATAAAACATCCATCACCACAAAATGAATCCGTGTTGTGGCTTATGTAAGTAATTGTAGGTTCGCATAGTGCAACATATATTCGCTTCCTTCTCATGTATAAATTTGAGATGAGATGTCGCTCACTCTATCCAAAATCCCCTCGAATGATGACTCTCTTATGTTTACTACCTTTGAATTAGCCTTTGAATTAGTATGAGAACTTTTACTTGATAACCTAATCCTCTTTTAATTATCATTTTATCATATTCCTTATTTTTTTAGAAGAATTCTTATGATGGAGATTAGCTCATATCCTAGTACTTCTTATTTCCAGCATTGTGATGCAAACTCAAATTTTATACATAGAATTATTTATAGATATCATTTTAGCGAGCTAATTGAGTATCACAATATAATAAATTCACGAAGCAATCTTATGCTAGTCTATCTTGATTAACATATTTTAATTAAGTACAAAGTACCAAAAGCGTGCTTATTTTTCAACTCACCAAATTCACATGTCACTAATGAACAATAATATATTATCCCATGTCAAGTTGTGCAGTGTGATAGGACTTAACCAACACAAAGAAATTAATAGATGCTTGTTTTGATCATCACAAATAAGTTCAGAGATGATATCAATAACGTGGACTAAGAAATAGTTCATTTTTTTATATCAACATAAAAAAATGCTCAAATTAAAGTCTAAACATGCATAAAATTAAATATAAGGTGTTTTAATTTTTTTATTCTTTAAAATATTGTAGAACATTCAAGATATAACTTTTCTTCATTTTGTGATATTTTCTATAACTTAATTGATGTCAAAACAAAATATATGTAAATTACAAGGAGTTTGAGCATTTGCATATTTTTTCCTTTCTTAAACTAGCTGAAATAATTAGAAAATAAGGCATATACAATGGACATCAATATAAAAATTCATTTTAAGAAAAGATTTTATCAACTGGATGTAAGAAAGCTCTACATGTTATATGTCTCGCATATAGGTGAATGGTTTTTGTTGTTGAAAACACAAATTTAGCCCTCGAAATGAACTCGGATTGTCTCAAAAACTTTACATATATGTTACTTACTCAATACTCTATCAAATGAAAAGGAAATCATGAAAAAACTAATTATTCGAAATTCATAAAATAACAGAAGATGGGCCCATTTGCTCTTTGATATTCAATGAGACAATAACCACTCAACAATCTCGTTTTGACTAAGCTAAAACATAGGTTAAAACACATGTAATAACATCTAGTGAGTATTAAGATACAAAACACTCTGAACCACTGAAAGTATAATTCACACAAATTATATGCTAAGATATATTAATTGTAAAAAGATCCTAAAGACCTTAAACAAAATAATGCAATATACCCCAGGTCTTTGCCCATGTAATATACACCGATAGCTTATACGGTTTATACATAATCTTATACATAGATACCGTAATAATACACTCATAGAATTACATGCATACATACGTACGAAATAAACAAACAAAATATTGAACGAGGACATTTTATTTATAATCGTTGTGCGTGTGTAACCTTTCACATTATATAGCGTGTACGTTCATATACACTTATTTTATATATGTTCTTAACATTTGTTTTTTATATTACTAGTGTGTCTTTTTTATGTATTGTATTATTGAACTTGTGTGGTGTTATATATCTATATAATGCGTATACATGTATTGTAGGGAAGAGGATCCTCTGTTGTAATAGGTATTACAACAGAGGTGCTGTAAATGTCAAAAAAATCATGATTTCGACTTCCAAAATCCAACCTTATGGATTACATCTTCTTCGACTAATGTTCCACGTATCCTCCAAATTTCGCTCAAATCTAAGGTCATTTATTATTTTATCATGATGATTGAAAATCCGGTCAAATTTAACAATTTAAATCCCATTTAGAAAACAATTAGGCTTTTGATCATCAAGATAAATAGCAAATGATCTCGAAATTGAGCAAAATTTGAAGGATATGTGAAACATTAGTCGAATATGTAATACATAAGGCTGGATTTTAGAAATCCAAATGGCATTTTTTTGGCATTTACAACATCTCTGTTGTAATACCGATTACAATAGATAATCCTCTTCCATTGTAAGGATATGCAATTGGATGATCCAAGAGGAAAAGTTCGGTAGGGTTAAAGTTGGTTGTGATCGTTTGATGAGGAAATAAGGGAAATGGTGTCGCTCAGAGGTTCACAATGGGTTTAGGTTGATTACATGTGAGAAGGGGGAATGGATAAGGTTGTAGGGGTTGTTGGTCACTGCAAGGGGATAACGAAGATGGTGGGGATAGGAATGCCGGGAAAGGGTAGAATTGTGGGTTAGAAAGGGCGAAAAAGAAGCTGGATTTTTTTCCACGTAGAAGGGGAAGAAGAGTTCGTTGATGGGTTGGTCGACGATTATGGTTGAGTGATGAATACATGATTTATCTACTTTATAGATGATCTCTATTATAAAATTATTGAGCAAAACACCACAGGAAATCAAATAAAAACAGAAAATAATATAATCAACTCAAGCACCACTTGATAATCTACAATTAACTAAAATCAAGAATAAAATCACATATGAATTCGTAGTTGAATATTGTATTTATACACTTATACATATTATACAACCTTCTTATATTTTTAATAAATTCGTACTAACTCTAAATGATCGGAAACCAACTTCTTTTTGCACATAATAGTAACATTAATCCATGAAAAATCCTAAAATATACTAACATATAGACATGATAAATAAACCCAAATCTTATTTTAAAAATAAAAAAGCAATAAAGCTACATTTCTCTATTATATCATGTCATATGAAATTCTATTCACTTTTGAATTAATGTAAATCTAATCCTCTATAAAACAAGATCAAATTCAAAGTAATCGAAGTTTGCTTGTGGAATTTAGGTTTCAAGACCTAATTGTGTATTGTATAACTATTAATTATATTTATTTTTTTTCAATTATTTTATTTGTTTTATATTCTAACTAATTAAAAATATTTAAGATCTAAAAAATTAAAAACCAAAGAAAATGATGAAATCTAACGTAGTATATATTGAACTGACTTGTATATATTATTCCTTATAGATATTTTGTTTGAGCTTTTTTAATCAATAAAAATCCAAATAAAATCATATTACTGTATAATTATTTAACCAGTATCTTATTAAAATATTATATAGATGTATCCAAAAATCAAAGATAAGAATACAAAAAATAGGAAATAGGGTATTTTATATTTAAAATACAACAAAAAAATTCTACTTAGTACATATTACATATTATGGTTTTCCCCCTTTATGAACTTTGTAGATCTCAGTGATACTACATTTTTCATGTTGGCCACCTTTTAATTTGGAGTCCTCTACTATATTTTATTTTGATTTTAGATCTTTTGTATATGTTAACAATCAACCTTTACCATATGTATCTTTCCCATTTGTTACTCCACGCCACCTTAGATCGAGCCATTAATCACCCGGTTAACTATGTATTTACACCTACCACTGACGAATTAGACATCTCCCACTGTTGACCATATTGGTGAATTTTATCCTCTACTCATACACATAATCTCCTCAATTCGATCAAATCGAACAACCATCATCTCCAACTATAATCGAATCACTCTCAATCCCTATAGCATCTTCTTCGTTGGTTCAAGAACTTATCTACGGTAGTGATCTGAGATGCAACACCATTGAGCTCACTCTTCTCCAAGATCTTTTTCATCATCTTCCTCAATCAAGAGAACCAATCTAATCGTAAAATTACGTAATATCCGCGATTGATTAACTCAAATCCCTCCTTGAATCCATTCGGAAAACCTAATAACCTTCATGTTTGACTCCAATCGCATCGATTTCTTCACTTGATTACATGTAACCCAATTACCTTATCTGCAATCATCAATCGTAGTTATTTTACTCCAGATCAAGTCCAAACAATTATCTTTCTCATCAGAACCCTAATCAAATCCCTAGACCTTATTCAGTTAGACCTGATCGTTAATCATCATCATCAATCCCTCCTAGACATTCCTTCTCTATGCTATAAAAGCCACCTTCATCGTCCCTTTGAAAGCATATGCCATACTTTTAAATCGAACACGAGATAGATAGATAGATAGATAGAGAGAGAGAGAGAGGTAAAGGTTTGGGTGGTGGGTGACAACATCCTTCGACCTCTTGCAAAGACCTCTGGTTGGCGAGGTCCACGGAGACTAGCTTTGCACTACGCCTCCAATCATTGAGGCAATGACTAGCTGAGATCTTTTGACATCAACGACCATCAAGCGAAGCAACTTCCAAGTAATTATCTTAGAACCCTATTCCTCCTCTTCTTCTTATGGTTTCTTCTTCGCTTAAATCATTTCTGCTACCATTACACCATCGTTTCAAACCCAGTTGGCTTCCTATTATTGAATAGTAGCCCCTTAAAGCTAACTTTGAAGTTTTCAATGACTTATTTTAATTACATCCATACCCATGTATACATTTAGCTTATATTTTACAATAATTGATATACAAAATACAATTATTACATAATTGTGTAGATTATTTAATTCTATTTATTTTGACATTTATCGATAATTGTTGGAAATGCACTGAATTATATATAAATTTTAAGTGAAAGATTGATTCTAGACTTATTAATTCAATTGTGAAGCTCTTGATATAAGGAAATTTTGGTGTAGTTACTTTGATAATTCATTGCATGCTTTGAATTTGTTATTCTTGATATTCCTTGTTTGACTTTTTAGGACATATACTATATCAATTATCAAAAATAAAATGGTCCTAGATTCATGACTAATTGCTTTATGAATGCGATTTTGATGGAATTAATTGATAAAATTTGCTCTACTTAAAAATTGATAAACATCAAATCGACGTTTCTTCGTACTTTATTTTTAATTTATTCATATTGATTCCATAAAATCTAAAAATATATAGTAGATTTTTTCATCATTTATTCCCTATTATATTTTTACTTTTAAAAAAAATATAGCATTTCATCCTTTAAATTGAAAAGGATGAAAAATATTATCTACAACATATTTAATTCATCGCTAACTGACAAATTACAACATATATATATATATTACATTCTTCATTGCATGTAGATTGAGGAGAAAAATATAATTTACAATATTGGAACTTAACTTGACAAAGAAATTTTTACAAAGAAACACTTGTATTCTTTATACGTGTCATTTGTTCTTTATTTATTTGATTCTCTTTTTCATAAAAAAATAAAAATATGAAAATTAAAATTATAAAAAAAATATTTAAAAAAATAAAAAATTGCATTTCAACATACGTAGTTGAGAATTTCATAATTATTTGGACATACTTAAACTGGCCGAAGTCACGTATAAAATTTTCACTCCCTCGTGTTCAATCTTGAACTTCACTAAGTAAAAGAATAACATTATATTTACTTATACATATTTGTGATTTTAGACTGATTAGTTTTATCTCACACTTCTACGACACATTAATTCAACAATATTAAAATATACTAAAATTGGCTTGTCAATGAACTAGTGGTCATTGATTAGTTAAGATGGCACGGGTTGGGAACATTGACCAAATGCCAACATTAGTGATGTGGCACTGGAAAATCCCAATGGGCGTGTAACACGTGGATGGATTAGATGAAAAGAAAATAAATTATATTAAAATGCAAAATTAACTCAGATAAAAAATGACCATCATGAAAGTTATACATCTCACTGAGATCTACACTTTCCATGTTGAGTTTGAAACCACGATGATTTAATTATGTAAAATATGATTTTTTGATGGTAATTTATAGATTAAAATACTGATTTTTAATATTTATATTTTTTTCAATTTTAAAGATGTATGCATGAAAAATCAACTAAGATGCTACCAACTTAATTATGCATGAATATTTTTTTATGGATTTTTAGTGATTAATAAAATGAAAATAAATTATAGAAGTGAATTATGTACATATGAATAAGTCAATATAAACAATGTCAGAATTTATCTTATTCATAGTTTATGATTTTTTTATTTTATTCCTATGAAATTAGTTACAATATAAAACAAATAAAGGAAATAAAAAAGAAAAAAATCAATACGGTTAAATATGTATGGATTAAAGTTAGTCAATTCCATACAATGTATAATTAGGTCCCGATATTTTTGAAGGAATTTAATTAAAAAGCAAGCAAATCTTAAAATGAGCTTGTATGATGAATAAATTTAGGTTTTCAGTTTCAGTCCTTAGAACTTATCAAATTAGTTTTTTATTAATTTTTCATGGATTAAGATTAGTATTATTTTCAAAACGGAGCTAATTCCATGTCTTTGGAGTTAAAATGAATTTATTAGAGATGATAAAATGTGTACATTATATAAAGTTGAATATATATATATATCAACTCTGATTTTCTCATCATTTTAATGATTCTCTCCTTGAAATGTATGATGAGTTAATTATATTAAGTTAATCCACTTTTATTTCTTGAGTGATTTTTAAATTTTGTCATTTTATGTGGCTTTTATGATGTTTTTTCAAGAATTTTAGACAAAATTAAAATATAAAAGAGATGAATCATGAATTCTGGAATAATTAATCATAATTAAATAATCAGATATAAGTCTCTGTAACCAACTCCAAAATCTAATACCTTTTTATTATAGGAAAACATAATGTCAATGGTGTCCAACTTATACAGTACATACTTGATCACGGTATATCGATCCCTCCTCAATATGGTTATTACATGATGCTAGGGGAAACACCTTCGAGTGTTACATGTATTTAACATTCAACTCCTTATCCATCATCCCATCATCATAATCCTATCCAACTACACCTTCCTCAACCAAGGGGCCTCAACAACCTCGAAGGACTATGCAACCTCCTCCACAGTGACTTAGATCGCTTCCTTATATCATAAGACCTCCAACCCTGAGGGGCCTCCCGAAACTCAGAATCCTATAAATATATGTAACTCATGCGTGATGGTGGAATCTACCACACACTTTTCTTATCATAATACACATATGTATTATAATATAATCAAAAGATAGGTACACTCTCTAAAACTAGCATGTTGTATTGTAAGACCTTAACATGCCCTTCCAGATATGTAAGATTGCTTAGATTATAGATGGAGTCAGATATCTTCATATGACCAATAGAGACTCATGAACGATGTTTATGTAACTTTATCTAAGTGAAATTCCAAGTATGTCATATCTTGAAAATGGTGATTAATATTCTAACTTTTAAATTGTGGAACATGTATGCTATACTTGTTAGTCATACTCAAGACATGTACCGAGGTGCCCCAATAAAATTAGCAACAGACTTTAGTGAGGAATAATTTTTATAGGATTAGGAAAACCACTACATCACTGTCTGGATGTAGTTTAAAATTTGCAAGGATTCTCGCAGAGAAACGCATGCGGGTAAATAAGCTAGTTCCATTGCAACGTAGCCCGGATGCAGTCCATAATTTGCAAAGGGTTCTCGCACGATGGATGCATGCGAGTAAAGAAGTTAGCCCAAAAGAGGTTGCAAAGGAAGTTGCGGATAGGTAGTTTGAATATTGGCACTTCGACTAGAAAATTGATGGACATAGTAGATACCATGGAAATAAGGAAGGTTCAGATACTACGTCTCCAAGAGATAAAATTGGTAGAGAGAAAGCAAGGGAGATCAAGAAGACACACTTTAAACTTTGGTATTCAAGTAAAGACAAGAGCAGAAATGATGTTGGAGTGGTTGTTCACAAGGATTTGAAGGATAGTATGGTTGAGGTGCACAGATTCAGTGATCAGATTATTTAGTAAAATTGGTGCTCAAAGAAGAAATTATGGATATCACCTTAATTTATGCACCACAAATTAGTTTAGATGAAAGGATTAAACAAGTTTTTTGGTAGGATTATGCAAGAAATCTCACAAAGAAAGATGATTTGCCTAGGTGGAGATCTTAGTGGACATGTGAGAAAGGATGCTTCGAGTATGCTAGTGTTCATGGAGGCCATGGATTCGGGGATAGAAATGAAGAGGAAAAAGTCACTCCGGATTTTTTTAATGGCCTTTGATCTTTTCGTAGCAAATACTCTCTTCAAGAAGGAGGGAGGAGCATTTAAATACTTATAAGAGTGGCCCGACCAGAACATAGATAGATTACTTTGCGTTGAGGATAAGAGATCAGTCGTGTTGCAAAGACTGCAAAGTAATCCCATGAGAGAGTTTGAAAATCCAACATCGCTTTCTAGTCATGGAAGCACACATAAAAAGACTGCTAAAGAAAAGGAGGGTTTCCAAGATCACTGATATTAGATGGTAGAATCTCCAATTGAAGCAATCAAGCTTCAGAGATAAGGTTTTAGAAGACTTATATTGGGATTGTAACAGGAGTGCAAATGACATGTAGGAGACAGTAGCATCTTGTATCCGAAGAGTAGCCGAAGAGACGCCAGACGAGTCAAAGGGAGGAGTCACATACCAAAACATGGCTTGGTGGTGGAGTCAAGGGTTCAAGAGAAGCTCAAAATTAAAAGAGCATGCTTTAAGGTTATGTCTAAGGATAGAATCGAGGAAACTGTCACAAACTACAAAATAGCGAAGAAGAAAGAAAGGAAGGTTGTAAGTGATGCTAAGTCAAAAGCTTATGAATTTTTTGTACAAAAATATCGACTCTAAGGACGACCATAATGATATATTCAGGTTGGCCAAAGCAATAGAAATAAAGACCAAGGACCTTTCTCAAGTGAGATGCATTAAGGATGGGGAAACACATGCGATTGTTACTTATGAGGATAGAGATGCTAGATGGAAGCAATATTTCCATAACTTTTCTTTTGGGGAAGGAAATTGAGAGATCACTTCGGAATATCTAGCTAGTAGTAAAAGTTACTTGAACCGTGCAAGCTATAGACGAATACAAAGAAAAGAAGTAGATAAGATTTTGAAGATTATGAAACCTTGGAAAGGTGTGGGACCTGATGACAATCTTATAAAAGTATGGAGAGTTCTAGGTGAGCATGGTTTGACTTAACTTACAAATTTATTCAATGTTATTTGGTGAAGCAAGAAAATGCCTAAAGATTGGAGGAGAATTATGACATTGCTTCTTTATAAGAACAAAGGAGACATTCAGAATTGTGTGCATTACAGAGGTATCAAGCTAATGAGTCATACTATGAAATTTTGTGACTGTGTGGTCGAAAGAAGGTTGAGGTAAGTTTCCAAAGTAAAAGAAAACCAATTTGGATTCTTGAAAGGCCGCTCAGCTATTGAAGCCATCCAATTTCTGATGAGAACAATGTAAGATTTATAGAGCTAAAAGGAAGAATCTCCATATGATTTTTATTGATTTGGAGAAGGCTTATGACTCTATCCCATGAGAGATTTTGAAGAGTTTCGGAGAAGCAACAAGTACATGTCCTATACATTAACCTCATAAAAGGATATGTATGATAGGGATTCATCTTGTGTAAGGCTCATGTTTGTGAAGACTGATTATTTTGACATTAACATTGGTCTGCATCAAGGTTCAACTTTGAGTTCATTCCATTTTACTTTGATCATGGATGAGTTGACTAAACACAAACATGATGAGATACCTTGGTGTATGGAATTCACAAAATTATATTGTGTTGACTGATGAGACTAGGGATGGTGTAAATGAGAAGCTGGAGATCTGGAGATATGCATTAGAGACTAAAGGATTTCGTATAAGTAGGGCTAAGATCGACTACATGGACAACAATTTTGATGGAAGCAATGAAGAAGGAATTGATGTGAAGATTGGTGACGATAACATTCAGGAGACAGATTCTTGTATATACTTGGGATATATTTTGCAACATAATGGAGAAATTGATGGAGATGTTACTCACAAAATAAATATAGGTTAACTAAAGTGGAGAGGAGCCTCTACTATTCTATGCGATAAGAAAATTCATTTGAAAATGAAATGAAAGTTTTACAAAGCAGCAGTGAGACCTGCTCTGATATATGGATATGAACGTTGGCCTATGAACCATAGACATGTGCAGAGAATGGCATTAGCATAAATGAAAATGCTAAGGTGGATTTATGAACATACATGTAAAGATCGGATTTGGATGCAATCAGAAGTAAAGTTGGTGTAGCTCGATCGAGATAAGACGTGAGAAAACCATTTAGCGTGGTTTGACCATTTGCAAAGGAGGTTGACTGATACACCAGTTAGGAGATGCGAGCTTTGCGATGTTAAGCTGGCTAAAAGAGGGTGATGAAGGCGCTATAAGTGTTGGAATGAGCAAAGGGATCTTACCTTTTTGGATCTAAGCTAGAGAATGACCAAAGATAGATCTGAATAGAGGCAAAGAATCCATGTAGGCGACTCTACTTATTGTGGGAAAGGACTTTGTTGTGGTTGGTATTGTGGGAAAATTACATTTAAAAAATTAAACAACATTGAAGATTAGGAGAGAGGGCAGGCTTGTGGTCCATCACGCTGCCCTCTAAAGACGTGGGATCGTTATTGTGATCTATTTTCTTGGGAGATTTTTCACAAAAGAAGGATGTAAGAAGATGAATAAATAAAAGCATCCGCTAATATACCACATAATTTGAGATTGTGAGGAATGAAATGGTACGTAATTGTGTATTAATTTTTCTTTCAAGTACACATGTACTTACGCCAACATGAAATTAACATGTTGAAATAATATCATGCAACTGATAAACGTCCTTTTGTAGTGAAAATAAGTGGACTGGATGCATACATGGGATAGTGACCGGTCCATACCTGAATCTAAAGTACCGCTCTTTTATATCTTATGGGCTTGTTTGGTTGCTGGGTTGGACTGGGTTGGGTTGGGGTATACCGGTGTACCCCTCCTTCCAACCCTCTCAATCCTCCCCACAGTTTACTATTCACAAGGGTATAGTTTACTATTCACAGGGATACCCAAACCCAATCCAATACAGTCCAACACAGCAACCAAACATGCTCAAAGTATTTTGTGGTCATTTATTGAATATAATTTGTAGTGTCGTTACCTGGAGCTTTACAATACAGAGTTCGAGACTCTCCCTTTTTGATAAAGGTCTTATACCAAATAGATATGGAAATAAATATTTGTTAACTAGATAAGGGTAGTCACTTGACAGATACAAGTCGTCACTCGGAACTATGGATATCTCATGACATTTATATTGGCAATACACAATGTCTACAAACTCGAAATTTTGTGTTTTTATTAAATTATTTTGATGTTTTAATAGATATAATTAGTTTGAATAGCTTAAAATAAAATTCAATGAAGCTAACAGAAAGTGTGCAGGTTGGAGATGGAGAGTAAGATGATATTGTGATGGCAAAAATTAGGTTAAGAATAATTTTTTAGTTGTAGTGTAGTTATATGAATATCTGCATATTCTAAAAAACATATTTTAATCACAAACTTTTCCTTTTTTTACAATTAAAAAAAGGAAGTTAACAAAGTTTGTAATTGATAATCAAGATACAATTGGAACTTTCATTTGTAATTTACCTCGGATAATATATATATAGGGAAAAGGGAGCATACACCCAGTCATTTTTCTTGATTTTTTTGATCATTTTGAAATGAAACAATGGGGAAATTAGATCACTATATATCATCGCGGTGACATTCAAAATTCAACTTAATTCGAAACTTCTATCATCTCCATCAAGACTACCAAATTTTAACGGTATCAGAATTGCTGAAATTGATCCCTTCTAGATGAACGTGTTAGAAATGTTTGTTTTACATGAAACTTGAAACACATATTCCGCTCAATATATTAAGCAAATCTCCCCAAAGGTTTCCTTTACACTCACTCATATTTCATCTCAAATTTAGTTATTTAATCGTTCTAATTACGTTAACCGTCAAACCAACAAAACTCTCTCTTCCCCAATTTTTGCAAATTCAAGTAATTGGACGTTCTTCTTCTTGATGTTATTGCAATGCAGAGTATGGATACATGATGAAGATCACAGAGAAGAGCGGCGTCTACAGCTACTGCGTGGTGATGCTGGAGGTTCTGACAGGGAAGCAACCCATCGATCCCACGATACCGGACGGTGCCCACTTGGTCGATTGGGTGCATCATAGGAAAGGATCGATAGAGGTGCTCGACAAGAGTCTCCGTTCGCGTCCGGAATCAAAGACAGAGGAGATACTTCAAGTGCTGGGAGTAGCTCTGCTCTGCGCAAACCCAGTCCCGACGAGAGGCCAACGATGAAGGATGTGGCGACGATGTTGCAGGATATAAGGCAGGAGAGGAGAGGATCGAGCATGCGAAGGGGGACGTGCTCCTTGAAGGCTCTTGAAATCAAAAATATAGTTGATTTTCTGCCCGTTGGTACGTAAATTAGATTTATTTGTTTGATCCATCGATCATGAGAGTATGGGCGCCACACAGATTAAAAAATGAAAGCAACGAGATTAAAAAATAGGGATTTTTTAGGTCGGAGAGGTGGGCGCTGCACAGATGGGCGCAGGAGGAGGTTGGGGAGGGGAGGAGGAGGTGCAGGTCGGCAACTGTCTGAAGGAGGTGTGGCTCGACAACGGCCTGAAGGAGGTGCAGGTCGACGACAGTGCAGGGGAGGTCAAGGGCGGCGCGAGCGAGGTCGGGGATGATGCATAATAGGTGGAAGGAGAGGGATGACATCTTTTGTAAATTTGTTAAATAAAGAGGGTAATGTTAACGGAATCTGGTTACATTTATAGACAAATGGATGGGAGTTAACCACATGGTATGTGGGGTAAGGGTAATAAGTTTACGGGGTCGATGTGGAATAAAGTTGTTTTAAAGGTCGTGGAGGTAATTTACAAAGATTATAGGGTTTGTTGAGTAAAAATACCTTTTTTTTTGTAAAATTGTACCATACCATATATATATAGGGTTAAATGGGGCTGCCTCCTGGGGGGAGCTAACTTGGCTCCCCCGCGCCATTTCGCTCAGTTTTTTATTTTTTTTGAAAAATTCTTTCGTGAATATTCATCACTATATCCCTATATTATGCTATTAAAATTTCGTATGAAACAGAGACTCGTACGAACTTTATCCAGACAGTAATTTTTTAACAGTAACAGAATTGCTAAAAATGATCCTTTTGGATGGAGGCCGTAAGAGTCTCTGTTTCAAGCGAAATTTGAATGACATAATATAGGGATATATTGATGAAAATCCACGGAAGAAATTTCGAGAAAAAAATAAAAAAAGGGGCGAAATGATGCGGGGGAGCCAAGTTATCTCCCCCATGGGGGCAGCACCATTTTACCCTATATATATCCCTCCTATATGTCATTCTATTATCGTCAGAACGTGGACTTCTATGCCCTCCATCTGGAACATGTCTATTACAACAAATTTGATATCGATAAAATTACTTGTTCTATATGGAGGACATAGGAGTCTCTGTTTATGACGAAATTCGAATGACATATAAGAGGGATGTATAGATGATTATACATGATAGAAATTTCGAAAAAAAATAAAAATTTTGGGGGAAAATTGTTCCGTGGAGCATCTAGCTTTTCCTCTCTCTCTATATATATATAGAGAGAGAGAGGAAAGGGAAGCTACAACAAGATGTAGCTAACCTTAGCTACATCAGGGGCAATTTCGTCCTTTTTTTTTATTTTTTTCCGAAATTTCTATGATAGATTCTATAAATATATCCCTCTAATATGTCACTCAAATTTCGTCAGAAACGGAGACTCCTACGACCTCCATCCAGACAATCATTTTTTAACGGTCACAGATTTGTTGTATTTTACCTGTTCTGGATGGAGGCCGTAGGATTCTCTGTTTCTGACGAAATTTGAATGACATATTAGAGGGATATAGTTATGAAAATCCATCGTGGAAATTTCGAAAAAAATAAAAAAGAGAGGACGAAATTGCCCTTGATGTAGCTAAGGTTAGCTACATCATGATGTAGCTTCCCTTTCCTCGTGTATATATATATAGAGAGAGAGGGCTTATCCAGTGAGCCCTGTCCCCATTTGAGTTTTGGTGAGCACCAAACGTGGGCGCGCCACGTGTATTTCTATTTAAATGGTTGCCTATTTCGAATGAAATTGGTTTTGGAAGGATATTAATATGTTTGAGCATTTATATTTCCAATTATACCGAGTCCTTAAAAAAAGGAAGACTGTTTTGGAAAGGTAAATTCAAATTATTAATTTCGTACCGAAGAAATAGTCATTGTATATTTGATTAGTAATGTATATATTGTACTCAAGTAATTATGTGTTACGAGATCAGTAATACTGAAACATTTGTCAGTATTTTATATCTGTAATATTACATTGTACAGAGATCAGTAATTGATTCATGTTACTCAAGTAATACATATTCAGTTCTCAAGTAATTATTGTTGTCAGATCAGTAATTAAGTAGGAAACTACTAATGTCCATACAATGATTACTGATTACAAATGTTCATTTTACTGAACTCATTTTGATTGTTACTAATGTTATATTTACTAAATCCTTTGAGTGTTACTGACGCACCTCTTATTTACTTGTATAATCTTTTTAGTCAATTATAATGCATATGAAAATTACTGATCATTTATTATGATTTTACTAATTTCATAACAACTACTTACTTGTCCAGTGTATATATGTTACTGAATTTTAAACCATATAGTAAAATGAACGTAAATTACTGATCGTTGCTTGGGTATTACTAATCTCGTGATAAACATTTACTGGACTATTGTATATATATTACTGATTCTATTTGTTTGTTTGTTGTTACTTAACTTTATATCATTTTGACTGAATCTGATTTGAAGACAACATTCTGAATATAATTGATTCAGTAAGAATGATAGGAGAACAAGTAACACTTAACAAAATGCATGTAACATGGGCAAATGGCATAAGTAACTTGGTATAAATGAAAATACATGTATGCAAGTAACTTTCACGTTTGTCTCAGTAACTTTCGGGTTTGTCTCAGTAACTTCCACATTTGTCTCGGTAAAAATATACATATGTCTCATGATTCAAATCCAATTGCAGGTCATTCATCGTTGTTTCTTCTGATATGATGCTCTCACGATCCAATGTTTCATTTTTTATTTTTTTTATCCACGAATGATGTCGTGAGTTGTAAAACATCAGAAGTATTCCAGCATCTGACATACCTGAAATAAAAATGAATTAGTAAACCAGTAGTTGAAGTTGTAAGAACTAAAGAGGGAGCAGTAACAATTATGTAGGTAATAGTAAATTAAAATATCATCTCAGTAAACAATGTAATAACATTAGTAACTCAGTATATTTTCAAAGTAAAGGCATGAAAAGTAACAATTGTGTTAACGATAGTAACATAAAATATCTTATAAGTAAACTAAGTAAATACATTAGTAATTCAGTATAAAAGATTTAGTAAGAATGACAAACTAACAAGTAATACACAGTACTTTCTTAAGATACATAAGTAACTAGCGATTGATAATGAACCAGTAAGAATAATATATAGAAAAGTAATTCATGCCATATTGTCAGTAACTTTGATGAATGCATTAAGTAACTTAATATAATTTTTTTAATAATTTGACTCAGTAACATAATGCGATATAAGTAATTTTTAAGGATTCAAAAGTAATAAAATTGAACATGATCCTTCTGAAGAAGAGTTTTCATGATACAAATCCAATTGCAAATCATCCATCGTCGATCCTTCTCATATGATATTCTGACGATCAAAATCCAATAAAGAATCATTGTTTACCATTGCTTCTGAGATATCATGATTCAAATACAATCATAAATAATCCATCACGTTAAAAACTGAAATCGAAACCTCAATATATTAGCAACGAAATTAAAACTTGAACATAAATATTAAATATTCCCAATACCTTTTATTCGAATACTGCTATCGCTGAAAGAATCAACAATAAATTTTTTTCCGTGAGATCGATCGATCGCAGAGCTCCAGAATATATGACAGATCGTTCAAATGAAGTTGCCATACAATATGTTACCAAAACGATACTATTACTAAATAAGGAAATCATTAATTTATAAAATTAATCGATACTAAAAACGTGGGATTGAAAGTTAATATCGGATTGAAAGTTAAGATCGGACGGTCAAAAAGATGGGCTCATGGAAACTCAAATGGGCCCTATGCGCATTGGATAAATATCCTAAATATATAGGGATTTTATCCAATGAGCCCTATGCTCATTAGAAAGTTGATGAGCACCCGACCTCATCCATCGATTTTAAATCCGACGTCATCGATCGAAACTACTCTTAATCCATAACATGGTTTTGGAATCTTTCATATTAGGAAAGTGATTATGGTAGATATTTTCTTAGATTATTCTATCACTAATTAAATAGGAAAGCAAAACTATTTTCCTTTTTGAATGCATTGATGCATCTACGTTTCCATGATCACACTTAAATTCCCATCAATTAAATGGACGTGGCATGGGAATGTGAGAAGCAAAAGCCATGAACAAGAGTCCCTCCAGCAACGACAACACCTCTCTACGCTCTCCTGGCAGCACCACAGAAGCGAGATGGTGGCACAACCACCATACATCATGCCCTACATCACGACGACATTAACTTGATGGCTTATCGAGACCTACGTGGATCACACGTTCCTTTCTCTTCGTCAACGACTATACACTTTCTTCTTCGTTGATTATTGGTTTCTAGAAGAGAAGAAGGCTCCAGCCACCACACATCAAATGAACAGGGGAACCTCGATCTCTCTTTTAGGGCACACGCTGTTTTGTTTCATTTCACGTGGTGTTCATAATGATCAGTGGCTGCATACCACTCATTTTTTTAGTATGAATCGCATGTATCTTATCTATTTTAATGGTGAGCTAACTTGTTCCATCAGAATTGTATCTCCGATCATAGTTTTATATTAAATAATGTTACAATAGTAAATAGTAACATATAGTCAGTATTTTTTACTCACTCAGTAGTAAATAATAACGCATCATCAGTAATGCATCGTCGGTATTTTTTATTCAAGTAGTAGTAAACAATAACTTTGCATCAGTAATGCAGTAAATGAAAATACAATAGTAAATAGTAACATAGCATCAGTATTTTTTTAATCGCTCATTAGTAAATATCAACACATCATATGTAATTTACCCCTATAATAATGACAATATCAGTAACATTGCAATAGTAAATAGTAACACATAAGTAACAATTTTGATTTGTTCAGTAGTAAATAATAATATGTCAGTAATACAATATCAGTAAATAGTAACATAACATTAATATTTTTTATTCAGGCAGTAGTAAATAATAACACAACATCAGTAAGTTATTCCTATAGGAATGACATAATACCAGTAACAATATAATAGTAAATAGTAATACATTATAGTAGTTCATATAGTCAGTATTTTTTACTCACTCAGTAGTAAATAATAACGCATCATCGGTAATGCATCGTCAGTATTTTTTATTCAAGTAGTAGTAAACAATAACTTTGCATCAGTAATGCAGTAAATGAAAATACAATAGTAAATAGTAACATAGCATCAATATTTTTTAATCGCTCATTAGTAAATATCAACACATCATATGTAATTTACCCCTATAATAATGACAATATCAGTAACATTGCAATAGTAAATAGTAACACGTAAGTAACAATTTTGATTTGTTCAGTAGTAAATAATAATACGTCAGTAACACAATATCATTAAATAGTAACATAACATTAATATTTTTTATTCAGGCAGTAGTAAATAATAACACAACATCAGTAAGTTATTCCTTTAGGAATGACATAATACCAGTAACAATATAATAGTAAATAGTAATACATTATAGTAGTTTTGATTTGTTCACGGTAAATAATAATATATCATTAACAACACAATATTAGTAATAATAAAAAGATATCTGTAACTTTGTTTGGCTCATATGTAATAAATGAACGTTGGTTAGTAAATATAACTTTACTGCAACAAAAATACCCTTTGGAATAAATGTAAATCAAAGAAGATGGACTAGTAATTGTGTTATATAGTTGTAATAATAAAAAAAGATTAGTAACACATATATAGTAAGTATAAAAAAGAGATTACTGATTCGACATCAGTAGTAAAATTTATTTTTGTAGTTGTAACCTTACTACACATATATAATAAACGAACATTGATTAGTAATGTAAGTCAAATATTTGTAATAAAATGTGTATGAAATTACCTATTATAAATCCAACGTCTCTTCATAATTTTCTTAAAAAGGTATGAATTATGTTACTCATTTTGCAAACATTTAAAAGTGGAATCAATTAAATACCATTTTTGTAAAACCACTCAGTGGTTTTCATTCAATAAATAACGTTTATAGATAAGAAACGAATGGCTCAGATCGCGTGCTCATTAGATTGCTAATGGGCACAGGGCTCATTGGATAAGCCCCATATATATATATATATATATATATATATATATATATATATATATATATACCTATATATAGGATATCTTTCATATGAGACTTGGTCCTTCCATTCAATTAGAAGGCCAAGCATCCCAATCGTTGGATCGGATTTAGAATGTTATCAACGGCTTATAACGAAACCACCTTCCATAACCAAAACCGCTAATCTAATGAGGGACGTCCCATTCATATTTGGAAAGATGAATTGTGATGGCAACTGTATCCGCAATTCATGCGATATTAAAGGCAGTACTTTTGAGAATACGCGTCATTTACCCTGTGCACGTTTTCTAGTTCATAATTCCAGGATTTCTCTGAAGAAATGGTTGAAACGGACGGCATGTTTGAAGATCGGTTCTTCCACAATCCTTCTGATGAAATCGATGAATCATAGGTAGTTTATATATTAAATATGTATTCTTATGTATTTTGATTTTAAAATTGTTATTTTTGTATTTTCTTTCAGATTGGTAGGTGTCAAATGACGCGAGAACAGGAGGAATTCGAAGCTATGATCGATGTCGATGAATCAGAGGTATTTTATATATTAAATATGCCTTCTCTATGTATTTTGATTTAAAAATTATAATTTTTGTATTTTTCTTTCAGAATGGTAGGTGTCAAATGTCGAGAGAACAGGAGGAATTCGAAGCTATGATCGATGCAGGTTCTTTACTTGTTTTTGTTTACAAAATACAAACATTTGTATTTATTATACAAATATATTGATTAGTATACAAAAAAATGAAAGATCATACTAAAAGTATTTATATTATACTGAATTCAGAAGGTTCAAAAATACGAAAATATGCTGTATATGTATTTGATGACACGCCAAATGATCAAGGCAAAGATGTCTAGATGGTCGTTGCGACGTAGATCACCTGGCTATGTCAATCAAGAAAAATCGAACCACTAAATAAATCAAAAATCAATCAAGCACGAATAGCGGTCCTGCTATGTGATTAACCTGGTATAGCACCCAGGGTCGAACTCAAGGAGCACGGGTTGACCGAGAGGCCTACGAAGTAGTAAAAATAAAGAAAATAAAAGAATAAAATATTTTTAGTGGTTTTTAATTATTTTTATATTTTTTTGGATATTTAATATATAAAGAAAATAAGAAAAGCAAGGAAGAACACAATTCAACAAATTATTTCAAGCACCAAATATCAACCAAAAATCAAAACAAAAATATTTTTATGTGTTTTATATTTTTTTATGTTTTTGATGAATTTTTGATAATTTTCTGATGTTTATTTATTTTCTAAAAATCAAACAGTAGCTAAAAACAGTGGTATTGTCCAGCCAAGCCAAAAGTCTCTAGATAAATCATCTAAGGGCCTCAAAATGGCATGGAGGTAATTTTCCTGTAAAGTAGGTAAAACAAGGAAAATTTAGGTACCAAGTTTATTATTTTTGGGTTTTTAATTTATTTACTAGAATTTTTATGGGCTTTTTGGTGTTTTTAAGTTTTTAGTGTTTTCCAGTGGTGAAAAATAGCCAAAATTGGCTGGAAAATCAAACAAACTAAACTAAACAGTAGCTAATTTTTAGGGAATTTTTGAAGGAGTTTTTATTTTTTTTTTGTGATTTTTCAATCTGGACAGTGATGAAAATATAGGTTTTTGAATTTTTAAAAATAGCAAACAAAATCAGAAATGTCCTCAAAAATCCGTGAAAATCCTACACCATGGCAGGAGCCGTGTGTCAAATTCTCATTGGATTTGGAGGTGATTTGATATTTTATTCAAAAATAAAAAGAGAGTACTGTGCACAGGGACTGAAATGCAAATACCCAAAGTTCTGGGGGTCCCGGTGCAATTAACCCAGCAAAACACGTGCCACGCGCGTGCCTGGGGCACTCAGGGACCTAAATGTAACAAAAATAAGTCCCGAGGGCTTATTGGTAACACGTACCAAAAGTCTAGGGGCCTCACTTGCAAATTACCCAAGAAATATCGCACATGTGTAAATCAATCACGCACAGGGGTATAAGTGCAAATATCTAAAAACTTTCATTCATTTCATAACAACCAGAACTACAAGGGCATATGCTGCAAATAACCCAAAATATCACGTGGCGAAGCACGTGTCCACAACAGGCAAGGGTATAAATGCAAATAACATGAAGCTCAGGGTCCTCTATGCAAATAAACCTAAAACTAAACAACTAATTTAACTATTTATAGGACTAATACGAAATAAAACAAAGATAAGGGCCTAAGGGTAAATTACCCTTTATTAACCGAAGCGGCTGGATGACTGCCACGTGTAGATCTGACGGTCCAGATGGGGGCGGGTCTCCAGCGCTGGGACTGCTCTGGCTGATCCAACGGTCGAGGCCAGGACACGTGTGGATCTGACGGTCCGGATCGAACTCCTCCGATCTGACGTCAAAGGGCGCTCCAGGAACCAACGGTGGAGATGGCGTCTGGAGCTGGAGACTGATCCAACGACGCTGGAGGATGCTGGAAGAACTGGTCCCCGGCGAGCTTCGCCGGGCTCGTGCGGGTGTTGGCCTCCTCCTCGGAGCGCTCTGATGGTCGGAGAAGAAAGCTGGTGCGCTCCTGCGTCTGCTGCGATGCTCCGATGATCGGCCCGAGCTCCACTGAGCTCGGGCGAGGTCGACGGAGCTGGTCTTCTGGCTGAATGACGGAGAGCCTCAGATGGCCCTCGTTCTGACCTGCAAAGTGAACCAAAAGACTCGCGGGTCGAGGGCAAATTGCCTCGACCCGGTTAGGCGATGTGGAGGTGGCTGGACGGAGGAGCCTGGTTCCCAGCTCCTGTGCGAGCTGGGTTGGGTGAGTGGGTGCAGAAGGTACGTCGGGAGGAGGTGAAGATGTGGGTCGGTTCTGATGATCGAGATGGGTGGCTGGATGATCGGAATCGAAGAAATACGTCGACGGCGAAAATTGGGCGTAACTGGAAATCGAAGGAAATGGGAAAGCTAAATGGCTACCTAAATGGTCGAAGAGACTGTGGCGGAGCTGGGGAAGCTCCCGGTCTTGGCCTCAAGGGACGTCTCGGCCCGAGGCTCGAAGCTCGCTCAGGTGGCGGAGCTACGGCGGCTACGTCACCGGATCAGTGGAATCCTCCTCCTCTCCTCGCTGCAACAGGTGAAATCGCTCGTTGTCACTCTCGCGGTCTCTCTGGAGCTCACAGGGAAAGAGGCGAATGGCCAAAGATGGAGAGAGAAGGTGGCGGAGCAGCGGCTTTATAAGGCTAGGGGTCCGAGAAGAATGGGTCCGGGCAAGCTCAGGAGCGCGCTGATCCCGAGGGAGCGGCTCCGGCGAGGATGTCGGATGCACGGCGAAGGATTCGGACCCGGGGTTTGGCGGATCGGGTCGAGCGGGTAATAATTGGAGAAATCGGGTCCGCTGCTCAGACCCGTGGGAAGTGGTCCTGGGGGGGCTAGTTGACCGGGCGGTCAACATCCCCAGGACCCAATGGAATCAGGCCACGTGGCTAAACTTTGAAGCTCAAAAATAAGGTAGAAAATGGCCGATTTTGCAAAAACTTAAAACATGAATTATTTTTATTTTATTTTTTCCTATTTTTTGGTGATTTTTAATTAATTTTTGGAAATAAAAATAGGCTATATACATAATATGTACTAGATATAGGTATATACAATATATATAGGGTTTTGATTTTTGATTTTTATATATTATTTTTATACAATTTTATCCTTATTTTATATTTTATTTATTTATAGAATAAAATAAGGAATAAAAAGGTATTTTTATTTTATTTTTATTATTTATGTACATAGGTAAAATAAATATATATACATCTATATACATGGTATATGTACAATGTATTTTTGTATTTTTAATTTTTCTATTTTTATTTTGTTTTAATTTTTAATTGTTTTTATTTTATTTATTTACAATATATAACATAGACTATTTACAAAAATTATAAAAATTACTTTTATATATTTACAAAGCTAAATAAATATATAGGTGTGGTTTATGTACATGATGAAAGGAGGTATTTTTGATCTTTTTGATTTTTAACTTTTTATTTTGTTTTTATATTTTTATAAATATATACAAGTATTTACAAGCATATTTTTGGGTGAGGAAAATATAATTTTATTTATCTACATAAATATTTACACACATGAGCCCCTATCTCCCTCTATTTTGGCTTTTATGCGGTCAGGCCCATGCTGAGCCCTCCCTTGGGTTAGGTTGCTCAATATTTATTCTAAATATTTCCCTCTTTTTCTTTTTAATCTTTATTCTTTTATTTTTTCACAAAAACATGCTAATTATAAGTTTTTACACAATGCATGCTTTTGGTAATTATTTGTATTTGCATATATCTACATGCATTTGCAAAGGTTTTTTGTAGCTAAAATATAAGAATAAAGAGTGAGGAATGGGTATTCATCACCCCCCTATACTTAACTTTGCTAGTCCCTTAGCAAACACTTATTTGAAAAAGAAGTGAAAAAGAAAGAAAGAAAAAGAAAAAGAGGATGTACATGGATCAAGGTTGATTATTAAACTTGCCTTCATCAAATTGGGGTATGGAGCTCGATCAGATCTTTGGATTATTAATGTGTCGGAACCTTATTTAGACTTAAGCTTAAAACTCAACAGCCTCTAAGTTCCACTAATCTATAATCAAGACCCCTCAATGCTCCAGATCAGAACAAGTCATCAATCACAAACCCTGAAGACCATGAATCTTTTCTTGTCCTGTGAATGTGAAGTCTAAGCTCTCCACCTCAGAAATGGCAACTTGACAACCCTCCCCAACAAGGTAACTCTATGACCTCAATCTGGCCACTCTTTCCTCGAGGAGCGGGGTATTCCCTTCTAAGTTCAAGTTCAACCGGCTCAAGATGAGGAGAAAGAAGAGAATGGGTCAAGGCCAGTGTAGCCAAGTACCCTTGGGAGCTTGACCAGTGTAGCCAAGTCTCCCTGCTGCAAGCTACAACAGGTGGAACATGAAACCAAGCTTTGCTTATTGCACTCTATATACATACTCCGGTGGGATTATCATTTTCTCTCAGACCCACCACTTTTTTGGAGTTCTTTTCTTTTTGCACATTTTTTTCAAGTGTATCTGTACAACATATACATGTGCAGCATATATACAAGGAGTTTTTCCTCCTGAGCCAGTAGACTATCCCTCTTTTGAAGCTTTATTGCAACCCACAACTCCCGTCGTTAGACCTCATGGCAACCAGACCAAGTTGAGACGCACTTCCTTCACTATAAGAAGAAGAGAGGTTCCGCCTAGAAGTACTACCCTCATATGTTACCCCAAATCAAGGAAGACTGCCTCCTCACCACCTCATCCGTAGAGAGCTCGGTGCATGGTGCTGGTGTCCAAGTAAATCCATAATCTATATGAGTCATGTGTTGTTGTTAAGTGCTCTACTTAGGCTCATTGAGATGACATGTGATCATAGCCTAGTGGACTGAAAGAATTAAGTTACCATGGACCTGAACAGCCTTAAACCTAAGCCCTATAAGGTTCCTCTTAGAAATTAGGTGGATTAAGATCTTAATCAAGCTCCATTTCTCAATTTGATTCCAGGCTAGTTTAAATGTCAACTATCATCCAAGAAAAACTATATACATATGTACAAAAAGATGCTTATTTACACAAAGTTTACAATCATGCAAAATTTTTGAAAAATGTTTTGAAATCATGAATGAATGATGCATGAAGTGCAAGTTTTGCAAAAAGATATTTACACACATTTACACAAGATTTTTGCAAACTTTTTGATTTCAAAACATTTTGGAAAAATTTTGTACTATATACATAATTTTGATACCAAAATATTTACACAAGCTTTACACAAAAGATTTTTGAAATCATTTTTACAAAAATAATTTGTACACTAGCTATGTATGTGCAAATAAAAGAAGATTATGTACATGAAAATTTTTAATTTTTGTGGTTTTTAGCCATTTTATTTATTAACACACTCACACAAAGTACGAGTTATGGCTAAAGTATATATGAAATATATACACACCCCCCTATACTTAGCTCGAACGATGTCCTCAGAGTCAAGAGCGATGAAGAAGACATAACTCGTGCTAGGTATAGGAAGTGAAAAGAAAGGCTATACAAAAAGAAGAAGAATAAAATAGAAAAGTCAAGAGGAGCTCGGGTCTTCCCCCTATACTTAGGATCAAATAATCCTAAGTATAGCAGGCTGTATACTAAGGGAAAACCGAGTGGATAATGTACAGGGTCTACCCCCCCTATACTTAGGGTGAAATATCCCTAAGTATAGGCAGCAAAAACAGGGGTAAACAGGAACAAAAGAAATACCCAAAAGGTCTCACATCCCCCCTATACTTAGGGTAAAGTGCACCCTAAGTATAGAATAATCATAAGGTGAAGAAAGGGATGTGGGACTAAAGAATGTGGTGATATGGACATCTGGATCTATACAAAGCGGAAGATCAGTGAAACTCAGGCGTGAGATGCATTAGATGTGAGTCAAAGACCACATCTCACGCAAAATGAATAGGGGCAAGATCAACGACCCGCGACTCATGATCTAGAAATGGCTTGAGCCGCTGGCCGTTCACTCGAAAGGTACTCTCAGAAGACAACTCAGATATGTCAATGCTACCATTGTCGTGTACCTTTCTAACCAGATAAGGTCCCTTCCATTTGCTCTGTAGCTTCCCTGGAAATAATCGTAGCCTCGCATCAAACAGCCATACTCTCTGTCCAATCTCAAAATGTTTGTGGCTGATATGAGAATCATGCCACTCCTTCACTTTCTCCTTATAATGTAGGCTGCTTGAGAAAGCTGCATCTCTAAGCTCCTCCAGGGCAGCTAACTCTGCCCTCCTCTGGTCTCCCATACCATCTGGATCCATCAGAATATCTGTAACTGCCCAAAGTGACTTGTGCCTCAGCTCAACAGGTAAATGGCATGGCTTGCCATACACGAGGCGAAAGGGAGATGTGCCCAAAGGTGTCTTGAAAGACGTCCTATATGCCCACAAGACCGAGTCCAAAAGCTGTGACCAATCCTTTCGATCAGGGCGGACGACTTTCTGCAGAATAGTCTTGATCTCCCTATTCGACACTTCGGCTAGACCATTCGTCTGTGGATGGTAAGGTGTAGCAACACGATGGTCTATGCCGAACTCGCTAGCAAGTGCCTTCACCTGGTCGTTGATGAAGTGAGATCCCCCATCAGAAATCAGAACTCGTGGAACTCCGAACCGCGTGATGATGTGCTTCCTCAAAAATCTGCAAACTGTCCTCGCATCAGCGGCTCGGGCTGGGATAGCCTCTACCCAACGACTCACATAATCAACGGCCAACAGAATGTACTCAAATCCCTGACTCTTAGGGAATGGACCCATGAAATCGATGCCCCATGCGTCAAAAACCTCAAAGAAGTGAATGGGCTGCATCGGCATCATATCACGCTGTCCACAAGTGCCCATCCTCTGACAGTCAGTACACCTCTTGACGAACTCATCTGAGTCCTTGAAGAGGGTAGGCCACCACAAGCTGGATTGGAGCACTTTCTGTGCCGTTCTTCTCCCAGAATGATGTCCCCCTGCCTCAAGCTTGTGACAGTAAGTGAGGACGCTATGGTGTTCCTCCTGAGGAATACACCGACGCCAGACGCTATCCCCTCCTTCGTGGTAAAGGATGGGATCCTCCCAATGGTAAGACTTGGCCTTCGCTAGGAAGGTCTCAAGCCTCTGCCTGGGCCAATCTTGTGGGACTTTCCCAGCAACGAGAAAGTTCACAATATCGGCGTACCATGGGAGTGAGGCGATAGCAAGGATCGCCTCATCTGGGAAGGTATCTCTAATAGGATCAATCTTCTCAGACTCCTCAGGCTGCTCTAAACGGGAGAGATGATCCGCCACCACATTCTTGACTCCAGGCTTATCCTTGATCTCAATGTCGAACTCCTGGAGTAGAAGGATCCATCTAGTCAGTCTGGCCTTGGCATCCTTCTTTGCCATGAGGTACCTGATGGCGGTGTGATCTGTAAACAAAGTCACTCTAGATCCAATGATATACGATCTGAACTTATCTAGGGCAAACACTACGTCTAGCATCTCCTTCTCTGTGACCGTGTAATTCCGCTGGGCGGAATCCAATGTGCGGCTAGCGTAGTGTATGGCAAATGGAACTCTATCCCTCCTCTGTCCCAGCACTGCCCCTACGGCAAAATCGGAGGCATCCGTCATGATCTCGAATGGGAGAGACCAATCAGGCGGCTGGAGGACAGGAGCCTCTATGACACACTGCTGGAGAGTCGCGAAGGACGAAAGACACTTGTCATTAGGGGTGCTAATCGAATCGAATACCTTCGAATCCGTCAGGATTCTGATTCAATTCATTATAAAAATTTCGAATCCGAACTCGAATCGAATTTTAAACGAATTTACCAACTTAAATTCAGATTCAATTCATTTTGAGTTTCTAATATTCAAATTCGATTCATTTTATTTCGAATTTGAATATTAAATTGATGTTTTAGAGCCTATATAACTAATATTATATGAAGAATAATATAATATAATATTTTATCGTGTAATTCTAATTTTGAATATATATATATATATATATATCACTAAGATAAGTTGAAAAAAAACTATATAATCAATACAATGGAAAAAAGTACCTAATTTTTACAATTATTATATATCTTTTACAATCTAAATATACTTTTTTCTATGAGAATGAATATATAAATACAATATAATTAATGAGGCTATCAAAGAGTTAAAATATCATTGATGAAAAAGCTGAACACATTATAATTACCATTGCATGTTAAAGCAAGATAAGAACAAACTTATATAGTAAGTTGATACAAATTAACATTATTATTTATAATAATAGGAATAACAAAAATAACAAAGCAATATAAAACCTCTTCATTAAGCGTGGGGATATTCAACATTGAAAAACTAAGCCATGAAATAAAATATACGGAATTTTTGATGTACAAAGGAATAATTTACATCGTCGTGAGAAAAACTTGTATATTACTCATGTGATGACAAATGTCGTGTTGACAATGATAATCATCATGGATTGCTATGCATGGAAAATCAAAACATAAAAGCAGAGGAGAGATATCTAGATAAATTTCGAGCCACGACAAATATTGAGGAACTCGAAGTAGCAAAAACATCATTTTCATGTGCTAGGAGAAATGCCACCATAATCTACCATGGATTTTTAGAATCTTTGGTATATAATGAAAAAGATAGTGTAAGTAACATGGGAACATTAAAATAAATGTGTGGGTGAGGAATTAGAATAACTATCTTAAACATTTGATCTTTTCTAGTTGATTTTATAACTTAATTTTTCTATTCTTGTTTATATTCAACATTTACTCTTCAACCAATAGGATTATACATGCATATATATACATACATATTAAATTGGATTAACTTAAAGTGTTTAGCAATCCTCTTAATACCTCAAAATTTCTCAATAGCATGCTAAGATCGATTATTACTTATACAAAGTAACTCATATCTAAGCTACTGTCATGCTAAAATAAGAAGTAAAGATGAAAACTTAGTATTTTGTATAACCGATGAATGAAGGACACGCATCTTTGACTCATAACATATTTCGGAGTCAAACCATTTGAACTTAGTTATAAAGGGGGAATGAAAGAGATAGAGTCTCACTAATGGTGCCTAATGTTGCATATACATGTCACGCATTGAAAAGCCATGTCGGTGTATTGTGGGAGTAATCATAACGATGAAGTCTGAACATGATAAAAAATACCAATGGAGTCTATATATGATTATAAGCTTAAAAATAACCACTTAATAACTGTAGTAAGTTGGTTTTAGAGTATCCTTAGATGCTTGCACATGTTATGCTTAGAGATATAATGCAAATGCTAAATCTTTGAATGTAAATTAAGCGTCATTAGTACATATTTATATATTATTTTCTGCATCTATTTACTTACAAATGAATTCGAATAAATGCATGACAATCTTTTGATGTAATTATGCTATAATTCCTTGCAGAAGAATATTTGGAAAGGATCCTAATAAACCCAGAGTGGGGTTGTTACATGTATGTATGTAAAATATGTATGTATTATATGCATGTATACATGCATGTACTATGTATATGAAGATAAATATATAGATACATATATACATATATGTATGTATATAAATATCGAATCGAATTTTTATCGAACGAATACAAGTTAATTCAGATTCAATTCATTTGGGAATCGAATCCACGAGTTAAATTTAAATTCAGTTCATTTGATTTCGAATCGAACTTTTTTCGAATTTTTATCGAACGAATCCTAATCGAATTCGAATGATTCAGTTCAATTAGCAGCCCTACTTGTCATCGACAAGGAACTCGGTGTCTTTCGTCAAGAGGTCAGTCAACGGTCGGGCAATCCTGCTGAAATCCTGAATAAATCTCCTATAAAATCCAACGTGCCCCAGGAATGACCATAGCTGCCTCAGATTGGACGGCGGTGCAAGTTTCCTAATGACATCAACCTTGGCCGGATCCACCTCCATGCCCCTGTTGGAGATGATGTGGCCAAGCACCGTCCCTTGAGTCACCATGAAGTGACTCTTCTCCCAAGAAAGAACCAAATGATACTCAATACATCGCTGGAGTACTCGGTCTAGGCAGTCAAGACAAGAATCGAATCCATCGCCATAGACCGAGAAATCGTCCATGAAGACCTCCAAACACTCCCCTACCATGTCCGAAAAGATCGACATCATGCATCTCTGAAAAGTCGCAGGGGCATTGCATAGCCTAAATGGCATGCGTCGAAAAGCATATGTGCCGAAGGGACAGGTAAAGGTGGTCTTCTCCTGATCCTCAGGAGCGATGGCCACTTGGTTGTAGCCCGAGTACCCATCCAGGAAGCAATAATGGCTCTTCCCTTCCAGTCTCTCAATGATCTGGTCAATAAAAGGCAGGGGGAAATGGTCCTTCTTGGTGGCCTGGTTGAGTCTCCTGTAGTCAACACAGACCCTCCAAGAGGTGGGTACTCGTGTAGCAATCTCCTCTCCCGACTCACTGATCACAGTCGTGATGCCCATCTTCTTGGGCACCACATGCAAGGGGCTGACCCACTTAGAGTCGGAAATGGGATAAATAAAATCTGCACTCCACCATTTTGATATTTCCTTCATCACGACCTCTCTCAGGTTGGGGTTCAGTCGCCGCTGGAACTCACGCGACGGCTTCGCCCCCTCCTCGAGATAGATGTGGTGGGAGCACACTGATGGACTAATCCCATGGAGATATGCTACGCTCCATCCGATCGCCTTGCGGTTCTTTTCAAGAACCCCCATCAAACGGGATTCCTGCTCTCCAGTCAAATCAGCGGAGATAATGACTGGGTACATCTCTGGATCGCCCGCAAGGAATCGATACTTCAGCGAAGTAGGGAGCGGCTTCAGCTCTGGAATGCTGGGTGCTGGCAAATCTGGCTGCGGAAGAAACTGAGTGAATGCTGCTAAGTCTGCCAAATCTGCCTGGGAGAAAGAAAGCGCACTCTCGCAAACTGGCTCAGGAGAAGGCTGCTCAACTGCACTGTCTCTGGTCTACTCTGCATCTGCCTCCTCCTCATCTGTAGGCTCAGGTGGACTCAGGTCTGGCATCTGATCATCACAATCTGCCCAATCAGACTCTGAATCCGAGGGATCTGTATCAACCGCGGTGGCATCAGTACCACCGTAACTCAAGGTGGCCTCAGCACCACCATCACTGAAATCTGTGTCGCGATCAAGGATCGGCTCTGCTGCCTCTATGGTATCCTGAACCAAGGCTGTGCTCTCCAGACTCTCCTCTGCTATCATCCCGGCATCAACTGTATCTGAATATGAGAGGATGGTCTGTGCTGCAGGATCTGCCCAAGCTGCCTCATCGTCTGTGATCACAAAATCACAGTCCTGGTGGATGTCTGGCTCTGCGTCTGTCAGCTGCTCTGAATCTGTACTTGCATCTGAGCGGGCTCTCTCTCTAGCTCTGTAGTCCTCGACCGTCTCTATTTGTATACTTTCGCCCTCGATGTGAAAGTACACCTTCCCGCTATCATGATCAGTCACCGTTTTGGCTGTGGCCAAGAACGGACGACCAAGGATGATGGGGGTATCGGTCACTGATTCAGGGATCTCCATGTCCAACACTACGAAGTCCACGGGGAATTTCAGGCCCTGAATCGTGACGATAACGTCTCGTAATAACCCCTTCGGCCTCTTGACAGATCGATCAGCGAACTGAAGGACTGTCCTGCTCTGTCGAAGAGTGCCCAACTCGAAGCGGTCGAGAAGGGCTGCCGGAAGAAGGTTGATCGACGATCCGCTATCTAGTAGAGTACGATCGAACCTCTACTCACTGATCTGGCATCTGACATACGGGGCCCCTGAATCTGACCTCTTGGCTGGCAGATGGTTCTGGATCGCAAAACACGTGGCTTTCATCAGCACATGGATCTCTGAAGTGTGGTTCCTCCTCCTCCTCCTGACTGTAGTCATGTCTCTCAAAGAACGCTGGAGCAGGGGGATGTGCTGCAAAGCCTCCTGGAGGGTCAGCTGGATGTGGAATCGATCTATCATGCTCTGGCTGAACTCCTCAAGCTCTCTCTTTTTTGGATCTTTTTCTTTTTTCTTCCCCTTCCCCATCTGAAGGGCTCTAGAGAAGGGGATCACATGGTCCTTCGTAGATGAAGGACTAGGAAAAGGCCTAGACGGCTCGACGGCCAGATCCACACATACATCATGCACCACAGTGGGACCAAAAGAAACTAAACCTTTTCCTTTATTCAAACCAAAGTTCTGAGATACATCAAGGCGGGAAAAGAAAACATCTCTCTCAACACAAACACCGGTGGCCTCAGTACCACCACGGGCTGGCTCTGCTGCTGTTGCTGGTAGACGTCTCGCGGCATCAGTACCGCGGGCTGGCTCGGCTCGATCTGGTGAAGCGGCGGCTTCAGTACCGCCGGTGGGATCAACATCCTTGGTGGCTTCAGTGCCACCGTCATCATCTGGAGCGGCCTCAGTACCGCTCTCCTCCTCCTCAGGTGGCGCCTCTGAAGTGTCCTCGTGGTGAAGCTCAGATGAGGCGCCGCCGCCTGCTGGGGTCCTACCGCTCCTAAGTGTGACAAAATCAGCATCAAATAGATCCGAAGATGTATCAACAAATGGGTCACTAGGAGTGGCAAACTCAGTGTGTACTACCTGCTCAGATTTCCTCTTGAGGTTATTCGGATTCGGCTCGATCTGAGCTGGAATGGCGGCCTTCCCTCTCACCAAGTCCCGCATCTCCTGGCAAAACTCGTCCATCTCCCGTCTGAATGTGGCCTGCTGGTCCGTGAGGAGGCGGGCGATATCATCTAAAGCGGGACTCTCGTGGGATCCCAACGGGTAGCCTCTCTGGGGATGAGGCTGCTGGAACTGCTGCTGGTGGTAAGAGGGGTATGAGGAAGGGTGCTGCTGCTGAACTGGGTGAGCCTGCTGCTCACGTCTCCACGACTGTCCCTGCTGCTGATAGGGACGAGGAATGAAGGATGATGGTTGGTGCTGTTGGTATGCTGGGGGCTGCTGCTGCGGCTGCTGGTGATCTCTCTGCTGGGAGTACTGCCCTCCCTGTCCTGACGGCTGCTGCTGGGGCTGGGCACCACCACTCCCCCACCTGAATCCGGGATGGTCTCGTCGGATCCCAGGCTGGGGGCGGTCATACCAAATCCCATTGACATCCATCAACGGCTCGGCATCGTAGTGGGCTGGCGGGAGTACTGCCAGAGGCTGGTCCGACTGGTAGACCACCATCTGCATCTCTGGAGATGGTGGGGACTGGTAGGTGGGCTGCGGCTGCTGGTACGGCTCCGCCTGTACAAGGTGAACCTGTCTAGGCTGCACAAGGGTGCTGGAGCGCTGGGACGAGCTGCTGCTGCTGCCGGAGTCGCCTCGCGACTGAAGACGGGGCTGAGGAGCCGTCTGTGCCTCCTGAAGACACATGAGCTGGGTCTTCATGTCGCTCAGAACCTGTGCCATCTGTTCCATCTGCGCTATTCCCTGGCACTGCTTCTTCTTAATCAGCTCCATGCGGTCCAACTTCTCGCTGATGATGCCCATGTCCGCAGCGGACGACTCTGCCTGTGCTGCTGCAACTACGGACGAACTGGATGGACCTGCATCTACCCGTGCTATCCGCTGGTACTGCACGGGTCCTGGCTGCTGTGGCTGGGGTCTCTGAGTATACAACCTGGTCTGGGACATCACCATGTAGTTTTCGGCCATCTCCTCATAGATGGCCCAGACCTGGTCGTGGTCCTTGGCAAAGTAGGACCCGCCGCAAGAAGCGTTCACCAGACCCTGAAGCTCTGGCGTCAACCCGCTGAAAAAGCTATGAACTAGGTTCGGCTTGGAGATGTCGTGGTGCGGGCATCTGTCTAGGAGCTCTCGAAACCTCTCCCATGCCTCGTGAAACTGCTCGTTGGGGAACATGGAGAAGTTGCTGATCAGGGCCCTCGCTGCATTCGTCCGCCCGAGTGGATAGTACTTGTTCAAGTACTCGGTGCGGAGCTGCTCCCAGGTGTAGACAAACCTCCCTAGATGCTTCAGCCAGGTGGCTGCTCTATCTGCCAGTGAAAAAGGGAAGGCTATCATCCGGATCGTGTCCTGGTCCACGTGGCGATCGTGGACAGTGCTGCAGATCATCAGGAACTCCTGGAGGTGGAGGTGGGGCTCCTCAGTGGCAAGTCCGTGGAAATGGGGCAGTAACTGCAAAGTGTTCGGGGGGAACTTGAAGTCCCCCACGATCGCCGGCACCACTACCCAATGATGCATGATTGTCGATCCGGGGTTGTGCAACTCCCGCATCGGTCGTGGTGGCTGATGAATACCCATTCATCACTCTTTATTCTTATATTTTAGCTACAAAAACCTATGCAAATGCATGTAGATATGTGTAAATAGGAATAATTAGCAAAAGCATGCATGTTTGTAAATACTTATAATTAGCATGTTTTTGTGCAAAAATAAAAGAATAAAGAATAAAAAGAAAAAGAGGGAAATATTTAGAATAAATATTGAGCAACCTAACCCAAGGGAGGGCTCAGCATGGGCCTGACCGCATAAAAGCCAAAGTAGAGGGAGATAGGGGCTCATGTGTAAATATTTATGTAAATAAATAAAATTATATTTTCCTCACCCAAAAATATGCTTGTATATATTGTGTATATATTTAGAAGATATTAAAAACAAAATAAAAAAATTATTAAAAATCAAAAATCCAAAAATATCTTTTCACCATGTACATAGACCATGATCCTTTCTTTATTTCACCTTGTAAATAAAATTATTTTCAAAACTTTCTGTAAATATTCTATGTATATATTGTAAATAAAATTAAAACAAAAATCAAATAAAAATAAACAAAAAATTAAAAACACAAAAATATATTGTACATATGCCATGTACATAGTTGTATATAACTATTTATTTTACCTATGTATATAAATAATAAAAATAAAATAAAAATATCCTTTTATTCCTCATTTTATTCTATAAATAAATAAAATATAAAATAGGAATGAAAATGTATAAAAATAACTAATTAAAAATCAAAATTAAAAACCATATATTGTATATATACCTATGTATAGCTATACTATGTAAATACCTTATTTTTATTTTAAACAAATTAATTAAAAATCACAAAAAATTAGAAAAAAATAAATTAAAAATATTTCATGTTTTAAGTTTTTGAAAATTTGGTCATTTTATGGCCCAAAAAAATCAAACAAAAGTTCAAAGCTTGGCGGGCTCTGATTGGTCCACGGGGGATTGTTGACCCCCGGTCAACTCCCCCCCAGGACCACCAGAGCCGGGTCTCCTGCGCCCGACCCGTTTTCTCCCCTTTTTCCACGGATGACCCGATCGTCAACCCACCAAACCCCGGGTCCGGATCACTCCACTCGCATCCGGCATCCTCGCCGGAGCCGCTCCCTCGGGATCCGCGCGCTCCCGAGCTCGCCCGATCACCATCTTTCCGGACCCCTAGCAGTATATAGCCCGAGCTCCGCCGCATTTTATTTCCATCTTTGGCTCGCCACTCTCATTCCCGTGACCTCCATTGCAATCACCGAGGTGACAGCTCGCGTTTGCCTTTGTCGCAGTGAGGAGGAGGTGGCCGGACCACTGATCCGGCAGCTTTGCGCCGCTGTGCTCCACCGCTTGCAGGAGCTCGAGCCTCAGGCAGTGACAACCTTCGAGGCGACGACCGGGAGCTAGCTAAGCTCCAGCACAGTCTTCCGCACCACCCAGGTAGCCTTATAGCTCGCCCATTTCGTTTAATTTTAAGTTTCCCCCAAATCGAAGCTCCGTCGAGTTCCTTTGGTTCCGGTCATCTTGCGTATCTCCTCGATCATCGGGACACCCTATCACCTTCGCCATCCTTCGACGCACCTTCTACGCCCCTTCATTCAACCCAGCTCGCACCGGAGCTGGGGTTCGAGCTCCACCGTCCTCCGCTCGCCGGAGCTCACTCACCCCGACGCACCGTCCACCCTCACGCCGCTTCATCGGGTCGAGGCACTTTGCCCTCGACCCGCGAAGCTTCTGGTTTACTTTGCAGGTAAAGAGGAGGCCATCTGAGGCCCCCTCACATCCAGGCCAGGAGCTCGACTCCGTCGACCTCGCCGGAGCCCCTCCAGGGCTCGGCTGGGCCATCGGAGGCCTCCACTAGCTGCGGGACTTCACCGCGGATCTGTTCCGATACCCAGAGGCAGCTGAGGAGGACTACTGCACGTGCACGAGGCCGGCGAACTTCGCCGGGCACCTGTTCTTCCAGTATCCTCCACCACCGTCCGATCGTCCCCCGCTCCAGTTTCAATCGTCACCGTCCATCCTTCGAGGAGCAGATACCGTTGATCGATTTGAGGGTAGATCCGGACCGTTGGAGCAGAGAGAGGGAACCACCAGCACCTGCCAACCGTTTGATCATCCACGTGGCCCCCTCTGCGTCGTCGATCAGGCTCAAGTGCGGACGAAGAGAGGCGCCATCCACCTGCACCGTCAGATCATCTACGTGGCGCAAATCCAGCCATCGACGTAATAAGGGGTAATTTACTTAGGGCCCCCTCTTAGTTTTTGTTTTCAGTCCTAGTCCTGTAAATATTTTAGTCCTTTTATTTACGTAGGGTAAATTGCACATTGGACCTCGTGCTTGTTTAGTTTA